>JAOXYM010000018.1:23965414-23977761 GCA_028567055.1 Leptatherina wallacei
GCGATCTCGTTCTTTCGGTCACTACCCAGAGCTCGTGACCATAGGTGAGGGTTGGAACGTAGATCGACCGGTAAATCGAGAGTTTTGCCTTTTGTCTCAACTCCTTCTTCACCACGACGGACCAATGCAAAGCCTGCATTACTGCAGACGCCGCACCGATCCGCCTATCGATCTCCCGCTCCATCCTTCCCTCACTCATGAACAAGACCCCGAGATCCTTGAACTCCTCCACTTGGGGCAGGACCTCACTCCCAAACCCGGAGAGAACACTCCACATTTTTCTGGCTGAGGACCAAGGTCTCGGATTTGGAGGTGCTGATTCTCATCCCGACCACTTCACACTCGACTGCGAATCACTCCAGTGACAGCTGAAGATCGCGGCCCAATGAAGCCAACAGGACCACATCATCTGCAAAAATTAGAGACCCGATCCTGAGGCCACCAAACCGGATCCCCTCAACACCTCGGCTGCACCTAGAAATTCTGTCCATAAACGTTCTGAACAGAATCGGTGACAAAGGGCAACCTTGGCGGAGTCCAACTCTCACTGGAAATGAATCTGATGTATTGCCGGTCGTACAGGGACCGGAAAGCCCTTACTTTGCACTCCATACTCCGGAAGCACCCCTTACAGAAATCTCCAGGGTACACAGTCGAACGCCTTCTCCAAGTCCACAAAACACATAGACTGGTTGGGCGAACTGCCATGCCTCTTCTAAGACCCTGAAGAGGGTATAGAGCTGGTCCACTGTTCCACGACCAGGACGAAAACCACACTGCTCCTCCTCAATCCGAGACTCGACTATCCGACGGACCCTCCTCAACAAACAACAAAAGTATCCCAATAAATCCACCACAACATTGTTAAAAATCTATGCAACTCCTCAGTTTAGAACCTGATGCTCAAACATCCTGTTTCCCTTTTGAATGATCGTCAACTGAACACATCACAAGTAGTCTAAAAGGGAAACACTAACATGAGGACAGAAGGGTGTTTGACGGCTTCATGAAGATGGGAACAAGCACTTTGCTGCAATTTTTAGTCAAACTAAACCTGAATCCATGTTAGAAGTTGTCATACAGTGCAGAGCTGATGGTTGTAAATGAGACATTCAGGGAGCAGATCCTGTTTAATAATTTATTCAGAGAAGATATCATCTATCAAGAGCAGTCAAATTTTTCCTGCAATGAAGTCACTTTTGACTTTACAATACTCCTGTTCTCAATCACAACCCACTGCATAATTTTTTTTGAAAGACTTTGGTCATATTATCAAAGACTGTGCTAAGTGTTTAACTTTATGAAGTTTAGAAGAAATTAAACTAGAAAAACAACCCGCAGACAAAATTGATTTTAATATTTAATTGTCAGATTTTTTGGGATAAAGAATTAGTGTTCTATGAGTATTAAATCACTCTATTCTTAGAAGAAATATAGTTTTGTTGGAATTTCTGAAGAAGTTGATTACATAAAATTTCTGTTTTCTCATAAAAATCTGTCATTATCATCATGAAAACTTGTTATGCAGGAGGCAGGAGGGAATTTTGTCCAACAACTCATTTCTGCAGCTTTCCAAAGAACAAGTTGCTTTAGGATGTGTCACAGCACATAAAACTGATTATAAAACATGAGTTTACTTGCTGCTGCAGAGCAAAGCTTGCATTATTAAATATCTAGTGAATATTTTACATTAAAGCTTTAGTATTTTTTTAGATGTGGGCTTCTGCGACAGCTCCAGTGTTACCCAAATAGAATGAAATATATATACTTCACAAAACCTCAACTGAAACTGATATGATTGAGGTTTCCAAGCACAAATTTAGATTATTTTCATGTTTTTGATGTTCTTTTCTATTTGGCATTTCACATTTTCACAGCTGCATGCTGACCATGAGAACAAAAAAAAATTCTGAAATAACAGATGAGTTGAATTCACCCATAAACTAACCAAGAAAATAATTATTACTGTTGCTTATTAAGAGCTTTAAAGGCAGAAGAGTAATTTAAGTAATTTAAACATAAAGCCTTCCAACTTTACCTTGATGACTTTATTTACTTTATACATCAAATTATGAATGGTGTGATATTTTTTAGAGTGTAGCTTCACATCTGTATCTTCTGTAATGCTTACCATTTGAACTGTATAGTCCAATCTTTTGTCTTTTCACTTTTTTTAACAAAAAAGAAAATTTTACCAATATGCAAATGCATACAACTACAAACAAATTCTATCGGTGCAGGTCAATGATTTATTTTCTGCTTTACAGACATAAACCACACACCTGCTGAATTGTTCTAAGAAACTTCATGCATGCATAGCTCTTTGCATTCACACACACACATCACGAAACACAGCCCAGAGAGTATCTGTGCATACATTCAGCTCTCAAAACACAGGACAAGTAGATGTGCATACAGTACATACATAATTACACACAGTCTGCAGTGTATGCAATATTTACACAGGTATTCAATCTACAATACATTGTGGCGGGTGGGTGTTACAGGAACAAGTGCAAAGGGAGAAATGGTCATTTGCTTCTGTTTTTCCATTTTCAACTTATATTAAATTTTGCTTCATATAAAATAACACTGATATCAACTTATTCAAAATGCACCATATAAAGGCCCATGGCAGTTATGAGGAAAAGCCAGTACTGCTGAAGAACACAGCCCAAATTTTATTCATTGGGATGCACAATTGAAAAAATCTAAACTAATTCACAAATACAAAATAATTTTTTTTACATAGAATTGATAAGAAAATGCTCAAAAAACACTAAAATTATCAACCTTAATGATGACATACAATTTATGGAATGCACCAGATGGCTGGAAAAAGAAATCAACCTGGTGTTCTAACATTTCATCCTACTCATCGCGACAGCCCTACCTTTGCCTTCTACAAATGTGCATAAATGTTTGGTGAGGACACACCTATAAATCCATGCTAGCCTCAAGTCCATGTAACAGATGTACTTCCTGAAGTTAAATAATTAAAAACTTTTATACATAATTTTTATGTATTTTCATAGAAATGGTATTGTACCCTTCCAAACTATATTTAAACTATTTTGAGTAGTTTATTATTACAAAAGCCTAATAGAAATATTGATTCATTTATACCATTGAGGCATCCTACTTTCATGCAAGGTAGCATACTTGGATAGGTTATAGATGTTTGATCATCCTACCTTCATAAATATATAAGGTAGTGTACTTTAAATTATTGAGTATAAATCATGCTGTTGAGGCGTCACAGCTGTACTTCTGCATTGTGAAACTTTCATGGTGTTAAATAAACTTAATACATTATATATACGTGCATGCTCATCAAATTTTTATATCATAAATTCTTTAAACTGAATATATACATTCACTATGAAATTATACCTGCATTAATACATAAGCATACTTTTATAGTAAATTTACACTGGCAAGGCATCCTACCTCCATGAATTTATAGTCAGTTTGATTTTTAACACTTGTGACATTTTTATGTATAGATCTTCAGTGTGTGTGAAGACAATTAATCCACATATGTGTGGATTAATGATATTTACACGGTTAACTATTTTTTGGTTGCTCAACACTGTACTGTCTGAATAATGTGCAACAGATTGACAGATATCCCCATAAATTCAGCCTGCGGTAGCACCGGCAACCCTGCGGTAGCACATGCAAACGCTTTAGCTTTAAATAAGTTGAACTAAATATTTTGAAAACAACCAACACGAGAATCAATATGAACACCACTTGTCGTAACCAGACAATCATCTAGCAAACGATGCAAAAACTTCAACCGAGATTACAGGGTACAAAAAAAAAATTTAAAAATAAACTATTGCTTCTTTCATTGCAAAGGAAATGCATCTGGATTCAGACTTTTGATAGCAGGTAGTGGAGAAAATGATTGAATACTGCATGCATCATGACAAAAATTCATTCATTCATTCGGGATCATTTCAATGTTCTTGAAAGTACCAAGTGTTCAAATAATCAAAACGATTAAATAAACTTTTTAAAAATATGCATTAAACTACTCTGACATGGCTGTTAAATATAATCTCAGTAGGAAGCCTCATGTGTGTGTCCCCTTTCACAGTAGACCAAACACATCAGGCATGATGCCGCTTCAGTTTGTGCTTTTATGGAGCAGACAGCTGTTTTGTCAGGTGTCAATATAAAGTGTGACTCGCTGCCCAGGCATGATGTGTTACTCTCTGTCTCATGTGGGGTACCAGCTCTCCAATTTAAAAATAGCAAATCTTCTCTTTGACTTTCCCTGGCACTGACTTCAAGGCACGACAATAATCGTCTACCTCGTTCCATCTCTGTACCTTTTACACAGATTGCGATTGAATAAAGGAGCAATAAATCTGCTTTGTAAAGTTTGTGCTAAAAGCCTAGTGCTCCATGTGCTGATCACTGGTTCTTCAATTAAAACAAATTGAGCATATAGGTTCTATGCTTATTACCAAGCACAAGTAGTTTGCATGTTCATACATTTGGCTGGATTCACATCAGATGCTTCAATAATTTCCTTCTTTTATGGGATTTCATTTCTGGATTGTAAATTAGCATGTAGCGCATATGGTTGTTTGTGTTTTCTCTGTGAGAGTTCCTGCCTTTTACCTACTTTCAGCTGCAGGCTCTCCGCACACAGCGCCTCCAAGATAAAGTTGGTCAGCAGATTTAGAAATGTTGCTATCAAATCAGCAAAATAACTGAGAAAACTCTGCATACTGCTTAGTACCCTGAGGGTGTTTTGGTCCATTTTTAAATTCTCTCACTATTTGTGTCTAACAAAAGATTTATAGGGCATCTTGAATGCAATTGTCACAAATACATGAAACATCCTTCATTTGCTGCATGGTGGTTGTTATTACACTAATATAAATCAAATATGAGTGGTTTCAGAGGTTATGCAGTTTGTTTTTTCTGTGACCATCTATTCTTGGTCATGGGAAATATGCATACAAGGAAATATTTTCCTAATTTAGCAATGGTTTTTATGCATTGCCATTAGGACTTGGATCATGTCATGCCACTCAAACTCGAAAGGGTTGAAGCAATACTATTAAAGTTTCTGACCTTAAAGCAACAGTACTGAACTTTGTCAGATTTTCAAACTATGGTCCTCCATAATAAAGGTAAATTTGAGATCGGTCTTGCATCCTGTCTCTTCTCTGGGCTCTCTCCAGTCACTAAAAGTCATTCCAATGTCAACTCTTGTCCTATATCTTGCTCTGTCCCTTTTTCTCTTTTTTCTTGCTTCGTCCAATTATGTCCTTTTGCATTTCTTTGAAAGAAACTCAAGAGTTCAAATCAACCACTGTGTCGATATCCAGTTGCTAGCATGTGATGCAGTGCTGTAAAACAAAATGCAGCTGTAAATTGATGCAGAAGAAAAAAAAAGTTAAGTGCGGTTTCTCAGCCTCAGTTTGCTGCTGGACAACGAAGGCTTAAGGAATGTACATAATAAATGTCACCGTGCCATCAAAACAAGTCAGAAGCACAGTATTTCTAAAGTCAGAAAGTTGCATAGTACTACTTTAAAGTTTTGTGTTTCTAATCTACTTTGTCGTTGATTAAACACTTTCCTGGAGCTGCAGTTGCCCTGCAGCATCCCAGGGCTGAGAACCCACTCTTCACAATGATGTGTTCTAGCCCAGAGCATCACGACAGCTGACTTTTGCTCTGCAGCACCACGTCACATGCCAACAGCTGGATATCCTAGGGGAGATCATCAGAGGAAGCAAGGGGGGAAAAAAGTCAACATCAGAATGACTTTTACTTGCTGGAGAGATCTCAGAGAAGAGACAGGATATAAATCAGATGCTGAATTTGCCTTCATTAGCGCCAAAGTCTGAACATTTGTCAATCAAACAAAATGAGTCAGAAGCAGATTTTTAAGGTAAGAAATTTGAGTATCGCTGCTTTAAACTGCCACCTGTGACAGTAAAAACATCTCTTTAGAAGTTTATTTAAGTCCGACTCATACACACATACGCAATACACACATTTCCAAACTCTGCTGGTAAAACAGCTCGTTTCATAATTAAGCTGAAGGAGAGTTGTAAAACAAGAGCACAAATCCAGTGATGATTTTCAAGAGATGCTCCAAACATTTGTGTTTCCTTAAGTGTCTTCAAAGTAATCAACAGAAGCTTGATCAGTGACCTTCCGCTACCATTGTTATCACTTTAATTGTAAATTAGGATAAAGTGCTTGGGTTGGAGGTGGTGGCAGAGGAGTATGAGAGGAAAGAGGAGAAGAGTAAAGGCAGTACACTGTTGCTTTCCTGTCAGGATAAGAACCTTGAAAGAGAACAAGACTGAGGCTTTGTTAATGACGTGGTATTTATGCGGCTGAGGATGCTAAATTTTAACCTCCTGGGAGCCAAGATTACAAGCCTGAGGGAGCACCCCCGCCCCTGTGTGTGTGCCTCGTGTGAGTGTGTTTGTTTGTGGTGGGATTTTAAATTACTCCGACAGTCCACTTTTCCAGAGGGCAAACGGTTAATGAAGTCTGCTGGAGTCGTTACACAGTAGCAGCGGTTATAAGAGTTAATTATTTCACAATTAGAAAGTTGTATTGGTGTGACTGGGCGGCTTTCTTTACTTTCAGTGATACAGAAATGGATAGAACATGTAAGTGTGCATCTCACAGAGTGCAACATGTTCCCTTCTTACGCGTTTTAGACTAAAACCTAGTCCTTACCCCCCTGTTCAATAAAGGTGGGCCTCAATATTATAAGTATTTTATCAGTCTGTAAGAAGTATTCAGCCTGAGGGTGTTTTAGTTCCTTAATTTACATTAAATCTTAAATGTACTCATGAGTAGTTCATGTTTTAGCTTTTTGAAGAATCAGGGAGCAAGAATGGGGAATTTTCATCATCCAAAACATTGATCCCCAACCCTGGTCTTCAAAGCCCACTGTCTCTATGGATCTCTGACAAGCTCTGCACAAGTCTGCTACTGAGCCATTCATTTCAGTCAGGTGTGTTGAAGCAGGGAAACACTGAAAGTCTGCAGGACAGTGGGCCTGGAAGACCTTTATTAACATTTTGTCCTACCCATCAAGACATGCTACCCATGCCTTCTGGGCATAATACAAAAACGTCAGCAATGTGGGTTGAGGATAAATCCATGCTACCCTCAACTCTGTGTTTGAACATCTGGGCCTACTTGTTGTTGTGCCTATGGGGTACTTAGGTTACAAATAAACCTATAAATTCAGCATGCGGTAGCACAGATCGACAAGGCAACACGCTTCGACGGAACACCGGGGTTCCTGATCTTAAAGACTGTTTTACAGATTTTTAGACCACATTTAAATGTAGTCTGTCCAACCAAACACATTCAGGAGGAAATCCCAACAATCTTGATAATGTCTCAAATGATAGAAATATATGAAACCTCTTCCAGAAAAAATGAATAAAACAGACTACCTGAAATTGCATGTTCCATAAAATTGCTCAAATATAATTTGCTTAGCTCCAGCAACATGAAATTCATCCAAAAACAGATTCATTTCCTTGCATTGAACACCGGGGTGCAAAGTTTTAATACCCCACCCCCCCCAAAAAAAAAGTGAACAAGGAAAGTAAGAGAAAGAAAATCCAACTTTCTATGTCCCTCCTTCTGCAGAGCAGTTCGTTCAGTTAGTGAGACAACTAGGAGGAAGTTGTTTATGTTGTCGTATTATTGTGAATTTGTGGATTTATTGTGCTTGGCTCATAACTGTCAGTCTAGATCTCTACTTATTTGATGAAGTTCCACAAGTAGCACACCTCCACAACGCCACTGATTCAACGCTAAGAGCAAGCCAGAGTATCCAGGGAGGACCCACACATACAAGGGGAGGACATGCAAACTCCACATAGAAAGGCCGTCCACCTGGCCGAGGCTCTAACCAGTGACCTTCTTGTCGTGAAGCTGATTTTAGTGGAGTTCTTTTTTTATAAATTTCTTTTTTGTGGTTTTTATTTATTTTAACAGGTTTTTTCTTGGACATTTTATCGGACTGTCATGTTTGGTGCATGTGAGCAGAGAACTTGCTTGATGTTGTAATGTTTTCTTGAGGACCCATCTGTAACTATTGAGCATCACACACTTGGCTTCATGTTTAATTGTTAATATGTGAAGCACCATTAAATGATGAGTAGCCATTCAAAGTTAAATAATGAACTAAAGGCAGTATTTCAGCATTGTAGTTCTTTTTAAAAGTATTGTTTCCAAACACTTTATTATTAGTACTTCACACAACCCTATACACCTTTTATTTGGGGGTATTTTGTCAGATGTCAAAATCCTGCCAAAGTTTTTTGTACTCAAAAAATAGGAAAATAATCTGGACCCTGCTGTTAAGCTTTTATCTGGACACTGTCTTGGCTTTCAAGGACTTAAGTCACCTACACCAAAATGAACCATTAACTCTTATTTCAACCTTCCTCTCACATGTATCTGTGAGAACATTCTTCACCTATAATAAACTTTAACTGTCTACAATGACCTTATTTATTTCAAGTTTTATTTTTGCTTTGTGGGAAAGATCTGAAGCATCTTTTTCTTTTATGAGCAAAACAAGAGAAAAATATTTTTAAAGCCTGAACCCCACAGCAGTGTGGCTGAAAATGAACAATAAGACCAACACAGATAAAAGACTCAAGCAGAGCAGAGCAGAATGAACTGCATCGGCTTGATCGGGCACTACAAGGTTAACCTTTTATCATGTAGAAATGGGAAATTAGAATAAAACAGTGATTAAAGTTTGGTGTAAAGATGGTTATTGGTGCTTCAATGGACATAAATGAAAAAAAAAAGTTTAAAATGTGTTTGATTAATGATCAAAACTGTTGCTCAATATTTTAGGATGGCTGTAAAATGAGTTCCAAACCAGTAGAATTTTCATCCAGACATAAAAGTAACTCATGAAATGTTACAACTTGTTTATTTCCCTCTAACTTATTCCCAAACAAGAAGGTCTATGGTTTCCCAGAGCCCTCTTAAACATAAATCTAAAGAGGACATAAAACCCTTCAAAGTTGTAGGAAAAAAAGGAAATAAAACGAAGATTTTCTGCAAAAAATTTTTTAGATTTAATTCTTAAGAACAGTCTTGTATATATGTAGAGATCTTCATTTACTTAAATAGATAAAATAAATGGTATATAAATACAAATAGTAAATATTAGTATTTATAGTTAAACTCAGGACAGTTTAACCAAATTATTCCACAATACATCGAGCACCTGTTGAATATCAATGAGAACATCCTAGTGTGTGGTCAACATCAGCACCATCACCTCATCTCTTATTCACATAGACACTTTTTTTTCCTTCTGTTGTGTGTGTTTTATCAAAGAAGAATGAAATGCAAATAGCATCTGAGGTTGTATTATAGATGGTGAAGTGAGGTGATGGGTGCAGGGTAGGGCATGTTTGTGCTGCAGTGAGGAGAGTTGAGTGGAAGAGACAGGTCAATGCGAACTGGGCTGTGAGCTCGCAATTTGTAAATCTCTGTTATCTATACTGCAGAGAAGGGGCGAAGAGGAGGACACCGCAAGAGGGAAAATAGGGTAAAAAAGGAGGAAAGTACAAGCAAAGGACAAATGTGACATCTGGCTCAAGAGGAGAGATGATAGGAGAGGATAAAATTGTGGTAAAACTGAAGAGGGAGCTTGCCAATTAAAATTTAGGGAAGTATGACTACAGGAAAAGGTTAAAGAAAGGAAAAAGAAACAATATCAAACGTGGCTCAAAGGGAAAAATAAAGGATGGAGGTGCAATTAGGCAAGGAAATAAAGTGAACTGTGGTTGAAAGAAAACAGGAAGGAATGAGAGATGATTGAGAAAAGGACAGAAAAACAGTGAAGAAAGAAAGGAAAAGAGTGACAAAGGGGAAAGAAAAAGTGAGGAAAGGAGCAAGGAAGGAAGAGTAAATGGATAACCAATGAGGCAGTTGCCCTCCTATAAGGCAAATGCTTGCTTGAAAGTATGCGTTCCAGTGTTGCCTCATGGATCTTGTATCCACGGCCATAAAATGAAAATGTGTGCAGGGATGGCAAATTTGACCGGATTTCCAATATCCTTTATTTCAGATCCTTGAATACCATCGACAGTTCTGCAGCTGATGCTTTTTTCTTCCTTCATTTAAACATCCAAGCGCTGACCTCAACTAATCTCAATTTTTAATATGTCCATCTGTAACCTTCATAGTATGTGTTGTCATGAAAAGGTGGGAAATATCAGCAAAGCTTTCTGGGGTAAAAAAAAGTGATTTAATGTATAATTTAACCCCTACCAGGATGTTTTTTTGATCTTACCTGATTACTTTTAGTACTCAACCTTAAACAAGGTCTTTCTGTGCAAAATGAAGTAGCGTTGAAGCAAAGGAAGTCAAAACAAAGATCAAATGAATGAAAAGAAGGAAATTAAAAACATCAATGAAAAGGTTGACTGGAAAATAAATCACATGCTTGTGATTTGTTGATTTTTTTCTACCCCCCCCCTCTCTCCTTCAACTTCCTTATGTGCTTTGTGGTACTGGTTGATAAGTGAACGCTGTATAATTTTTTTTTCATCTGTTTTTAGAGTTTGTATTGATGCTGCAGACGGTTACCACATGAGGCGGTAGAGCTGTTTCCTGTGAGTTACAGTGATGGCATAGAGGGGTCTTGGTGAAGCACAAGAACTTTAATTCACTAAAAACGCCTGTGCTTACACCGATATTTTTCTGAATTGTGGTGTCATTTGTTTGCGTATCCTCAAGTGCTTCAGTTTTCTATGATCTGTACAACTTAAAAGGTCATGAAAGTCAATGGGTAATAATAACTTATCGAAATGTTGAAATTATATCATACATATAAAAAGATTTAAAAAATCTGAAATTTTTTCATCACATTTGATCAAATAAATACACAAAAATCTTAGTGATCCAAAATTTCAAAATGTACAAAAAGAAAGAAAATCATTTTTTATGCGATATAAGTTATTGCAACAATCTCTTCGTTTTTGAGATGAACTCCTTTTTCGGAGCAAAGTACAAAGCAACTGAACTATATACATGGGAATTTCTTCTTTACTGTGTCGTTTGATGGAGTATTTTTAATTCTTTTATAACTCTAAAATATTTACAATAGAAACAAAAAGGTTATGGAAACTGTTGAAAGTCTGAATAAATACAAATTAAGATATTTTTCTTTTTCATGGAACTGGGTTGGGGTTAGTGTTACTAAACGAACGGACAAACACACTGAACCAAAACACTTGTAATTGCAGAACAATATTGAATAGTTAAGTTATCTGAACTATATCCATTGTTTTAGATTTTGAAGCTAATTTTATTAATAGAGTGCAGGTTCATTTGTAGGCTACTGTATATACTGTAAGTTCACAACAACTCCCTCACCTGCCCCACTGAGTGTTTCCTCTGCACTATTAACTCCTGATGTGTACAATAAATAAACTGACTGATCTAACGCACGTGAATATGAACTAAGCTAAAAACTACTAATGTTAAAAACAAACTATGCTAAGCCTGTTGAAGAACTGTGGCAAAACATGATGACATCATCAACTTATAACACTGTTACGTCTTTAAAAGCGGGACTCTTAGCTCTCAGCTAATAGAAAAAGATCACTTTAGCCATTTAAGCTTTTATTTTAGGGCAGTTTCACCGGGATTATGCCAATAGTGAACGTGTGTTTATGAAGGGTTAAGGAGGTGAATATCAACTGGAAGAAGTCAAAATGAGATGGAAGTGAGTTAGTGAGAAAGAAAGTTTAAAAACAAAAGCAGAAAGTGTGAAGGAAAAGATTGGTATAGTTAATTGAAAGAAAAATAACCGATGACATTAGAGGAGGATCAGCTAAAGAAAGATGGGTAATGAAAACACTGAGACAAGAAAAGACCATGAATAGAAATAAACTCTAATAAGGGAAGAAAAAACAATGAAAGGATGCAAGTGTTAAGGAAAGTAGCAAATGAGAAATGAAGACACGAAGGAGAGGAAGCTTTTTAGAATGATGCATAGGATGAACGAAGAGGAACAACCGAAACAATCCTGAGGGAAAAACAACAGTTTTTGCTATTTTGGTTTCTATAGTACTCATACAGTCCCTGCCTCCCTATATCCACTGACTCATCTCTTTCAGGCCGAGGGGAAAGAAAAAGTCTCTTGGAAATAGAATGATTCATCATTCAACACAATTCATCGTACTGGGGTCAGATTTGCCCACAAGGCTGTCAGTCAAAAAAAGAGACGGTCAATAAACCAGCTGGCAACAACGGATACACACACATACATATATATATATATATATATATATATATATATGATA
>JAOXYM010000018.1:23977861-23989192 GCA_028567055.1 Leptatherina wallacei
GTGGTCAGATAGACAAGTGGTCTGGAAGACAGTGGTCAGACAGAAAGGCGTCCTGTCTTACCATGGGCAGGCATGTCATTAATCAGTAAGATGTAGCAAAGAAAAAGCAGAGCTGGAGGAGGAGAATAAGGGAGGGGGTTATTTTACAATCAGTGCCTTTAGCCGACTGCTCAAAGTAAAGCTCTGATAAACAAGTTACAGCCCTCGATTAAAAGGCAGTGTGCAAACGGGGGTAGAGAAGCCATCTGCTCGCCACCCTTCAGCCCTCTTATGTGCACGTGTCAGAGAACAAGCCCATTAGAGGCCATTGGCTGCCAGACTCTGGCACAAATGAACAACTCCAAGCTGAATGTTTGAATGAGATCAGTTGGTGGCGATCTGCAGACTTTGTTTTTTCTTTTCCCCCTTTTTTTCCATGAGAAGTGCGGGTGAGCGACAGAATCACAGCCGGGTTGAATCCCCACACGAACCTGAACAAAGAATGCAAAGAAGCAACCCTGTCCTTTCATGCAAGATTTGAAATATTAGCAAAGAGGACTGAAGGTTGTGAATGAGCGCTCTCATCTGGTTTACACAGATAAGACATAAACAAGGCCTTTAACCGCTAAATCCCACAGCGGACTCGGCATTAACTGATTCCAGCAAGACCCTGCGCATTAAAGAGTTCAACAAAATGTGGTGCCACCTTGTTTTCTTACTATAAATACTGTATTTAGATCAAATCATCCAGAGCAGTAAACACAGCAAACACTACTGGTGCCATATGGGCAGATGTGGACCTGGAAGCAGCGTACGGTGGGGGAGTTTAAACCTCACACCTCCCTGAGGGCTGCAGCAAAACCACCGACCACATCATTGAAGTTGGTCCAGACACCACACTGGCAGACGTCTGGCTCTCCATCACAGCTGAGCCAGATGGTAAAGGTAACAACAGGTTCCAAAGAGAATTGCTCTGTTTAAGTGTCGCTTTCCAGTTGTATGTGTCTGCATGCAGGAAGGGGATCAAGGGATATCCTCCCAATGTGGTTCTTTATTTGCTACTGCGAGAACTGCCTGTTTTGCCCGTGATATGATATTCATTCCATTTGTCTACTTGTGGTGAGAGAAATTAAATTTGGTCACACAGACTGTTGGTAACACAAACACACTCATTTGGGATTCTTGCACAGAAACAAGCAGAAAAGCAGCCTTTAGCCGCCCAGCTGTAAAATTAGCAGGAGGTAAAAACCTAATACTCTGCAGCTGTGTTCTGCTTTAAATGTGGCTAATACACCGGCCATGTTGTCACATCGCTATCTATCATCTGCTACCTCGGTTTTAATAAAGAAGTAATGGAGAAAAATGATGAAAGCAATGCTGCAAATATCTCGTCTCATGTATTAAATTGTTTCTGCATTTAAAGGCTGGATGAAATTAAAGTCACTTTCAGTCCAAATTTTGTTGCTTCAAGAAACAGCAGCTATGAGTCTCGGCTGTTTGGGAGATTATCAACGTGATTTAGGATTGAACATTGATGAAACCAAGTTAGGTTCAGTCTGTTCCCATCCTCTGTCCTTTATCCTCTTCTTCGACACAAGCAGTGCTTTGCATGCATCTTCTAGTCAGGATCCTCGATTTCTGGCTTTTTGGAAGAAGAAATCATGACATGACATTCTGTTATCAGAACTAGGGTTGTTATTTGACCATTCATTCATTCTTTCATTCATTTAATTCAGTGCTTAAGAGGTAAAAGCTGGTGAAAACGATGTGTACTTTGCAGGCTTCTGCTAATTTTCAAGTCCCGAGTTTGGGATAAATCACATTTCAAACCTGCATGGCAACATGGAGAAAAGTAGATTTGTCAGAATTAAGACAGTACTTCGCCAAGGCGGGGGTTGCATATTCGGCAGTGTTTGTCTGTCTGTTAGCAACATAACTCAAAAAGTTGTGGATTTTGATGACATTTTCAGGAAATCTCAGAAATGGAAAAAAGGAACAAGTGATTAGATTTTGACCACAATCATTGGAAAAAAACATACAATGGCTTGGCAGAAGTCTGCGCTCTCCAAGTGCTTCTGGTTAAGATATGTTGAAAGTTCAGATCCTGATCTTACACAAGATTCGGCAAGATTCGGCTCTGCAACCAATTAATTGCAAACTCAGAAAACCATAAAATACAGCAAATGTTTTGACTTTATAAAAATTTTTAGCATGAATATCGTCTCATGTAAATAGCACTAATCATCAGATCTGAAATATACATCATGTCAGGACTTTGACCTAATTTTATGGACAATATTGTTATTAATTCATTCAAAAACATGTAAAGTTTTACATGAAAGTAACATAATTCATGATTTCAACACAAGACGTTCATGGCGGAATTCTATGTTGTTTCTATGTGCATTATGTTAACCACGTTATGAAATGAAATGAAATGAAATGAAATTAAATGAAATTAAATGAAATGAAATGAAATGAAAAATACTTTATTTATCCCTCTTACAGGGAAATTATTGTTGTTGCAGTTTTTTTTTTCAAATAATAATAATAATAATGATGATACTATTAACAACAATTATCAATTATCAACAATTAACAATTATTGGCAGGAATGATCTCCGGTATCTTTCCGTCTTGCAGCGGACTTGAAGAAGCCTCCCACTGAACACACTCTGTTGTTTCTTCACTGTGTTGTGTAGAGGATGTGAAGAATTGTCAGTTATTTTGAGCAGCTTGTGCAGCATTCTTCTCTGGACTGTAATATTTTGGACAAGAGATTCCTATCAATTTATGATTCTCATAGCATTATACAAAATGGTATAAAAAATGTTTAACTAGAAGCAGTCAGAGCGCAGGCCTTCGCCAAGCCATAGGATCGCTCACCTGAGAAAAAGCCCAAAGGGCCCAACAGTCCGCCTAGTACTTCCTATATTTTGATCCTTCTAGATCACCAGATTTAGAATATCAACATGATTCAGGTCAAACAATGTTGTATTAAAATACAGCATGTGTCCTCTACCTGAGCTGCATCGACCTGCTGTGGGTTCATGATTGAGCTCTCCAATAAATCAATATCAGCTGAGATCCAATGCTCTGGTTTGTTACTTTAGCAATACGTGATGTTTTTTGTTTTTTTTCTAATTGTTCCCCCTCAAATAATTGATAGAAATACTAACACATTTTAAAAAAAAAATGATTTTATTTAGTTATGTTAGTTAAGTGAATGTACTAAGCGAGAAAGTATTTGACATTTTCTATTTGAAATACAAGCCTAAAGTAATCATGCTAATTAATTAATTATTGATTTACTGAAGCTTCAAAGATTTAAAGGATTGAAATAAGGCCCCTGTAAACGTAATCTTTATCTTTTTTTTTAATACTGCCTCAACAGGGTGTCGAAATGACCATCTATGGTGGTTTTAGGGGCTATTGAAATGTTGGCAGTTAAAAAAAGATTCCTGGATCCAGGCAGTGATCCAGATCATGCCCAAAATCCAATCAGGTGTTTCTTATACCATTTCCGAGATTTCCTGAAACTCCGGCCAATACTTTCTGAGTTATATTGCTAACAATCAGACAAACAGAGAGACGGTTAGACAAATGTACGCCACTGAAAACATAGCCTCCACGCCTTGGCAGAGGTAAATATAAGACAAATGTTCCATATGAGCCTTCTTTGAATATATAAAGACCACTGGTGTCCTGTGTCAGTGTTATTTCTCTCTCAGTTCATTACAAAGAGTTCCTATTCAGATCCCAGGAGATAAAAAATTAAAAAATCAATAAGCTGCAAGGTTATTTACCTTGGATAAAGTCAGAGCCCTGTGTGCACCTTCAGACAGCCAGATAAACTCCTTAACAAAGTTAAAAAAAGAACCATCAATTCACGAACAGTTTAATATTCCTACAACAGCATCACTATCTATGATATTAGTATTAAACCTCTACACCGTTTTATCCACGACTGGGGTAGAGACGGTCAGGAAGCAAGATATGGAGAGAGAAAGCAGTGTCAGGAAGTAAATTTAAACATCTGAAATAAGTCAAGCTCCTGCAGCAGGAGAAAGTGACACAGGAAGCTATATTAAAGAAAAAAAGGTGTGAGCACGTTGCTGAGTGTACGTGCTCTGCCTCTAAGCTGGTTAACATTGTAGAGTCCTGCATTATTTACGAGCTTGTCAAAGGACATGCAGAGAGGATAAGACAACGCAGGAAAACAGCTTGGGGTACTTGCAATGCATTTGCAGAGTTAATCTGTGCTGGGGACAATTCGCTCGCTGCAAACTGAGACTGGCCACGGCAGCTCAGCTGATTATGCTAAGACAGATAAAGGCACTGAGGCAAGGATGCACAAAGTATTCACTTTTTTTCTGCTGCTGAGTCAATTATCAACAGGATTTAGATGTGATTTTGATATGAACCTCACTTGAATAATACCCAAGTCATTTTTGAGTAATTTTTCCTTCATCTAAAGAATGTAAAGAATGGAAACGTTTTGTTTTAACACCAATGACTGTAAAATATATGGACAGACTTCCCGTCACGCAACCCGTAAGTTTCTGAAGAGCTGAAGTGAGGCTCGTTGGGAGGTTCCCACCGTCACTTTGGCAGAGTCACGATTCTCGTCACTTCTGGATAATACAAAAATGGGTAATGAGGTGGTGCTGAGAGGGGGACTGTGAGTGTGGGGAGAGATGATTGACACCCATCAAACTCTGAGCTGCCTGTATCTACAAGCTAACAAAGCTGGCCTGTAGCTAACAGGAGCTAACCAGCTAATGGATGTAGGCAGGCTAGAGCTAAGGTGCCTTATTAGCCGGCTTCCTTGCCCTCTGCTTCCTTGCTGCCGGATATCTGGCACCTGTCAATCAAAAGGACACACCCCTAATTATGAAGAATTTCCAGATTAAATAATATCTAAACGAATGAGTTATAAATAAATTCCCCCCACAGTTGCCATGAAGGTAAACTTGACCTATTAAACCTAAAATGTTTTTTTGTACCAGGCTGTAAACATGATTATTTCTGTGAAGTTGGCCTTTTTTAACAAGGGAGTCTATGGGGATCGACTCCCTTTTGGAGCCAGACCCTAGTGGATGAGGGGGGGAACTGGAATTTTTGGCACCGTATAAGTTTCGCATCTTTCTGCCAGAGGTTGCCGCTTGTTTAAAACTAACTTAAGCTCACATGTTTTCTTCCACATATTTTTAAACTTCGATTAGTGATATTCTGTTAATTATGTCATTTGGAAATGCATCCATTTTTAAAATGTATCATAGCTGGTATATGCATAGAGCAAAAACCAAAGTATGAAGCTGAAAGGGCTGCCTGAATTGTGTTGTGAAGCAAACATGTGGAAAGCTACACAAAAAATAAAAAAAAGTTGATGTAGTGAGGTTTCCCCATGAGTAAAGTGGACTCCATAATTCTTGAGTTGAAGACTTCTCCTATTCTGACTAAACTGAGCAATCAGACGGAAAAGGGCCATGATGAAGAGACCTGAACAGGAATCCAGTGATGGCTCTAGCTGAGCTACAGAGAGTTGAGATTAATGTTGAGATTGAAACTTCAGGAGGGAGAGCTGTAAAACTCTGCAAATGTGTGGCTTTATAACAGAATGCACAGACAAAACTCACCACCTGCACAAAACTATTACGACCAGTAAAACATATTGGTGGTAACATCATCCTCTGAGGACGTACCGAAATCTGAATACCTGAGCTCACGAAATCTATCTCCTCAGACTGGGCTAAAGTATCCCTTTCTTTAAAGACAAGGAAAACCCTTGCATGGCTTAAGGAAAACTCTGAGCATCTCTGAGAGACATAATCTAGTCTTGAAGTCAATCAGATGTCATGTCAGAATGTCGATCAATGGTTTCCATCCAACCTAACAAAGAATAGAATTTTCCTTACTCTCTAAAACCAGCTGTGTGAATGGTGTCCACATTCAACATATCTGTTGTCCAATCATGAAGCATTTATTGTTTGAGGGTGTGATAAAGCAACATACAGATTAAAAAAACAAAAACATATCTGACATGAGCCAGAACAAGTCACTGTTCCAGACTTAGATTAGCAATAAGCTTGATACCAGCTTATTACTCCTGTATTTACTGTTAGATTTTATTCATCAGGTCATTTTGGGTCTTGACCATCAAAAGGAAATCAGTACAAACTGTATAATCTTTTTTAACTCGCCCCTTTCCTAAACCCTCTTATTTCACAGCAAACCTTAGAGCACTGCGGTATGTTTGTGTGGGAATGAGCTGTTGGAAAAAGTTTAAAACAAAGTTGTTGTCAGCCCTGCTGGCCTGTGTCCCCCTGGTTGTACACGGAGATGTGTTCAGGTTAATCTCCAAGGCAGGACAGTTGCATACTCTATCTTGTTAAGGTGACAGCACACGGGTGCATAATTAATTACACATCAGAGGGTCATAGAGAAAACAGCTTAGAAACAAAGCAGACAACATGTATTATTATACTTTAAAGGTCTGTCTGAACAAGAGCCAAAGCTGTCAGGAGCTCTGATATTACAGAGCAGCCATGGGGTGGTGCATGATGAAGGTTGGACTGTTTGAAGTCAGTTTCTATCCTGGATTTGTGGTGGCTGAAGCTTCCCTGCACTCTTCTCTGTCCAGCTGCAGCAGGTTCCTATCTGGGCAGTTTTCTAAAAAGGATTACAGATTATCATTATGTCATTTCTAGAATGGACACTTAAACTGTACTTAGCAAAAAGAAAAAGTTTCTGGTCTGCATCTGGCGGATAATTTCTTTGTTGGAACAATGCTTCTTGTCAATAGTAAATAGCAGAATAAGCAGTGTGGCATTGGCAGAGAAGATTTGGCATGTTTTTCATGAGTGATTCCCACTTATTTAATTATTTTGCTCATCCCAGAAATGCATCTTCCTTACAAATGTGGCAACATTTAAAAGTGAAATAAACAGGTTTTCCAATAAGATGTAGTCCCAAAAAGCTCCGTTACAAGAGAGAAATAATGGACCTAACACTAATCCCCTTACATTTTGTGCGAAGTTTAGTTTTTTTAAGAATCTAGGGGTTTAATTATTGTTTTTTTCCTTGACTAGTTCTATGATTTAAAAAAAAAAATTATAAAAGAGAATGATCCCATGCAGAGCTCACTGATGCAAAACAGTAGCATTAAAGTAGAAAAGCAGCAGAAAAGTACAAGTTTGATCTGCATGTCATCAAAATGTGCATGTGCTTCACTCTATAACAGTAATTCTTAACCATACTTGAGCTTCTAGCGCCACAAAAAAACGTTGTTTTGCACCTGTGGACTGTGAGGGTTGTCTAACTTATCAGAGGACACAAGATATTACCGTTATCCCTGTGAAGCTCAGTTACAATGCAGCTTCCTATCACTTGGTGGCAGTGTTAATTGTTAATTGTTCAACAAACTCTAATAAGCAGAAAAAGACACTCAGCTAACTTTTAGTCTGTTGCGAAAGTTATAAAGTATTTAAAACGAAAGAATGGAGACAAGACAGTCTCAATCCCTCCCTAAAAGGCTAAAACATTGCACAAGAACAATCCAATTCTTTAAGTACGGATTTGTAAACAAAGGTGACAAGGCAGAGTCGAGAGGGCTGTATGGAGTGTTAGCCAATGCTATCCATAATCTAAGTGCTGAAGCCTTCAATACAAGACAGATAAAGCAATCAAACATCCAACACTTGTGGGTAAATCTTTAATAAAGAAATAAAGAAAAGGAGCTACAGATGTAAAAAATGTCACATTTATTAGCCTGACTTGAGCATTTAAATGTGTTTTTGTAGGAGCCCGATTTTATTCTATGAACTATTAGCCTATTGGGCATCTTGTTGTATGTGCAGTTTCACATACATGTGATATATAAATGTCTTTGCGATAATCTCATTGTATCATGTCATATTTTTTTTCTTTTTATAATATAATATGTCACAAAGTTTTAGCTGTTAAACTGCAAGTGGATTTGGTTTAGTTATTGAAAGCAAATAAACCACGAGTTAGATGGATTAAACCAACACAGTGTTCATATTTTAATGGTCTGGACCAATTTGTACTGGAAGAATGGTGCCCCAGCGTTAAAAAGGTTAAGGGCACATATGAGTTTTATATTTTCAAATAAAGAGCAAACTTGTGAGATTCCTTTGTGCATACTTTTGAAATGCAACTTTTCAGGCTGGTCATTGAAACAAAAAAAAACAAAAAAAAAAGAGGAGGAAAGAGCCAAACCCTTTTTCATTTCCCCATTGTTTAGTTATTTCTAGAATCTTGTTCATTTATTTTTAGTTGTTTGGTTTTTTGCTGTTAGACCTATTGTTCCCTAGAAAATTACCAAAAAACGAATTATCTACTTTCTTCTAAATAAATAAATTAAGTCTAAGCCATTTTCACAGATGCAAGGGATGCAACAGGTCTATTTTTACAAAATGACATTTCACAGAGGTGAACACGTGGATGGCCTTTTGGGGAAATAATCTAACTTGGGAGATTCATTTTATTTCACAATCTCAGAATAAATGTTTTTGAGCAACAATTGCATGTGCTTGGATTGTTGGTCTGCAACAAGGCTGTTAACATATCACCACTGCTGCTCCAGAGCCCCAGGCTTCATCAACGGCGACAAAAAGGCCGGCAAACAAAGCCAAAACAATTATCAAAACAGTTATTGGTCTCTACTTTGGAGCACCTTTAATAGTGTGGACTAAGCTACAGGGAAACTAAAATCTAAATTGGCTTTTGTTTGATACTTGCCCAATCATTTTCAAAAACAGTTGCTTAATTCCCTCCTGACGTCTTCATGAAGAGAAACTGCTTTCCTGCATTAGAGGTATTCATTGATTCATAGTTCCTTTCCCCTAATTAGGAAACCACACCGAGTCTAGGTTGATCTATGTTTGACGTTTACAGAGACACCATAAACACTGCTGGGGGACTTGTGCAAGAGCCGAGGTAATTAGCAAAAAACAAGGCTAAGGTTTGGGATTCAAAATCTTATGAGCATACTTTAAAAACACACAAAAACAGTGACAAAACAAAAGCTTTAAAGGGAATTTTGGCCCAAATGTTTTCTGGGCAAGTCTCCAAAGGCCTACCAAGTTTTCCCTTTCATGTTAGCTTACCTGTTCTAGGTGTTACAATAGAAGGTCCAAGTCTTACATCACCAGCACTACAAGCACCCAGTAGAAAGAAGTAGATAAAGGACAAAGCCATAGGATCAGTGCCATTTTAAATCCAATGGATAAAGAAGAAGACCCCCCCCCTCAAAAAAACAAAAAAACTAATTCATGGCAGAATGAATCAGAGTAATTGGGAAAAGGGGACACAGACAGAGCAACTGCTGAGTGTTAAATAAAGAAATAAAGAAAACACACCTATGCTGTTTATTAGCGTTAGTTTGAAATGAAATATATTCTTTAACCTTTTCTTTTTGGTCCATGATCATTTTCAGCTTCTCTTCCTGTTTGATGAGATTTAGCCATGTACACTTTTTTGCTAGGCTCAGTAGATTGTGGTTTACATAGAAACTTGAGGTTTCCCTCTGTTTGATTTGTGATATCAAGAGGTCGTGACCAAAAGGCACTACGGAACACCACTGAAATAAGAGGCTGGCCCACCGCCAGGGAGCAGATGAGTTTTAAAAAAGACCAAGAGAGAGAGAAAGAGGAGATGCCGAGTGTTTAGACCTCAACTGCATGCCTTCCAGTTTGGCATTTCAGCTCAAATGTGACAGTCAATTTTGTGTTTACAGACTGTTCCACAGCCCCAGCAGCAGCATCCATTCATCCATCTTCTGCTGCTTATCTGGGGTTGGGTCGCGGGGGCAGCAGCCTAAGCAGGGAAGCCCAGACTTCCTTCTCCCCAGCCACATTAGCTAGCTCATCCGGGGGATCCCGAGGCGCTACCAGGCCAGCCGAGAGATATAATCCCTCCAGCGTGTCCTGAGTCTACTCCAAGGTCTCCTCCTATTGGGAAATGCCCGAAATACCTCACCAGGGAGGTGGTTCAGGATAAATCCTGACCAGATACCCAAGCCACCTCATCTGGCTCCTCTGGATGTGGAGGAGCAGTGGTTCTACTATGAGCCCCTCCAGGAACACCAAGCTTCTCACCCTATCTCTAAGGGAGAGCCCGGCCACCCTGCGGAGGAAACTCATTTCTGCCGTTTGTATTCTCGATCTCGTTCTTTCGGTCACTACCCAGAGCTCGTGACTATAGGTTACCTTGGGTCACGAGCTCAGCAGCAGCATGACAAAGCCAAAACGTCAGAATCTGGAGGTCATTGCTAGGGGCAGTACACAGCACTTGGACCCTGAAATAGTGAAAAGGCCAATCTTCCGCTGGTCACGTCTTATTTCCGGGGCATTTTTTGGCAAGTCTCTGCATCAACCACCAAAACGCTTCTAATCTGTTGCCAACTATTAAGGCATATCTCAGATTCAATCACAATCCGATTTCAATTCAATTTAGGATCCAAAAATTGATTTGAAATGATATCACAGGTAATTGAACATAGTCATTTCTATTTATATCAAAATCACAAAAAGCAATACGGTATCACGGAACATTTTTATTCCTGAGCTCAGGTATTCAATCAATCGATTTCTTATAACTAGTAAACAAAAAAAAAACGTGGCATGGGAACTCAAAATACAGCTATTTTCTAAATAAATGTGTGTTTGATAAATGGTTAACGTACCGATTTATGAACGATGTTTGCATTTTGCATCGCCGTCATTGGTTCATTGACCCTATGAATGATACATCGATGTAGATTAATATGTTACTAAACCCCTACACCCTGGTCCCCGGTGTGCTTGGCTGGGGCATTGGGCTGGCTAGGGTTCGTGCTCTGGGGTGGCTGCTTGTCTCCCGGATTTTGGTCGGACTCTTTAGTTGAAGCCGCTACAGTGGTTGTAGCGGGAAAGACGTAACATCACATCCAGCTCCAACGTTTTTTTTTCTTTTGCAGTATTCTTTCTCCACTTTCTAAAGCTTATTGATTATTTGGTCTGGTAATTCTTTTTTTTTTTTTTTATTAAACAGGGTGTAACACAACACGGTGTTATCACTGAAGTGCAGTGTTGTAAAAGGGCCCATGGGTGATTTCAATATCGAGCTGTAAAAAAAGATACATCCATGGAAAAGGGCGGTGTTTGCATTGATATTCACTTTGGGAACCATTGCAGAAGTACAGCGGTGTCGGACTCCACAAACACCAGTTCTGTGTGGACAATACATCGAAATGGTAAACCTTTTGAGGCCATGGTGGAGAGGAGGACTGCAGACAAACTGTTATCTATCATGGATAACCCTGACCATCCTCTCC
The DNA here is from genome assembly GCA_028567055.1 of Leptatherina wallacei. Lineage (NCBI taxonomy): Eukaryota > Metazoa > Chordata > Actinopteri > Atheriniformes > Atherinidae > Leptatherina > Leptatherina wallacei. The sequence goes on from JAOXYM010000018.1 coordinate 23,989,179, forward strand.
ACCACACAGTGGAC
>JAOXYM010000018.1:23991206-24003877 GCA_028567055.1 Leptatherina wallacei
TTTGCAGCCAGCACCTGGCGGAGGAGGGGGGAACTGCAATTTTTGGCACTTCCGCATAGGCTTCATTTTTTCGAATGCGAGGTTGCCCCTTGGGTACAACGTGGAGCGCCTGTGATTGGTTAAACTTTGTTTTCACTGCTCAAGGCCCAGAAGGGTCACGGAAAAATTTAGGAAATGCAAAAAGGAATTGAAAATGTGAGGGAGAAAAGAAAATAGAAAGGGGAATAACTTTTTTAAATGTACTATATGAAAAGGTATTTCTCACCAAATTTATGAATTGTGACATTTAATTCTGCTTTTAGAAAAAGGATTTGAAAATGCATTTTCAAATCACAGGATTTAAGAATGAATTAATGAATACAATATGGAATTCCTCTTTAATAATTACATTTCGAAAGTGTAATTACAAAATGATTTGGAAATTTGATTTATTTTTACATTAATTGTTAAATCATAAATTATAATTAGTAATCTATATTTTTATTTCACAATTAACTAATCATCATGAAAATGCTGTATTGCTTTTTCGATGACTTTCGTGGTCCTCCATACACAGCAAGCCCTTTGTCTGTATTGTGCCAAACAAATTTGCTTTGCTAACGGGATCTCAGTGGATATGATGGAAACCAAGCTTTGTGCATTTAAGGCTTCCCTTGATGCTTGAGTATTATTTAGTTTGACGTTTGCTAAGTTCCCATGTGTAAGCTGGACCTGACAAGGGAAAACAAAGAGAGGGGGAAGAGTGATAAAAGAGAGAAGGAGAAAGTGAAGAGAAAAAGGAGACAAAGATACAGATAAAAAGCAACAATTGTAGAACTAAAAGAGATAAACCAGACAATCACTGGAAGCACTCATTAAAAAAACAAGTAACTTGGATAAACAGGAAGAAACCACACCACCAGCAACAGATAAACAGTTGGCGATTCAACCTGCAGGACCGCACAGTGACTGTATGTGGATTAGTGAATGTGAGTGCAAAATATCAGGAAGGAATTGTGTTCACCGATGAGTGTGATCATGCAAATATGAATGCACCCCTCCGGGAATCAGAAAAGATAAAGAGTGCCCCAAGACCTGAGCTGAGCTGAGCTGGCAATGAAAGAGAGGGGCTTTTTGGCCAAAAAGTATAATATCCAATAGCATCCATCTCAGAACTTCAAAGATTCTACCTGGTGCATGAAATTAACCGTCTCTTTACATAGGATTACTTAATCCGCAAAGAATAAAGTAGAGGTAAGCAGATATTCAGCAATATGTAAGAGGAAACTGTTTATCAATGGAGGAGCAACGTCCAAATATTGTTCAGCAATCAGGAAGACTTTCAATATTCCATCAACTTCAACATATATTGTCAAAAGATTGAGATGTCTTTTTGAAATTCTCTTTGGAAATCATTGACATTACATCCTCCAAAGTAAAGCAGAGGGACCATCAAGCTTTTTATGAATACTCAGGTGGACAGCCTACATCTTTGATGGCATATTATTTGCGTATCCGTGCCTATGGAACTGACAACTTGCACATCTGGAAAGGAACCATTGTTGCCAAAAAGGTACATAAAAGGTTTTATAACAGAGCAGCATGATAGACATGATTTTCAGAGTGGGCTTTGCATAATTCAGCAAGACAACGCTTTACTGCAAAATGAATCGATTACAACACGCCTTGACAGTAGAAAGGCCGAGGTCAAGGTCCAGGTCTAGCCTGTGTGCGGTCCAGTCTTTTCATCAACTTAAAACATTTTGATGCATCATAAAACAAAATACTAATCCTTAATGGACTGTTGTTAAAGAGGAAATGCAGTGGTAAACATGGCCCTGTCACATGCTGCTGCCTTCAAATTCAAGACAACCTAATAAGAAATGAAATAATGAGAGAAAAATTCAACATGAAAATGCACAAACACATAAATCTTATATATAACTTTTCTTTTAAAAAGGGAGAGCATGCGAGTTCGGCAAATGCTTTCCTGGATAAACATTTTCTCGTTGACAAACAGAATGACAAGTTCAGACGTTTACTAAAAGAAAGATAGAAAACTTAGAGAAAAAAACAGAGGCAGAATAAGGAAATAAGTGCCATGGGTGCTTTTAGGTACAGATCTCTACTCTGTTGCTGTCACTTTGTGACTCTTGCTGTCAGAAAAGAGGGAATAAAGAGCAAGAGCAGGGTAGCGATAATAATAGTAGACATGAAGTTTAAAAACAAGTCTCAAAAAATATAAACCATGTTTCAGAAACTGTGTTTGATAAAAACAGCTGCGTACAAACAATATCTGTTCACACTGATGGTTCAGAAGATGAGTAACCGTCCAGTCAGCACGATGGTACCATTAAGCAGCAGCTTAGGGCAGGCTCCAGTTGACCCCATTTAATACATTTTCCCCACTACTCATTATGGTTTATGTACTTACTCATTCCCTCTGACCATTGCAGTGGTGGTAATTGTCTTAAAATGGTCACTTATACCTCCAACATGTTAAGTGAACAGTATTGATCAGCGTCGGAACAATGGACACTTCTGATAGGAAATCTTGATACTGGCATCAATGAGGATGCCACTTTGACCCACAACATCTTAAATTGTTCTTTGGATGTCCAAAAAAGTCCACAAAATGATTTTAAAGACAGTGAAAGAGTTTTGTTTATGCAAAACTTTTTTCTAGTTTTTTGTCTAAAAAGAAAAATATTCTTGACAGGCAGGTTTTCATTCATTTGCAAATTCTAATGATTCAAGCCAAGCAAATTTTGTTCACAATATTGGCCTATTTCTTTACTCAAAACAAGAAGATTTGATCATTTTAAGAATGTTTGGCTGTTATTGCAGACAGGTGACAATATGCAGCAAAAGGCTGAAGCTGTAATTAAGCATCCCCTGATGCAACAAGAGCCCACCATTCACACATGCGGCACATGTTCCAGCAGGTGCTATGCAAGGCATCACGGCTTCAGCTCCCCAAGACAAACAGTGAACCATGCCAACTAAGGAAAAGAAAAAAATACATTGAGTCCAAGACTTTGATCAAATCTATGGAGCCACTACCGTATAGGCTACAGGACCTGAAGATTGCAGAACAGTCCATCCCTCAACATGCCGGAGCTGTATGAGACAGGTCATTTTAAGATATTATTAATGGAAATTTAATGATGACACAGTATATTTCTTTTTTAAATAGTGGTCTATGAAGGATGACGTAGCCTTGATGAACATGAATAGCTTTCAAAGAAAGGTGGATTCTCCCTGAAGGAGCGGCCAAGGTTCTTTGCAGGACTGAGAACATGTGAATTATTTACCTCACACACTAGATAATCACATCGGATCCTCTGTAATCAGAACACAGGACACGTCGTGATGCACACAAACTCACAAGGTCAGTTTTATCTGAGCTTAGAGAACATAGACTCTCAGCTCAGGAACCTTGAAATAAAACACCAAAGAGAAAAAAAAAAAAAAGGTGGGGGGGGCAGCGACTTTTATTTCCATTTCAGCATATACGGCACCAGAATGTGTTTGTATCGTGGAGACATATATTCTGTTTTTATATTTCTTGTTCTGGCTCAGATATTTTTTCTCCAACATTTCTATGATCTTTTCTGGAATTTCTTTCACCGCTGTCTGCGGTCAAGGTACCCGTCTTAACCAATCATTTCATTCCATCAGCTCTTTACTAAGGTTCTCCCTCACACCTAATCAGCCGCAGTATAAAAAGGTGTGGCCAGCAACAGTCTGCCGCTTTGTTATTGCAGATTCATCACAGTCAAGGTGATCAGCCATTCTTCGTCTGAGGCAGAGATAAATAATGTTGCAGTTTTTGATTAGGCTTGAAACCGAACAATTCTAGGCCATTGAAATATTTGCACAAAAACATACATCTCTTGAAATGGTCTATATGTTGTGTTATATTATCAGACTGCAATAAACTCCAGTTTTGTAAGGAAACATGGCAACAAATATGTGCCAACACTCCCACCAACCACTCCTTCAGATAAAGAGAAAAGAATCCAGACAGATTCACTGATACAGAATCAGATTGGGACACAATCACAGGACAGAAATCATTTTTATTTGCATCTTTTTAAGCTTCCTATATTGCATCTCAGAATTTTTTTACATGGGAAGGGGAGGGACAAATGGCAGTTGAGTTTGATAGATATGTCACCATCCAATTGTTTAGAACGGGCCAGTTAAAATGACTAGATAGGTTTTTTTCAGGCTTGTCTGTTCCACATGTGACTAAAATATTTTATTTTTGTGTTACAGTATTTATTTAATTGGCTGCAATCGGGTTATGAAGGGGATTTTAAGCAATATAGTAAAAAAAATGCACCTGGAAAATATCTCCTACCCTACCTTTAGTCAACAGCTCTTATCTACCTACTATAATGATCCTGATTCCATCAGGCATTAGACAAGTAGATCCTACACAGATCTATAGTGAACATCAAGACAGCATGAGCACTTTTTAACTCTGATCTAAAACCCACTAAGATCTGCTCAGAGTGCAATGAGAAAGTTTTTTATTGTCATCTGGTCGTGCATCCTGTGGAGTAGATGGCAGGTTTTAATCAGCACCAGCTCAGATAGCAAAAAAAAAAATAAAAAAAAAAAAATTGGCCCAAATGTGGCTAAATGTGAGTGTAGCTGCCAAAACTCAGCCACACTACCACCACATGGACCACATAAGGCTTCCTGTATTAGGGCCACTTCTGGCCCACAAAATACTTGTTGTAATCCACGTCCAGGCCAACAACATGGCCTCTGGACCACGTGTGGCCATCACAACACTTCCCAGTCCCGCAACGGAGTTTTAAGTGCCAAAAGTAGCCCGGATTTGGCCCAAACATGTCTGCTATCTGGGAGGTTGGCTCAGCTTCAACGGGAAGACAACACCTGGGTGTGTGTACTAATCTTCACTGAATATGCTTTGTTTGGGTAAAGAAAAATGAGCACAGCCCACCTTTTCCTTGCAAGTTTATTGACCATATGGTCTCACAATCAGAATTTTAATTAGTAAAATAGCCAGATATCCTGTTTTATGGTGAAGTAAACTGATCTAGACTGAACTAGACTGATCAGTTTTCACCTCCAGAGTAATGAAGATGAGTGGGAAAGGCTTTAATCAGCTTATTTAGTGGGTGTACCCAATTAAAAAGAAATAAAACGCTACTTTGAGTACAGACTGCAATAGAAACAAACAACCACATGATCAGCCTCACTGTAACCAACAACCCTCGAGCTGTAAGGTAACAGTACTTAACCACTGCACTACCATGTCAGCCTACACTGTTGTCTCATCAGTTTAGCAAAACTTTCATCTCAATGTCAAATAGCCCCCTAGTCAACTAGTGGATCAATATGATAAAACAGATTTTTTTAACATGAGGACATGTGTTGTAAACTGTGATAACACCCATCAAGTAACCTTTAATAAATGGGGCCACATAAAAATTGTTTTGACCAACTGTTTTTACCTTTAAAAATCCTTTGAATTAACTATTGATAATTATAATGCATGTTGTCCTTGAATAATAGACCTGCCTCATGGCAGCAAGGGCTTAAAGAAGCTAAGACATAGTACGGGCCTCCATAATCCACGGAGAGAAGGGTACAAAAAAGGTCTCTGCCTGAGTTAAATCGTCAATTCTACACAGCTGATTGATTATGCAATTTTCATCTCTGCATAGAGTGAACAATGGATGACACTAGATTGGGCAAAATGAGCAAATTAGAAGGGATTTAGGTCGAACTATGGAGATCTTCTCAAGCAAATGGTGCTTATCATCCTATTAGTGTGCTGGACTGTGAGCAGATAGGAGGCATCTGCACGCAGTGCTTTGAACTAAAAGGTCTTCTTTGGTAAAGAGAAGCCAAATTACTGCTATAAGCAGCAACGTCGACAGGAAGTCATTTTTTCAAAAAGTGAAATATTGCATCCCTCCTCCCCATGTTGCAACTTTACTTGAACATACATGATGTTTAGAGTACTGCCGTTACTCTGAACTGTGTATTTGTTTGCACCAAAGCGATTTATTTCCCATAAATGTCAAAGTAATTTTTCATTTCTGGTGACACAAATGCCACAAGCAAGCTGTTTTGGCAGAGAGAGGTACTTTTTTATTCTAATGTGACTTATTATTTGCGTGTCGAAGTGTGATCAGTCTGTCAGGTTTATTCAGTTCATCATCATAATGATGCTAATGATTAAAGCCCTCGAAAATCATTCAAATTACTTTAAATTAACCTCAGACTTGTTTAAAGGCGTGCTTATACAGTTGTATATTTGTATATGTATATTTTCTCATATAGTTAAAGTGTCTCATAATGTCAGTTTGTTGATTTAGTTTTGTTGTATTACATGTTTAATGTACAATGTGTGATTTATTCGTTTAGATTAAGTACGCGACTCATTTTGTATGGTTTGCTTGCATCCTAATATTTTGTCTTTAGATGTAAAGCTATTTGAGTTTACATGTACGCTGAAGTGGCATAGAAATAAAAATCTCCATATTCCTTTTATAATAACCCAGAATATGCATGCCTGAGTAATTACAACCACGAATCAGACTTAACTTTAAACATATGGTCACACATTTCCTCTGTGGTTGAGAAAGCTGAGAAACACCTATACAACCATACACCGATTAGTGGTTTTAGATGGATGGATATTTTGTTTTCCTCCCAATTTTCTGTTTTTCCTTATACAGGGAGCCTTTGTAGGACCTGGCCAGAGTCAACAGATGAAAACTATCTCTTTGGCTAAATCTGGCACATTTACAGAAGTGCTCTTTTTTAATTTTGTCCCTGAAAAATAAGTAAATAATAATAGATTAATTAAATAAACGTTATCAAACTTCAAAGCCATTTCCATGGAAAATACCTTTGATTAAAACTTTTCCCAGAAACAGCAGAATCAAGTGATATTGATGAGATGAGGTGTCTGAGGTGTCTGCAGAGTTCAATGGGTACTGAACCTTCCTGTTAACCATCTGGCAACAGATGTAGACGTTTCTGCAGCTTTTTTTTTTCCTGAGGTGTGAAACTACTAAATTCATCTAGAATACCTGAAGATCCTGGAAACTGGCATAAAGAAAACTCAGTGATCAACAAAATACATAAAACTACAGGTTTATAACAGTCTGTGCTGGCTTTAAATATCTGATGTTCATATGAAGACAAAAGGACGAAGAATAAAGTAAAGATATAATCAGCAAGCGAAAGTAGGGGTGTCCCGATATCAGATTTTAATTACACCATTATTATGGCCAAAAGCATTCGTGATAACAGTGATGAAGATGTGAGGGAAAAAACAATATTAATGTATCAAATAATTTGCTTTTTTATTCTTCGTCTTTTAGTAATTCAATTGTCAGCAAAGGAACCTGGAAAAATGATTAACAAAAGCTCAGTTTACAATCTTTTTTTCTCTCATTTCATCAGGTGAGATCAAATCACGATATTATATCTTAAATACAATATCAATATCCTATTCTTTAGATATAATGATTATTGCCAATATCTGTACATCACTGCATTCCTGATAAGGTTTTTATTTCAAGCCTGAAAATCATGTCAGAGGTTTACTGACATTGAACATTTCATGTGATCGTGAAGCACTGCATCAACGTAAATACTAAGAAACTCCAGATAATTATATCCAGAGTTTTTCCTCCTGTCGATGTTTCATAAACTGCATGTGCAAATTTTAATGTGAACTCTATTAGATAAAAGCAAAACAATTCAAGAAATATGATTCCAAGTATGACACTGACCAGCTCAGATTGCTCCAAAACAAACTTGACTGAATTGTCACATTTGTGTCTATCTGTGTTGTAAATAAGATGTACATTTCAACAATAGTTTGGTATTCTATCAGGGATTTTATACAAATACAGCTTCAGTGCATCACTGTTAGTTATATGCTTTTAATTTTTCTAAAGAGACAAGACTATTTGACATGATTGCTTTATGACCATGTTGTAAAAAGGTCAACTGAGAGCCTACTACCTAAATTCAGCATAATTACAACAAAGATTTTTACTTAACAGGGACATTGTAAAAAACTTTTTTTTGCTTAAGAACATGTATTTTGGTTACTCAAGTCATTTACAAACATTAAAACTTAAAACACAACCCAGTTTCAGTGAGCTGTTCTCTGCAGGGAAAAGTGGCTTTACAAGATTGCAGCCTATCCACCCTGAACCCAACTTCAGATGATGATGATTACGATGCGTTCTCTGGACCTCAAAAGTAGGAATTTAAATTGCTTGTAACATTAAATCTTCTCAGTTATATAGTTCGCTTACATGAAGTAAATGAGCCAATAACTACTAGTACTGTGTTTGTTTTTTCTATCTTCAAATGGAAATATGACTTCTTTCTGGATTTGGAATTAGGGCCGTCAGCCTATTCACATTTTCAATCATGATTAATCACATGAGTGTCCTGAGTTAACTCGATTAATCGCTTATTACTCAAAATCTTTACATTTTTCCTTTCATTTTATCCACGATATTATGTTTTTTAACAGCATACTTATTATATAATACTTATGTAAGCTGTTAGGAAGCCCACGTAGATTCTAAAGAGATAATTAATCCTGATTGGTTTATTTCTTAATATTGGAGTTGCCCTTGTGTGAGGTTTAAAGCTAAAAGATCTATTCTATGTCTGTCTCAACTGTAGGAACACAACCTGCTTTCTATATCACTTCCTGAAATTACGCCAACGGTGTGTGCGTTGCGTTAATCATGCGTTTAAAAAACGCTTTAACTTCGACAGCCCAGTTGGAATTCAGAAATTCCAATTTCTTATTTGTTACTGAATGCACCATCAGTACAGAATTGGTTACAAAAAGCAAACATCAATAAAAAAAAAAGGTACAGTGTGTAGAATTACTGACATCTAGTAGTAACGATGGGGATAGAAATGACTTCAAGCATGGTTGTGAATGGACGGTGGCCATCAGTGGCCAAAATTCTTCCAGACAAACCTGTTTTTTATCTACGGGTGGATCCAGTACTCTCAGAAACAGCGATGACTGGACTACTGGGAACTATTCAACATTGTATACACACTGTATCTACTTTCTTCTTCTATGTTTCTTTTAAGGCGTCACTTATTCCACCTGTCCAAAAAAAGCCGATAATGCAGTTTTAAAGCTCACAGGGTTCTCACTTCACAAACAGAGTTGTCTGTCCATTCAGAGACACCGGGGTAAAAATGGTGGCAGTGGTAAGTGGTAGTGCATGTTATAATAACTTAGCTGTTGCAAGTTGCGTTGAGAGATCCGTAACCAACCGACTTTCCAGTTTGGTGTGTGTCCCGAGCTTTCAGGCCATTTACTTTATGCTCTACAGATTATTACTACAGAACTCCATGAGGAAGAGATGGACAGAGTGGAGTCATGGGTCACTCCATGCCCCCCACAATGATCCGCTTCAACAGTGGTGGAAATTAACGGCTGCTGCAGTGTTTCTCCCCGTTTCATTTCGAACAAGGCATGTAACAGACATTTCATTAAGACTTCAGTAAATTGTGTCAGCTTGTGAATGAAAGGGCAGAATCTCTACCCTTTATGATTTGCTAAATTTCTCCAAATTTTGCTCCATTTAATAGAAACAAGCCTTTTATGAGAAAATTCCATACATTTCCTCCAACAGATGAATCACCCAAAACTCAGCAGGTATCCAAATTCATCATCATGGTCTTGTGGCTTATCACACGAGTTGCTGCGTTCATCCTGTTCCAGAACTGCCATGCTCCACATTCATTCATTATTCCCACCCAGAATAACTACAATAGCCTTGACTTTGCCAAAGAGCAGCTGGGGGCTAAGTGGCTTATGTGCCTGCACCTTGGCAGTAGTCTTTAAATGAAGGGAAAGTGTTAGTCATTCAGTTTCTCCCACCAGGGCTGTGTAGGGATTCGGACCTTGCCTAATTGCATTCACTGCACTGTAGTCACTGCAACCTTGAGAGGCAGCATGAGGCAAAGATCTCGTTTAACTTCAGCTCTGACAGTCGGAAGAGTCACACTGGCATTTTCTCAACAGCTTGTCAAATGTGCCTCTCACCCCCGACGCTTCTCTGTCAATATTCAGCTCGGATTGTGGGAGGGACGGTTATTTATGTTGGCTGCAAGCTAATGGCCAACAAAGTCAAAAACAGTGCGGTGGCTGAGAGGTAATAGACAGCCCAGGCGGGGCTGAGCTGAACTGCCTGGGTGGTGGAAAAAGGAAAGAATGATGGAATGAGGAGAGAGGGTAAGCTAATGGTGAGGAAGTAGAAGAGTTGTGTGGGAAGAGATGAGCTAAAAAGAGGCGAAGGAAGAGAGTGGAAAAAGACAGAAAAATCCTCAGGTGATTTAGTGCTACAGGTGCAGCCCACCCACCCCCCCAACTCAGGAAACCTAGTCTCTTTCTTCTCCCATCCTTCTTCTCACTACTCGCCCTCTGTTGTACCGCCATGCCCTTGTCTCAGAGCTACATCAGGTGGGGTTACAGGTGCGCTGAACAAATCCCTCCCTCCCCCCACACTTCACCCCCCCCACAGCTCAGTCGGCTCCAGCCACATTAATCCACTGATGTAGATTTGCTGCGACAGGCCAGCCCAGTGAGCCCTTGGTTAGTTCACTTCAATTCCAGAATATTCTGCTGAATGTCCTTTTGTTTTTATCTCTTCTCCATCCTTCCCTCTCTCTCTCTCTCTCTGTCTCTCTTTCTCCTCCTTCCCACGTTGCCCTTTATCGTTCCACAAGCTGCTGTGCCTTTCCTTTCAACTGCTGCTTTGCTTTTGTGATCTGACACTCAAATATCTGATGTCGCTGTTTGGACAATCCAAAATGAAGGATTAGTAAGACACGTAACCTAGGAGGTAAGAAAAACTAAAGATGAAGATCAGCTAAACGCAGACAGGGAACAGAAACTCTCACCTTAGCACATATTTGCCGATATCAGATCTTGATTTCCAAAAGCAAGTAAAGCCGAACTTATGCTTCAGCATCAGATCGACCCAGGGCCCACAGTGGAGTCTACGTACATGCTGTAAGTGATTTAGAGCTGTGTGAGCATACTTGTGCAGTGTGGATATACATCAGTCTGCAGGTTAAGCCCTCCAAAGGTAGTTGGTGATGGGCTTTCTGAATCTGCAACAAACGATATCAAATAAAAAAGCTACTCTAGTAACTTTCTGGACTTAAAAATATGGAGTTTGACTTCTTTTGATGTTACAGTGCCATTTATTATGTACATTCATGGAGCCTGGTGGCCTGCAGCATTCCCAAGGCTGAGGAACTGCACTTCACAACTCCTATCTCTGGGATGTTGTGTCACTTAAAGAGTTTCTCTTTATGCTAACGCTAGAAACTGGATATCAACACACTGGCCATTCTGAACGTGCAACCGTTGCCGATTCAAAGAAACAAGACAATTTTATCGGAGGAATCAAGGAAAAGAAAGTTCGAAAGAGACAGAGCAAGAGATACGACAAGATTCAACATTGAACTGACTTTTACTGACTGGTAAGAGCTCAGAGTAGAAGTAGGATGCAGAATGGATGCCGAATTAGCGGTCGTTAGGGGAAAATCTGCCTAAGATCATCGGTGCTTCTTTAAATGTTGAAAAAAGAAACTAACTTCAATAAACCTATGATAATATTGATAAATCTTTGGGTGTTGCACGTTTTGAAGTGTTGAATAGACCTGCAGAGGTTATAAAATGAGAAAAAAGCTGCAGGGATGATGTCGTTTCCACCGGGTGTCACATCTGAACTATTCAGTATGCCGTGTAAACACATACAATATGGCCCTATTATGGTTGTTAGAGCCTCCACTGCCACACTTCTGAGGAGGTGTGCATAAGGCTACAGAGAAGCTATGACGAGGACTAAACAGATTTTGCATAAATCTGACATTCAGGCACAGATTTAGTTTAACAGCATGTTTGCAGAGAGGCAGCTACTGTAAATATCTCTAAATGTTATGCAGAAAACACTGAAATTCTCAGTCTGTGAAATCCCCATTCACTGTCTGAAACTAATTGTGCTCTGGAAGAAGATGGCTGTGTATTCTGCTGTCCGGGGTGGAATCATCTGATCATTGTCACAATGCTGTCAGGAGCAAAACAATACTAAATGGTAACCAGGGGCGTTTCCTGGACCTGGGAACATTGGGGGCTGAGCCCACACCCTCGTAGAGGAATCCCAGTGAACAAACGCAGTAGAAAGGTTTTATATTTAAGCTTTCTTGAGCATTGTGGAACCTTGTTTAAAGCTAAATACTGCAATATGTGCTTCAATATGCATTTATTTTAAATCTTACAATGTAACAGCGGACAATGTAAACAATATCTAAAATCAGTATTGTATCAGGACGGACGGACGGACGGACGGACGGACGGACGGACGGACGGACGGACGGACGGATGGACGGATGGACGGATGGATGGATGGATGGATGGATGGATGGATGGATAGTATAACAGCTATATACTGTCTGACTGATAACAGACTTCGTATTTTGATAGAAGCTATTTTTGTAATGTTGTAATGTGTCCTGTGATCTGTTTATAATCACCAGAAAACAAAACATTAATAGTCAAAAGTCACTAATATTAATATTACGGTAAATATTTTAGCCAAAGTATGATGTCACATACAGTTTCTTATCCATCCATC
>JAOXYM010000018.1:24003977-24021738 GCA_028567055.1 Leptatherina wallacei
AGCCGACGTCCTCCTTCGTTGGCCTAACACACTGAGAGCAGAGCGGCTCTGGTTCCTGAATCTCCTTCAGCTGAATCACAGACAAGAAAAAGAAAAAAGAATAAGTCTGCATCAATAACCTGAATGGCTTAATGTTACAGCCCCCCTCCCCTAATTCAATTAGCCAGGGTTCATAAAGTCTTTCATTTTTGAATTTGTTAATTTGAAGATCTGAAAAGTTGGTAAAGTAAAAAAATGGATTTTTAAAAAGTAATTCTACATTTCTTATTATATTGGCATCTATATTTGTTACTATTGATTTATATTTTATTACATTACGTTTTTGATTTGTACATTTTTCCTCATGTTTCAATTGTGTGCAATAAAAAATGTGGGGGGGGGTGATTGTAGGCGTGGAAGAGAGGCTAGTCTATGCTAATAAGAGCCGCAGATGACGAAATCTGCGGCGCAAAACAAAATCGCGTTCTTACGGGACTTTGCACTTGTGGGCGGTTCTGCTGTAAATACACGGCCCAAACAAAGAAACATGACCATCTTCACACAAAAGGCTCCCAGGCAAGTTAATATACCGCCCCAACACCGATACACACGTTTTAACTTGAAAAAGTGCAATTTCCTGGTGATGACTCCTTTAAAAAAAAAAGAAAGGAGCGGATACTTTAAGTCTTTTCATCAAGAAAACATGAACAACCTTCAGACTGGATATGGAAATCTGCAGCTGCATCATTTTCTATAAATTAACTAGAAAAATCTCCCTTTTGTATTTTTCAGCTTGTTGCAACTCTGTTTACCTGAAAATTACACAGCTGAACAAGCAGGGAGCAGAAAATCAAAATGTGGAAATGTACCCAAAAAGTCATGGATGATTTTCTCAGGCTTTCCACACGTTGGTAGAAAAGCCAATAGAGACCAAACTGACTGAACCCCCCCTCCCAAAAAAAAAAAAAACAGACCAAACCAAAGAAGTGACCAGTCATTCACACTGATTCACATATGCAGCTGAATCATTGGAGCCAAAGCTTTCTGTGTGGTTCATATTTCAGTAAAGGCCACCTCATCTATCAAAGGGAGGCATGACAATGGCATAGATGAGAACCTTAAGGCGCAGTGGGGGGGGTACATACAGAAAAATGGGAACATGTTACAGAAATTTTTGTTTCTTTGTCAAAACAAGGTCAAATGAAAGAAATCATTTAATTTGCTCTGATTTAATTTGAGGCTTATAAATGTATGTCATCAATAATAATGTCAGTTTTTTGGTTCATCCATCATTAGAAAATAAGATGGCGGGTGTGTTTTCTCATCTCTTCCATTTTGCTTTCTCATACACTCCTCCACACCTGCTGGAGACACACACACACACACACACTTGACATTGTAACGTGGCCACCAAATGTTAACTCCATGTCGACACTCCAGCATCTCGTCTCACAAAGCTGTTAGTCTGGTTTATAATCTTCCTCTTTATACTTTTTGTTCTCCTCTTCATATTCATCTCTTCATCTCTTAATGTTCTCACCCCTTTTTATTTGTCAGAGCTGCTTCTTCCTTACATGCCATCATGTTCTCTTAGATCAGCGGACCAGATGCACTTAACCGTTCCAAGGACTTTTCATTAATCCAGAGGAGACAGTCTTTTCAGTTGTAGCTTCTCAGAAATGGAATGAAGCTTCTGCTGCAGGTTAGACAGGCTCCTTTGTTTTTTTTAAAACTCATTTAAAAGCTCCCTTTTAGTCCTTGGCTTTCAAGCAAACGGGAGTTGTCATCTGTGCATTAATCATTTAGCCTTTGTATGTTCTTGTGTCATCTTAAATTTCTTATAGCTCTTCAGAGTTTTTTGTAATCTGTTATTTGTATTTTAATCCTGTTTTTTCATTTGGGCCGTTTCTATGCTTTAGTGCTTTAGAAATAAAATGTGGTATTTTCTGTCTCTCCCTCCCTCCCTTTAATTCTCTCCATCTTCGTAGAGCCTACCTTTTTTATTTTTGCTTCCCATTTTCTTCATTCTTTCCCTCTGTCATTTTGTCTTCCATTTCTTTTTATCCATTTGACTTTTTTCAATGTCCAACTTTGTTTTTCTCTCATTTAATCACCTTTGCACTTCCCTTCCATCCATCATTGCCACTCTTATCTTCATTTTAATTCTGCTTTTATTATCTCCCATTAATATTCCATCAAAAATTTACAAATTTCATTCTTCTCTTTTACTTTTTTTAAGATAGCAGTTCTTTCCTCTACTCTTTTACCCTGTCCTATCTCCTTTCATCCAATTTTTTTTTACTTAATTCCAACCTTTTCTTGCTCCCAACTCTATCCTTCTAATCCTTTTTAATCATCCCAGTACCTTCCATCATCCTCCTTTTCTCTTCGTCTTTTGCTCCTCCCCTAACCAACCCTTATCTTTCTTGATCCGACACCGCCGGCCGATGGTCCACTTAGTTTCCTTTCCACAGTGCTGACACTGGCATGAGCCAGGAATCAGATACGCTGAAGGAGAACGCACGAGTGCGCTTGTGTACTCGTGTGCATGTGCACGAGGGGTGGAGCTTTGGCAAGGGGAGGGAGTCATGTCGAAATTTGATGAAACACACCTAGGCATGAATGCAGGCCCATTCATCTCCTTGTTCTCGGGCATCCATTCACAGAAGCTGATGGAGCGCAGTGATAAAGAGGGGAGGATAGGAGAAAAAAAAATCTACAGATATGAACAGCCGGACTGCGAGAGGGAGGCTACAGAAGAATGGGGAACAAATGTAGGAGGGAGACAAAAAAGAAGGATGTGATGGCAAATCCTGAAAAAGAACCTGAAGTCAGCAAGAAATGTGAAGAAAGATGTGAAGGTATTCATGGAAAAAGCTGCA
Organism: Leptatherina wallacei; assembly: GCA_028567055.1. Classification (NCBI taxonomy): domain Eukaryota; kingdom Metazoa; phylum Chordata; class Actinopteri; order Atheriniformes; family Atherinidae; genus Leptatherina; species Leptatherina wallacei. The sequence continues at coordinate 24,006,839 of JAOXYM010000018.1, forward strand.
GCAGATGTAAGGAATGATAAACAGAGAGAGGGGTTCAAAAACAACTAAAAGTAAGGTTAAGAAGTTCCAATCTGTTCTCACTCCCACTGTGATGATTTTAAATGTAGAGAGTAACCCAAAAATGTCACTTATGGACATGCAAGGTTTTCTGAGCTGGTGATGAAACCGTTGCAGGGTGCGTGGTAACATAGGAGAAAGCCTTTTCACAATATACCTTCTTGTGTATTAAAAGTCTAACAATGACCAACTAAGTACTTGAAATGTGTACAGAAAAACCAAAGTCGTAGGGCAAAGGAAGTCAAAATTAAGATCAGAAGGAAGGACCTTAAGACCTTTGTCCAACCCAGATCATGTCGTTTGTTTGTCACCCAGCATTACAGAATGACCATTTTCTGCGGCCATATTAGAACAGCCAGTGCATCACTTACTTCAGCAGAAAGCTAGCTGGCAGTTGTAAAGCAGCCTATCTGCATCAGAAAATTGGCTGAAGTTCCCTGTGCATTGAAAACAGATGCAGAGTTCTAGACCAGGGATCCCCAAATCCAGACCTCTTGGGCCAGTCTCCAGCAGGTTTTCAATGTGTTCCTGCTCCAACACACTGGTCCAAGAAATCCAGATTTGGTGATTCCTGGTCTACACCAACTTACAGTATGTGGCAAGTTGGGAATGACACAGTGTTGAAAGCGCACAAGAAGAAGATGGAAGAAAGAAAATCCCAAATCCTAAAAGTCAAAGAAAAATTCCACATTGAAAATTAAACTTTATTTTTCTTTGCAAAACTCCAGCAACTGATTCATGCCACCACCAGCCCCACTGCATCTGACTGTGAAGAATGTCATTACATTGGTCTGACTCTTTGCAAGTTAACATGAGTGATTAATCAGACAAATATTGAAGGTAGGAACTAGGAATGTCCACTACTAATTGATTGTTGATTAACTGGAACGGTGCACAGTCAACCTACTTTTAAAAGAGTAGGCTGAGTTCTGTTTAGAGCAGGAGGACAGACGTTTCATTATGCACAGATGCAGAATAGCGTGGCCCCTTTAAGGGCACAGTCAGACCAGGAGAGTCCAGGGGACTTGGTTCGATTGGACGGGGAATTCTAAAGATTTTCAGATCTTCATTGGATTTTGTTTGCTTTCACACTGTAATTTACTCAAGCGGAACAAACCGCCTCAACCACGTTACACAGTTACAACTGCAGGCAAAGGACGGTATTTTCTCAAAGCGATGACTGACCAAGAAAAACAAAGAAGAAAAATCCAGCTCATTGATTGGCCAGGAAAAAAAACTAATTGTTTACCTCAAAAAAACAATGAAGCAACAATAAATTGATTCAGTCTTGGGGTTTCTGTTTTTACGTTGGTGTTCAAACCTAATATGGTTTTCACAAGAATCCGTCCAGTACGACAGATATGCAACATGTTGCCCTACGTCGCGTCCTACGTCACTTCCTCTTTGGTCCACTGGATGGTTCATCTGCTTTCACGCTGTCAGCTCACTGTACCAGAGTTCACTTGCGAGCAAACCAAGATCCCCCGGTTTCCAAGTGGACCAGAGTTCGCTTTTTTGGTCCACACCAAAGTCCAAATGCGCATTCACATTGCTAAAGATAGACCGGACTATCCGTGAAAGCAGACCAGTGTACATGTGAGTGTACATGCATGTCTGAGTGAGAGTGAAGCAAATGATTGGAGCAGGAAAAGGTAGCTGAGATAAACTGCCTGTTTAGCAGCAAATTAAATGGCAGAGTCCCGTGACTGCTCTCCCACTGCTGTGTAAAGTGAAGGGAGGCAATCCAGACGCTGGCTGCAGCTTCAGTCCAGGAGGAATCATCCCTACTGAGTCTGGAAGCTGAAGCAAGGGCATTTCCCCCAGAGTTATAGCGGAATCAACAGAATGGATCAGCAATAAAGTCAAAAAGCACATTTTACTAGATGAAGCTAGTTTACTGCGGTTCTACCAGCACGATGAGGACGGACTTACTGATTTGTCACTGAAATGATGAGCTTCAGGAGCAAAATGAAATGGAAAGATGGTTCAAATGACTGGTGAGGGTGGCGTTTAGCTTTCCTGGTAGAACAGAAGATACAACTCCTCCATGCAGCCAGTCCAGCTTGGAATCCTGGTGTTGGGCCATTTACTGCATGTCACCCCTTTTTCTGTCTATCTACTGTACAATAAAGGCCAGTAGAGCTCATAAAATATTTCTAAAATGCTTGTGTGGGCGGAGGGCCCCAAATAAGGACAACATCACAGCTAATCAATTTTCATTTCAATCAATTCATCATTTAAAATGCCCAACCCTTGTAGGAAAAGAAACCAAACGACAATGGAAGGAAATTGGCAAAGAGGAAAAACGACAAGGACACAGATTAAATAAAAGGAAGCAGTGGACGCTGTCCAATAAGCAATGATGCAAATCAGTTGTAGGTTCTTGTTTTCCATATTGGTATTCATTTTGCAGTGAAGTCAAATAGGAGTAGACTGAAAACAGAGAGCATGAGAAAGACAACCATCACATACCAGAGATGATGAATTCAGCAACATTCCTGGAATCAGCCTTGTATATGATGAAAAATATATAAAAAGTAGCTACAGTACAGCGGGTCAGGGAAGAAATATGAAATGAAAAAGCAAAGAGAAACAAGAAGAGGGAGGAAAAAGAAATGAAAAAGAAAGGGGACAAAGGGAAGTAAAATAATAGAAAAATTAATCTAACTACAAATGGAAGCAGAGAAGGAAGGAAGGGAGGAAAGAATTAATGGGGAAGAGACTAACAGCAAAGAGGACACTAGATGAAGGGCTACAAGGCTAAGAAGGTAAATGGGGGGAGATTGAGGAAACAAGTGATACAGTGGAGAAGTAATGAAGAAAGAAGAGACTAAAAGGAAAGAAAAAAAGGGCAAAAACCAACAAAAGAAAAAAAGAATAAAGTAAGCAATCTGGTGGTAAAAAAGACCCAAAATGGCTGAACTCATTTGGCCCGTTGCAGTTTTTAATGGATATGATATCACACACAAACACACACACACACACATAAAAGAAAGAGTATGTTTCAACACCACTTGGGGATTATGCGAATGAAATGAAGTATTCAGTCAGCTTAGTGTCACAATTAAACTTGTGATTGTAGTGAAAAGACAGAGGGCGAGAGAGGAAGAGTGACAGCACGGAGAGAAAGAAGGGGAGACCGAGAGACCAACCGGCAGCGTTCAGTACGACCGTCTGCCTTTCGCTTTGCCTCGCCGCCACTAAGTGGTGATGGATTGCGGGAAGTGATGACACATGACAACTTGGACTGCTGTATTCAAACACAGACACAGCGGACCAGGTGGCAGGTTTCAAAGCGCTACCTCTGCACACTAAGTGGGGGGTTTTCATTCCTGTTGTCTCTAATCTGTTTCCTTCATCTTTCTCCTTCTCCCTTTCTTCTAGCTTTCTTTGTCATTTGTTTTTTCCCCTCACGTTACAGGTGGTTGACAGCAGACGCACAGCTAAGCCTCACCAACTTCCGGACAGCTGTAGCTAACAAGCTACCAGATGCCGTTGAAACCCTGTTGGCTTATAGTTAGCTTAAACAAATTTTACAATCTGTTCACAGTTGACTCAAAATGCTCAGAGGCCTCATGAAAAGTTAAAGGATAACTAGGTTAGATCAGGTTGGGTCTTATTTTCTGGCTTTATTCTAATTTCTATCAGGTTTTACAACACCATACTCACAAACCTAAACATCTGCCAATATCTGGCACTGCAGTGCAATGGGATAGTGTTCAATTTGAATTCAGATCACCTTCAAATGACAGCAGCAGTTGCAGTTATCTGCTCCAGATGGGCATATTACTGCCATAAAAAGCATATAGAAGTAGAGTATTATTGTTTCAAGAAAGACAAGAAAGAAAGAAAAACGGAGAGCTGGGAAGTGGTAGCAACACAGAATTCACCACTCGGAGACATAACATATAGGACAAGCTAAGAACAGACAGCGGCTCATGAATTGACCTCATCAAAAAGGAAAAGAAAAAAAGAAAAAATATACAAATAGAGCGAGTAGAAAAACATCTAAAACTTACAGGACTTTGGCCCTCAAGGACCGGAGTTACCCATCCCTGTGCTTATAATTGGATGGAAAGTATTTGGGATGGTTGTTATCTCAAATTTAACCTCTAGGTGTCAATGATTGTTACCGTTCCTTTAAAGTGCAGACATCTAAAAAGTGAGTGCAGATCTCTCGTAACAGATGGGTAGTGGATGCAGTCGAAGTAGAGCGAGGACGGGTCCATTAACTGTGATAAATGTTCCCAGCAGAAATATTGAATAGTATTTGTGCAGTTTACCTTTGTCTTTAGTCTTTTCAATAAATTTGGCTCATCTTTGTGTCTGAGTGCATGACTGCTCATGTCGCTTGATCAGATATTTTTAGCTGTAAGCAGCTGACAGTAAAATACTGTAATAAACATGAATTATGCACTGACAGACATAATCTCCCCAGAAACCGTTGGAATCCATCACTGGGTCTCCATGAACACCTGCGGGTGGTGCGTTAAACAGATATTTGCTTTGCAGTTTGCCATATTTCTAGCATATTCTCACTTTCAATCAGTTCAATGCGGTTTGTGGTACCCCTGTTCAGTTAAAGTGAACTATTACTTACTCTCGGACATACTTAAAATTTCACACTCTGATGCAGCGATCTAATGAAAACCCTGAATTTTTTAGCTGTCGGGACTCTGCATTGTAGAACAGATCTAATCAACTTCAGGTTGCTGAAACTAAAAGCTGAAAGTTTCAGACCAGAATTGCCTATATTCTCAGGGTGCACTGATCTTTCAAGTGGGTCTTTCAATGTTAAATTTTTTTGGTTCTTTGCTCATTTCTTGGCACAAATCAAACATATGGTTAAGCCAGCATCATTGCCAATGAATGCAAATGAATCTGTCCACGCAGAACTACACTATTTTCCTCTGGAACCAGTGAAGAACATCTGAGGAGCCACAGGTTGCAGACCCCTGGGTTAGGGGATGGGGTCTCTGTGGATTAGGCTTACTTCCACCGATGCCATCAGAAAGGCACCTGGGAAGTTTGGAGTCTGGGTGAAGACCTTTTACTCTGTTATGTTCTTTAAACCTTTCCAGAGCAGTTTTTTAAGCCCACTGCCTTCCTGCCTAACAAAGGCTTCTGTTTCTATATGGGAAACATCTGTAAATGGATTAAAAGTTAAGGCGGATCAGTGTATATTGTGAGTCACCACGACATAATGATGCAACACAGAGAGGTCATGAGAGCTGCAGCTTTACGCAAATTTTCTCTGTCTCAATTAAGTAAAAACATGTTTATTCTCTTGGGGAATGGAAGCACATCTGCTTTTCTACCACCCCCCTCCAACAATTAAAAGCATTTCAATTAAATGTGCCGATTCCTCATTACCTCAGGATTCCACCAGGTATTGGTTTATAATGTCTCACCATGTGCTTTCATGTTTCCGTGTCGAACTTCCTGCCATGCTCATCTGCCCCATACAGTGATGCAGCTCCGAAACAATCAGGAAAATCAGCATTGATGAACAATGTCCGCCTGCATAACGACGTTTATAATTAATCTCAAATCTTTTTTTTTAAGAGGAGTTAAGGAGAAATCTGCTTCTATGACATTTCTAAAATTCTTTGGCTGAAACGTAAGCATCAAAACTTGACAAAAACTACAAAAACAACCCTTTTACCCTGCAAAAGGCAACCTAAAAAAAAAGAAAATGTCCTCGCTGGCTAAACTTGTAAAAGCTTATTTGCACTGGTTTAGCTAAATGCAAAGGGGGGTGAATTTGGATGGTATTAAACCATTGCTGGGGTTATGTAGCAATATTTGATGAGAACAGGAGAAAATCGTGTTTATAGTTGATAAAACTTGAGCATGCTCACTGAACAGTCAGCTTTTCCTTCACTCAAGAGGATTTCTTCCATTGCAAATCACGGATCATGAGGCGCAGGGTCATGTAATGCATATAAATACTAACTATTCAGTAACCTTCCTCCTATATGGGACCCATTCAATCTTTCAGTCTATTTAATCTTGTATTTTTACTCTGTTTAGCAGCTGCTTGCTGCATATTTTAAACTTTATCAACATCACAACTGCCCGACATTTGTAGCTTCAGCGACATGTCACCTTCAGCATTGTTTCTACTGCTGTACACCTCCTGTCATGATCCAACCTGTAGAGCATCTGGCAGCAGCTCTTGTTGCTGTCTTTATCTTTTTGTTTCATTTCAAAATGCCCAACACAACAAATACAACCCTCATTCACATCTCCTTTGAAGTAATGCTGCATGCATGACCAGAGGCTCACATGTTGCCTCCACAGTAGGCAGTCTGGAGGGGGGGAACGGAAGGGAAGGTGAAAGTGAATATGGAATAAGCCTTGCAGTCTTTGACAGTCTCAGCCAGAAAGAAACCATCTTTATCCATCACACAGCATCCAGCTCAACGAGAGACGGTGTGCCTGGATCGAGCCAAACAGTGTGCTGCCTTGAGAAACATCAGGAAAAAAAAAACTCTGCTGCCTCAGCAGTCAATGGCCTCAAAATGGAGGAAGCAGGACCACACTGCAGCCAGGGTGCTTTTTTCCCCTCGTTTTTATCCTTCCCCTCTACTACTAAGGGCACAAGGTCACACAAACAAGTCCAAAACGTCAATCAGCACTGAATATATATAGACAGCTTCCATAGATATTCACTGTTGAGTCTTTCAAAAACTCCTGCAATGCTATAGTTTTTTAAACTGCCTCCAAAGAAACAAGGAGGAAATTCCATTAGTTTTGAATTAATTTCCAGTTTATGCTCATCGTGGAAGGAAGTGAACAACATCTACGAGGATTTGAGCAGGGAAGTGAAGCATCTACACACCAAGCTAATTGCTTCACGTAACCCATTTTCCCCAAGAAGCAATGAGTCTTTGCTGCCAACGTCACGCTGACCATGAGCTCCATCTCTGCCATGTAACTCCATTTACACTCACACAGGCTGCTGGAAAGAAATGGATGAACAGTGTTTATGCTACATGACTAGATTTTCAATTCACAGTGAGCTCAAGCGAAACATTAAAAGGCAAACTGTTGAATCAACCACACACTCTCATACACACACACACACACACACACACACTGAAACCACATCATCATCAATGCCTGTAGTATTATCTCTCATCATGCTTTCAGGTATTGTGCGCGTGTGTGTCTGTGGTGGCGGCTGGAGGGGAAGGGAGCGGTGCATCCTCCTAGCTCTGAATCCCAATTTTCCCCCATCTGTCCTGGGGAGTGATCTTCACGCACTCAGCCTGCTGCTTGCTGGTGCACCAGCTGCTGATGCGCACACACCAAACACATTGAGGACTGATCCTAGACCCGATAGGTCCCCCCCACATCTAATAATGCTGAAGGGATGAGAGCAGGAGGGGGGTAAGGAAGAGGGAGGAGGAAGGCACAAGGATGCGAGTCCCATCAGTGCGGTCAACACAGCCGCTGGAAAGCCATAACTCACATGTGGAAGCTATGCGCAACAACCTACTGGGGAGATGCAGAATGCAAATGCCTGTGCCGTGAGATCGCAGGGCGCGCGAGGAGGCATGTATGCGGTTTTTTTTTTAGAAATGTCACCTCTGAATAACAGCTCCTTGCTCCTGTCCGTCACCGATTGTAACTTATAGTCTGACTTTATAGTCAGACGGGGGGGGGGGGGGGGGGACATTCTGGCCGGTCTGTACATGTATGTGTGCGCGTTGGCTGAAACAGCCAAAACACGACCATAACGACGTGCATGCGCATCAATGACAGAGGGGTCAAAGCCTCCACGCGCCGGCCGGCCGCGTCCTGTGCATGACAGCGCGAGCAGGTGGAGAGTTTGTCCAACAAGCCCTGGAGAAATGCGGCAGCAGCTCACATTCAACAGCCGGAACGTGAAGGGCAAAGCTGGAGACAGTTGTCTGAGACGTGGCGCAACATTTTCACCTTCAGCGTTAAAGACAAGAGGACCCCCCCCCCCCCCCAAAAAAAAGGGGGGGGGGGGGTACAGAGGGTCCAACATGAGACAAGAAGAATTTACTTACTGCTTTGAGGAGCCCCACACTCTTCTTCTTCTCTTTTTGCTCTCCGGGTCTTTTCTCTGTACACCACAATCCATCCGTCCATCCCTCCGCTGGACATTTCCTGCGGCATACAGCCTGATCGATTCTAATATTGCGGGATAATGTCCTCGGGATGAAACCAAAACATATTAGCCCCCCGAGAAAAGAAGAAAACGGGCAAGAAAACACACGCGCACCAGTCGCACGCACAGTTTCGACCTTTCTTCACTCAGCGAGGCTACATGTTGCTGACTACTACCTCTCTGTCCTCTCACTCACTCTCTCCTCTCCCGTGATTTTGTTAAAATTCAGTATGTACGCTCCGTCACCTAGCAACGTCTCTCTATCCCCCTCTCTCTCCTCTTCCCTCCCTTCATCTCCTTCTCCTCATCACTTCCTCACGACACGTGTTGAATGCTAAACTAAGTTGCCCGGTATGGGATGATTTTTTTTCTCTCCCTCATCTTTAACCGCGTCCCATCCTTTCCTTCTTTCAGTCTTTTCAGTCTCCTCATCCCCTTCATCTCTCTTTTTAAACCACCAACCTTTTTTTATCCCTCCAATGATACCCCTCCATCTTTCCCCTCTCATCCTCTGTCACCTCAAAGCACGCTTCTTTCCTTTCTTAATGAGCGGTTATGGTAAAAAGGGGGATGGAGGGGCAGCTCATTAACCTACAGTTATGCCCATTATCTCATGGAGACATGTTACCTCACTGCTGTTCATAATTAAATATTTACTCACTTGTGGGCCACATGAAATGAGGAATAAGTAACAAGTGCAAGTTTTAAGCGACCCGCGAAAATACAATTTCTGTTTAACTCTACATGACTTAAAGACATGTCACAGAGCCCAGCAGTGTGCACACTAAAGTAATTAAAACTTCTCCAACACTGACTCTGCTTGAGTTGCATCTTATACACAAACAAAATGAGGTGGTTATTGTGTAGGTCAGTGGTTCCCAACCTGGGGTCTGGGTCTGAAGAGCACCTGAGGTCCCTAAGGCATTGACCATTCAGAGCCATTGGCTACGTTTACGAGAGTTTTGATTCCCCTTTAATTCTGAATAAAAATGAAATGCTCTTTATAGAGATGAAAAATGACCGTGTAGACACCTAATTCTTAATGAAGAGGACAATTCCGAATTAAACTTAATTCCGAATTTAGTGGTTGGTTTATTGTCATTTCAAATCCGAATTGAATAATTCCTCGATCGTGTATAAGTTCATTCCGGTTTGAATTGATTAAATTAATTGCACATGCTCGTCATCCTGTCGCCATGCTCACATATTCCATGCTGGCGGCCCGAAGCCAGCGTTGGACTGAAGCAGAGGCTACTTAAATGAAAGTGAAACATAATTGGGTCGAGCTGCTGCTCGAACGGTCACAATCTTGTCGAGGAAAGTGATGTTCTCATCTGCACATGGGAGTTTCAACCAGATGGGTATCCCTTCTTATTTCTGCACACATAAAGCCCAAACTTATATCAAAACCAGTCAGCAAAACCAAATCGCCTGGAACAAGTTTCTGCAGAAGTCCACTGTTCTCTGTGATTTGTTTATTGCTGCACTGCCTCCAATCTGGGAAAAGGAGAATGAAAATCTGTTGGTTAATTTTCCTTTTTGTGAGTACACAACTCTGAAAAGTTGGAAATTTGAAAGAGTCAGAAATTTTGAATAAGAAAGATCAAGAAAAAGATGGCTGCCACTGTTTAATGGCTGGAAACAGAACGTTGGTTCCCCCAAAATGTCGGATCAATCTCACAGTTCTGTGTGTGGTGACGTCAGTGCACATCTTCTGAGCTGGATTGAGTCTGTTGCTGAACGTGTTCCTGAGGCTGTCCAGTATAGTTATCAACTTGGACCCTTCGCTCTGAGACTCCAGCTCCACGCCCACATCATGACTGGCTTTAAGGAGAAAGTTTGAGTCATCAAAGGCGGCCACTGGCCACCACAGACTCATAAAATATCCTTCTCTGTTGGCTCTGGCTCTTCCTGTGGAGGGCATCAGGGTCTTTGGTGAAGTCCAGTTTATTGTCAGTGAGCACTCCTGGGTATTTGCATTCCTTTTTCCAGTGTGGATCAGAACAGTGTGCTGATGGGGGAGCCCATGGATGGCAGAGTAATACCACCATGTAAAAGTGTGCTTGGGTTGCAAAAAAATATAAGTTTAAGCAGATAAAGTGTCATTCATCACCCACATAAATGCCAGGTCTGAGATGATGAAGCACGACTTTGTACTCTTTTTTTTTTTCAGCACCACTTAACTTAAACCAAAAAAGATTAAAAAGAAGCAAGAACCCAAGATTAAAAAACACTAATTGCGAAACAGTGGGGGGCAGTGTAGCCCAGTATGAAGTGCGATCTCTGCACTGCCCTCTAGTGGATGTTTTGCCTAACCATGATGCCAACATACAGCAGAGGATGATCAACTTTGCACAAGCACCAGAGTCCATTTTATTGAGGTTACCTATGTGAGCTCAAGGTTAAAAAACAAGTCTTTCCTCCCCTAAGATGTCACACATAGACATTTGGCCTCAGGATTATGTAAAGTAGATATTTGACAAAGGACTATTGCTTTTTTTTTTAATGGTCAAGTGTAGTAGCAATCTATCCATCCAAACTATGTCCAACACCATGATTCAATAGCTTAATAGCCATTAATTCTGATCTTCACTGCACACACAAAAAAAGGCACTTTAACCCTGCATAACAAAGGTTGGGTCAAGGAGAGGCCCTTAAATGTCCATGAAGTGTGTGGAGGCCATGTTGTAACCACACTTTATGCACATCTTGATTCAGTGAAACACAATGAGCAGCAATTTCAGGTGCTTAAAATCACCTTACATATCTTGCTGATTAAATAATTACATGATGCCCTGATTAGAACCTCTCTTCTAAAACTATTAGAGCCACTCTGAGACTGTCAAAGTGCTGCTAAATCCTCAAGTCGATCATGACTTACAAACGCATGCATGCTCCTCGGAGTAAAGCAGACATTTGTTCTTATGCAACTTCTGCCCGCACCAAAAATAAATGTCTTTCATTTCATTCATAAATGATGTAACATGAAGAAAAGTGAGTATTGATGACAGCAATCCACGGGTTTGAATTTAAGTTTAAAGTTTAACCATCAAAATAATATTGTGGTATGTCAAGTTTATTTCATTTAGCTAAATTTATTATCCAAATTTTAACCTGGTACAGTACCCCCCCACGTCTTGGCCTACAACGGAGGATGGGAGGACTCAAAAAGAACAAACAAAACAATATATATGATAATAAATACACCTTGTGGAGGAGAGAATAATGCATTCCCATTGTTAAAGGGTGTTTTAACCCACACCTGGGAGGAATTTGGCGCACAATCATGTGTTGCTTTCGCTGGAGGTAAAAAGTTTTTTTTCCATACTTCAAGTATTTAATGATAATTCTGCAGTTGCAGTAAAAAACTGAAAGTCATCTCTGCCGACATGACTTCAACCATTAAATTTGTATTATTGAAATGAAGAGAAGAAGAAGAAACACCCAAACATTTAGATAATATACAGACAAACACAAAGCTAAACGTACATACATTATGTAAATATATGCTAACTTTTCTCCTCACTCTCCCTTACACTTATCTCTTTAGTTCCGAATGCTAATTCTAAAACAGTCGATCTGTTATGATTAATAAAACAACAATGGGGAAAGATGTACTCTTACATTTTTCTAATTTCTTTTGATTGTAGCAGAAGACAGAAAATATATATCTTTGTGCCTTTCTCCCATCCAGAGGGAAGTGAATCATGACTTAAGCTTGTTCAATATAACTTTTCTTCTTTTGACACATTTCCTTCACATTCCTTCAAAAAATAATGAAAAAAAAAATAGACATCGGCCAGCCAGGCAAATCTTAATATATTCCTATTTCCATAAATGATTACTTTCCGCTCTCAAACTTAGCGAACTCTTGCATTTATAACTATAAATACTATATTCACTATAAACCTGTTTGAAACGGGATTTATATGCATTCAGACCACATCACCGTTGGCACATACACGATCATAAATAGCTGGAAAGCCATTACGTTGCAAGATGTGAGTAATTGCCGGTGTTGGAGTTTATTTTAATGAATTCCCAGCATTGTATAGTGCCAGAGCTCAGTGGTTTTAGCACAAAGGGGGGGAAAAAATGGGCTTTTTGTCTGTCCTTACCTGGATTCAAACCCTCACCATTTACTGATCCATCTACTAGAGTATGAAATGATCCCCACACATGCTTTTATCTTCACCAGCCCATCATTGTTAATGGACCTGTGTGTGTGTGTGTGTGTGTGTGTGTGTGTGTGTGTGTGTGTGTGTGTGTGTGTGTGTGTGTGTGTGTGTGTGCGTGTGTAAGAGTGGAAGTGAGAATGACTTTTTTTCCCTCTGAACGCTTGTTCTTTCCTCAGCTAACTCAGTTTGTCGTCTTCTTGGCATAAATATGAAAAAAAAGGTGAACAACAGTTGCTTGCTTGACCAGGCAGCTGCCTCAAATACATGTAAAAAAAAAAACACAGACCCTAATTATCAGAGGATGGCTCAGACAGACAGGCGGCCATGTTAGTTCCTGTTTACACTGTGGTGCTGCTTGTTGTAAATTGGACACTGGGAAATCGACTGTGCCGGAGAACAGACACAGCAAAGTGAGACGGGTGAGGAAAAGTCAGCATTTAAATATAAACTCGGTGAGTGGAAGCAGCTGTTTATATGTTTGCACACGCTTTTAAATGCTGCTACAGATTTATCCAATCACAAGCTTTTAATAAAAGGGATTTTTAAACTAAACTTGGTACAAAAGGTTGTTTTTTTTAATGGTAAAGTTCTTTGTTGTAACAATGCTTCTTGGCAATAAATGTTATATTGTTGGAAAGCCTGTTGTCATCCCTTTTAAATGGTGCCACAGTTGTGAGGAAAATGCATTTGTGGGATGAGCAGCAGAGTTTATTACAGAGGTCGCACCGTGGAAAAACTCCCCAAATCTTCTCTGCGAATGCCAGACAGCTTATTCTGATGTTGACTCTTGTTTGGTGTTTATTGGATTGGATGAATAAAGTCTGATGTGGTCATTTAACAATCTTCTTCATCGGGCTTCAGCAGCATGAGGAAGAAGCATACACAGCCACAACAGCCTGGAAGTGGCTCTTCATGCTGGTAACCAGCAGCTCACACACTGCTGTGGGATGGCATCTCATTGTTCAACCAGTATTTGTCTCTAGTCAGCCAGTGTGGTTGTGTTGGGCGCACACACACACACACACACACACACACACACACACACACACACACACACACACACACACACAAAAAGTGTTTACTGATGTTGAGGTCAGGACTGCAGGCAGGCCATTTCATCCTCTCCACTCCCCAAATCCTGGGTAGTCTCTGATAAACTCCGCTCTGTGGAGGCGAGTGTCGTCATCTTAAAGGATAGAGTTTAGTCCCAGACTGTGGAGATATTGGATTGCCTCTGCTTGCATTCTCTATAATAACAGAAAACTGGATTTATAAAAAAAAAAATTCTAATGGTTACATGAAGGCGTTATAAAGCAAAAAGAAAAATAGATTTTTGTTCTTCATATTACACTACTAGGCATGAGACATTTAAGTCTTGCCTTTATTTTCATATTCTGGATGTATAAATAATGCACTAGAGATGACTGAGATGGCTACTGTCTGAGATGTGTAATTTTTGCAAACAAAAGCAAATGACCGGTTTAAAAAAAGAAAAAGAAATCACTTAACCAAAGTCTTGACTAAATTTGCCATTTAATTCAACACAGTTTTTCCTTGGGCAGGTTAGAGTCATGGATCACATTGAAGTGCATCAGAGAACTAAAAAGCTTGTAGGAAAAGTCCATAAAACTAACCGATGCTGAAATTCTGTGATAAGTCAACTTTCTTATTAATACACCTTCAAATCAGCACTGGAGCACAACTACTGACTGCTGCAGTGTTTTATGGGTACGGACCATTAAGCTACAGACTTGTTGCTAGGTTCTTGTTAAAAAAACAACAACACAATTGTTGGCAAATACACTTGTTTTGTTTCTTTTTGCTCTTTACCCAGCAGTAAATATAATGATGTGGTGGTTTGTTCCATCACCTCACTGCAAGAAAGTTGTGTGTGGAGTTTGACATCCATTTTAAAGTTAGTGTTTCTAAATTCTCCTTAAGTATGAGTGGGAACCCATCCGCTCACCTGATAGCAGCTGGGATAGGCTCCAAGCTCCATGACCCTGACTAACATACTTGGGTACAGAAAATGGATGGAAAGGTAATGCAGAGAAATGCACAGTGAAGCTTAGTAAACAACCTGAATCATTTACTCTCCTCTATACATTTTGTGCTCTGCCAGAGAAGCCTCCAAAATATCAATATTCAACAGGGAAAGAGAAAAACAACAAGGACAAAAAAACACTAAGCATTTTTCAGGTAGTCACTTAGCACTGAGGCTTGATATTAAATGCTAAAAGGAAAACTGTGTTTGCATCAGGCATAAGCACAGTAAACAGTTCCTTATCAACATTACAAAGCTTCAGTTGCAGGCATCTCTGCATTTAAACATGTATCTATTTACCATCTGCTTACAACACCACATCAGAACACAGTATGGTTTTACTGGAATTGTAATTGTGACGCTGCAGCACAATTAATATGGTTAGAATAAAAAAAAATATACATTATTTAATTTAAATGGGGAAGAAATGACCATGAAAAATGTACGTGGTCACACAAAACTACCGATTAAATTGACT
>JAOXYM010000018.1:24024875-24039150 GCA_028567055.1 Leptatherina wallacei
ATATATATATATATATATATATATATATATATATATATATATATATATATATATATATATATATGACAGGACTTTTGGAAGACAATTACAATATGCTATTGCTACCATTTACTGTGCATGTAATACTTCCTCCAAAAGTACTCCAGGTGGACTACAATGCAGACAAACGTGTTCTTTGTGTCAGCTTTCCATGTACACGTCTACTTAAAAGAGGACAAACGAAGGTCTGAGTAAATCCAGTTACATGCTTCGCGAGAAGCGAGAACTGTGTTCTTCTTGTGGCCGCAAGAAAAAGAATAAGTTAGTTTTGGTCTGGTCAATTCATAATTCACAAGAGGCTTCATCCGCGACGAGGCAGGGATTACTGCGTGTCTGTTTTCATGTGCAGCATTATTAGGGTCTTTATATACCACGTGTTAAATTCATTTTCATACTCTCTCCACCTCCATCAGCTGTTAAAGCTATTCGTTCAATCTTGCATCGAAGCAACTATCTGCTTCACACTTTTCTGTGTTGACCACACGCACCTCAAATATCCGACTAATCCCACAATTCTTCTCAGAGTTCCACGAAAAGAAAGTTATTGCTTGGCTGATGTGTCAAGAAGAGCAAGATGTCCTACTAGTCCAGGGATCTTCGATCCTGGTCCTTGAGAGCCGGTGTCCTGCAGGTTTTTGAAGTGACCCTGCTACAACACACCTGACTCAGACTCATACAAGCTCTGCACAAGTGTGCCGATTACCTATTTATGAGAGTCAGGTGTGTTGCAGCAGGGACACCATGAAAACCTGCAGGACACCGGCTCTCAAAGACCAGGATTGAGGATCCCTGCACTACTCCATGACATATCAATGACTGATCTATGGGTTAATGATTTTGTTTCCCATTGAGGTCTGGATTCAGAATCATACTCAAAATAAAAGTGGAACGATCAGATCATAGGATGACCCAATTTCTGTGGAAGTCCCTCTAGACAATTCAATTGAAGTTCAGTAATGTGTGTTGCCTCGACATGTCTGTATGCACTCCCTACAATGTCTGGGCATGCTCCTGATGAGACCACAGATGTTCTCCTGAGGGATATCCTCCCAGATCTGGATCAGGCCATCAGTCAATCCCTGGACAGTCTGCGGTGCAACGTGGTGGCGGTGGATGGAACAAGACATGATGTCCCAAAGGTGCTGGATTGGATTCAGGTCTGGTAAACGGGCAGGCCAGTCCATCGCACCAATGCCTTCATCATGCAGGACCTGCTGACACACTCCAGCCACATGAGGCCAAGCATTGCTCTGCATCAGAAGGAACCCAGGTCTGTATCAGCATATGGTCTGTGGATCTCATCCTGGTACCTAATGGTTGTCACGGTACCTCTGGCTAACACATGGAGGTGACGTCTATGCGGCTCTCCAAGGACAAGCCTCCCCAGACCATCACTGACCCACTGCCAAACCGGTCATACTGGAGGACGTTCTCCACGGCATCTCCAGACTCTCACGTCTGTCACATGTGCTCAATGTCAACCTGTTCTCATCCGTGAAGAGCACAGAGCCCCAATGGCCAATCTGCTAATCCTGGTGCTCTCTGGAAAATGCTCCTCAGACCTGTGGATGTGGGGCCCTCATAGCACTATCGTGGACACATTAGTAGTCTGCTGGAGGTCATTGTGTAGGGTTCTAGCAGTACTCCTACTATTCCTCTTTACACAAAAGGAGCAGATAGTGGTCCTGCTGCTGGGTTATTGTCCTCCCACGGCCCCCTCCATGTCTCCTGGTATACTGGCCAGTCTCCTGGTATCTCCTCCGTGCTCTAAACTCTGTGCTGTTAGACAGCAAACCTTGCCACAGCATGTATTGATGTACCGTACTGGATGAGCTGCACTACCTGAGTAACTTCTGTGGATTGCAGACACCGCCTCATGTTACCTCTGGTGGTGAGGGCACTGGCAAAATGCAAACATGACCAAAAAACAGACAAAGGATGAAGACAGGGAAATTGTCTGTGGCCAGCACCTGCAGGACCAAGTCTTGCTAATTGCTTCCCATGTCCACCTGCTGTCTGTTGCATTTGTAAAACAGTAGGTGAAACATGGTTTTAATTCACAATAAGTGTTACTTCCAAACTGGACGGATTGATATCCCAGAAGAGGGACTGACACGTGTATATTTATTAATAAATCTCAGCTCATGAAACAACCCTTTTAAAAACAGACTCACATGGGCCCCATAACGGCCAGTCTAGCACTTTGTGACATTTAGAAGCTTATCAGTTTGTCCCACAGAGGAATAAAACAAAGTGAACAGGAAATTAACATTATAAGAAGCCACATATAGGGGAGTCTGACAGGCTGACAAAAAATATATGACATTACTGCCAGCAGTGATGAGACGTCTGCAGGGTTTGTTAAATGTCAACTTGACAAAAGTCTGCCAAGGTTTAAAATAAAATGTGGAAAAGGGTTTCACTAACTGTTCCATGAGTCTGTCCTAAAAAAAAACAAAAAAAAACATGTATTGTGACAGTACAGTGAGGACATCAACACCTGAGGTAGTTTATATCATGCAAACACTTTTAGGTTCAGTAAAATTAGGCAATGTCTGTAGAATGTTCCATTTACAAGGCCTAGTCTCTCTCTGGGGCATAAACCCAGCGATGAGGCTAATGAGGTGCAGTTTACTTACAAATTATTTACCACGTTCCTTTTAACACTTAAGCTCAGGAGGACACACGTTTCCTAGGCAAGCTCCACAGTTAAGAAGACCATTTACCATTTTACATCCGCTTTTGCTGTTTGTTTTGTGCTGAGTCATGAAGGAGAGAAAGTTAAAGAAAGTGCAAGTATTCATGCCAATTACAGTCATTGCATTGCCAGTTTACATGACATAGCACTAGACTTAAGAAAAAAACAAATTCAATTACATTTAATGGGGCCTTAATTCTGCCTTTCTGTATGTTTATAAGGGAGATCATGCTTTAGCAGTGGCACTTCCAAAGCCATGGAACAGCCTCCCATCATCAGTTAAAAGTGCCCTCTCTACTGATTATTTTAATACACAGCTTCTTGAATTTTGTCTGCATTTAATGCTTTTGTTTTAAACACTTTATCTTTTCTAATTTCAAAAGGAATCCATTCATTAGATTTTTAATTGCCGTTTCTATTTTGCTTTTGTGTTTCTATTCTGTACCCTTTTAACGTTTTGAACTCTAAATGCCTGCTTTGTTGAGTTCCTCCAAGGCATTGGATGATTTGCTTCTCCTTTGCCTCCATTCACACATAAATGGTGGCCTGATGACAGGAGCAATTTGTGGTCACTTCTTAACACTTCACATGGTCAAAAGGAGGCGTTAAGCATGTGCTCTATGGATAAACTGCACTTCATGCCAAGCCTATTTTGAAAATTTAAATTTAAAAATGCAGGGTAGAAGATGTTTTCCAGGAGCATTTTTACTATATTGCTTAAAATCCCCTTCACACCCTGATTGCAGCCAATTAATTTAATGTTCCAACACAAGAATAAAAATGTTGTCACCTGTAGAATGGACAGGACTAAAAAGAAAAAAGAAAAACACCATCCGATCATTTTAACCAGCCCGTTCTAAAAGACGGGATATGTCATATCAAACTCAACTGCTATTTGTCCTTTCCCCCTCCCTGTTTTCCTGTGCTCTGGAGGCGTGGCTTCAGGGGGAAGACTGAAGAAAGGGGTGTAGACTTATGAATTGTGTATTTTCAAAATGCAGCTTGCTTTCAATTTCCCTTGGGATCAATAAAGTACCTATCCATCTATCTATCTAATCGTTTTCCAGGATCTCCTACCCTACCTTTAAGTAATAAGTATGTAGTATAATGGTGGACCAGTTCAGAGCTTTAAATATAGCTGGTCTTGACCAAGATAAAAAACTAAAAAGATGCTAATCTTTAAGTAAATAATAATCATTTTACCTGGAATTTAAAGCACTTTCCAGGAACACATTAATAAACTCTAAAACATAGTCCCAAAAACTGAATGAAAACATCTAAGAACCGAAAATATCAAAAATATTTACAAACCCATGCTGTCTATGTATATCAAATACCACTATAAAGAAAATAATTAAAAAGAAAAAAAAGAAGGAGTAGTGACTGTAATATCACTTGGATAACTCCATTTGTCAATAAAACAGTAATTTCTTTTAATGATAAAACTAGGGGTGGAACTAGATTTTTAAAACGATAAAAATCGAATTAGGGGCTTTGTAATAGATTAATTTCATCACAATAGTTGCCCTAAAAAACTACTTTTTAAAATGGATTTTAGTGGACAACTGAATCAAATAGACAGACAATGTTGCAAACTCAAGCTCTAGTAATGTCTGAAAAAATGTAATTTAAATAATAATGTAATTTAAATTAATTGCATTTCAAAACAAAACAGTAAAAAAAAAAAAAAATTGAAAATATCCCTGGCCAAAATTGAACAGAACTAAAGTTAAAGTGACATTTTAACTAATAGCTCCAGCTATTCTCTGATTAAAAGTCTTCAACATACTACAGTACTTTGAACTTTTTTAAATGTTTTCGCTCGCACTCTTAATAGACAATAATATCCGATAGCCAGCTGGTTTTATCCATGAACAGGAAGAGTGAGTTACAAAAAAAAAGTGCATTGAATTTTTTCTACCTCAGTGAGAGCCTTCCATGTTATATTTAATGGTAAATGCAAATTATCTCAGTCAGTGGTTCCCAACCTGGTGTCCGTCAAACAGGACAGGGGTCCCTGAGACTGTTCAGAGCCACTGTGATTTAAATTATGGCCATGTCCACACACAGGCGAGTTGGTGTATTTGCTCAAGTTTTCTATAATTTTGGTGTTTATTTCACATGGAACCAGTACTTTTGAGCTCCAAAACATTGGTTCCAATGAGACATGTCTGAGAAATGCCACAGTGCAAATGATTTGTTCTTATCTTTGTCTTTTTTTTCTATATTTTTGTTTGTATTTATCTTTTAGCTAAAATTAT
The DNA here is from genome assembly GCA_028567055.1 of Leptatherina wallacei. Lineage (NCBI taxonomy): Eukaryota > Metazoa > Chordata > Actinopteri > Atheriniformes > Atherinidae > Leptatherina > Leptatherina wallacei. The sequence goes on from JAOXYM010000018.1 coordinate 24,029,874, forward strand.
ATTTTTAAATAATCGTTTCAGTTAAAAAGACAGAAACTAGGCAGATTTTTAATTTTATGCAAAGAGGGGGGGCATGTGTTTGCGTTGGGTGTGTGTGTGTGTGTGGTATGATGATTGTGTGAAAATTGAAAAAGAGTTTGATCAGGTGTGTGTTATTGATTTTGATGTTTTATACTTATTTTTTAAAGTTTTTTTCATGATGTGAAGCACTTTGTGATGTGCAATGTATGAAAGGTGCTACATAAAGTTTGATTTGATCTTTAAAAAAAAAAGTGGTAATTAGCTTAACTTTGGTTCTATCAAAGGAAATGCATCATTTATGGTGAGAAGCAGTTAAAAGCATAAAAACCAAGCATGGTTTCAGCACAGGGCGGGCGGGGGCTTTTTGCTTTTTACTAGTTGCATGAAGGGGGTCCTCAGGGAGTATAGGTTGGGATTCACTGATCTAAGTCATATGCGATTAACCCCATTGTGGTAATAATAGAATTTGGTTGGATTTGGGATGATTTTAGACGCACAGATTCGAAAGATACACTGGAAAAACAAGGTTTTAGTCCTTTGGTTAACTCAGGGACTCATTAGCATCCCATTCCATGTCCACAAGTAAAAAATTGACCTCACTGTCAATGTATTCATCATGCTGAATGTTGGGGTTTAATATCCCTTTACACTTATGTTGCTTGATGTGATCGTCCTCAAAAGACAAACACTGCCAGACTGATGGGCTTGACCTTTGAGTTTGTTTTGCAGACTATAGATCAATAGCTCCCCTCCTTTGCGTCTAAAGCGTCATCATATTTCTCACCTTAACTTTTCCAACACTGCATGTTTCAGCAAATACTTGCTCTCAGAGTAAAACAAGCCTAAAGCTCCCAATGACAGGAACACTATTCACAGAGCTTGCCAAGACCAAGGTCACAAAGAAATTCAGGACTTTGATATTCTAATAAAACTCTGTCCATTTGCTTCACTTTGTTGGACCTTCTCCCAAAAGTGGAAGCAATCTTCAGGTGTAGCACAAGTGCTCAGAGTAATGTCCAAACAGCATCAGCCATGTGAAAGCTGCTGGCCTCTCAGCATAAATCTTTGCCAATGTGAAAAAAGGAAGCCTTTCTAGCTGCTGTTTCGGTGAATCCACTTTCATTGTTGTTTGACACACCATACTGAGAATACACTGCATGCATAAAAGCCTAACACGGGTGGAAACAGTCTCAGCTGCTGTATCTGGCACAGAAAGCATAGAGTGCCATGCAAAAAGCTTAGGGAATCTTTTATTCAACCTGGTTGCTATTCACACCTTTTCCTCTTAACACATGTCAAAATATGAGCAAAGCATCTTCTCTACCATCTGCCATGTGATTTTTCTACTTTACATGAATTCAGGGTTTTCTTTTTGAGCTCCAAAGTTGTAATGACACCGATACATTAGTATATCGTCATATTATTCTACTAAAGATTCTGTTGTGCATGGCCACATGCTAACACATCCGTGTTGCATGAAAAAAGGTCTGACTGATAAAAGTAATTGCTTTTTTTTCAAATGTTGGGTTGTATTATGTGCAGTTTGACGTTTAGTTTCCTACTTACGACTGAGTCGTTTGCTTCACTGCATTCTCAATGACCACCTCTTTCTGTTGTTCTGCCATTTTCACAGCTAGAGCACGAAGCTAGCTTCCTCACCTTGTTTCTCTAGGCTGACAGATTTGTGCCTCCACTTCCCTGAGGCTTGAATTTCAAAGTTCACCCAATCCCTCTCGAGACAGACACTCCTCGTTGATCCCAGTGGAGTTCAAACTGCTGCAGGCCAGACACCCTGTGAAGCGTACTGTACTCACATCTGGATTTCTGCAGTGTCAATTTCTTCAACATACATTCACCGTTACAGTTATTTCTCCTGCATTTTTTAAGATACTAAAAGCAGCAAATCCACTTATTAGAATTACTAAACAAATGTGTCCCTACTTTAAATTAGGTGACCACAGGTCAGGTCAGTTACCTACGCCTACAAAATGCATAGTTATGGGTTTAAAAAAAAGACAAATAAAGTAACAATGGGATGTAGAACAATGCCTAGTTTTTGACGATCTTCAGTTATTTAATTTCATTTGAGGCAAAGACAATCAAAACTAGTACTTTCCAAAAGTAAAAGCGATGGTTCCAAATTAAGTACCTTAGCATACCTGTAGTCAAGCTCTCCCCAAGCCTGTTAATTAGCCGTTAATCTAAGTCAGACATATTGAAGCAGGAAACATCTGAAACCTGTAGGGCAGTGGCCCTCGAGGAGCAAACTGGACATTCCTGGTATACAGTCTTGCAATGAGTAGATCAAGAAGGGTATGAGTCGATGTTTAGTGATAAACATCTTTCAAAAGCCTTATAAGTCTACCACAGCTGTTACACATGATTGTGATTCCCAGCTAAAAAAAAAAAAAGGTACTTTTATGCCCCACATTAAAGAAAGCATCTCTCATTCCTGGTCTTCAGGATCCACTGCCCTGCTCGTTTTAGATGTTGTCCTGCTCCAACACACCTGATTCAGATAACTGGAACTCCTCATCTTTACAAGCCTGATAATGAGCCAGCCAGGATGGGGGACTATTATGCCAGGTTCAGATGTTCATTTGACAATACAATCTGGGGAATAGAGCCATATCAAATTACAACAACAGCTGCAAATGAACGCAGCTACATGTATATATGCACTGAGGAGGGCGATAATATAGACATTCTTTCAAGGATATGTTGTACACTATTTGCCAAAAGTAAAAAATACACCTTACCAAGCATTGTCAATGAGTTGATGTTTTTTTAAGTAAATACGAGGGAAAAATACAGTTTTCAAATATGTTTATAGGAAGGTTTAAGTTTGCCCTGTGGTGTGTGACAAAAAGGTTTGAAAACCACAAAGTCATGATTCACACTGATTTTCATGATGACAGTCTAACATGTCATATTGATGCAATGTAAAGAAATGTACAATTACCCACCCAGTTCTTTTTCCTTTCCGGCTTCTCTCCATCCTCATCTTTTCTCCTTTGCTTTGACAGATAATCTAATAAAGAATGAAATGCAACTACTTAAATATAATGAAATGGTAGGAGGTGACTAGAGTGAATTTGTATTTTATTACAGGATGTCAAGCAATACTTGATAATGTCAGATTTGTTGTGGAATGAATGAAGACAAAATGGTAACAGGTGCAGTAGGACACGGATAAATGAAATATGAAAAAAAATGAAATAAATAAACAAAACCCTTTATTACCAGAAGTGGATTGAAGATAGGAAAGCAGTCCTGTGAAGGCAGATAGTCTGAACCCGTAATTCCCAAAAAAGTCCAAAGTATGAGGCAAATGAACCCAGGATACAAAACAAGTAATGTTGTAAACATGTTAAATCAGACAAAAAGTCTGACTACACGAGTGCAGAAAGAGTCGGAGAGTTGTAAATGAGAAACCTAGGACGTCGATGAGGGGAGTGATGACTGATTGACTGCAGGTGCGAGCTCATCAGCCAATAGGTGTGAAACACAACTAATGGGAGCGCAGAAAGACCAGACCATATCAACATAAACCAGAAAGACTACCTGAAAATCTAAGTGTCTTAAACTAGAGCAGAACAAGACAAAGTAGAAACGCATCAGATGTGTTTTAAATAGGTCAATTAGATTCATTCACCATAGTGAAGTGGCCATTTTGTATAGCTGTTCAAAATTTGAAATGATTTTTTATTCCCTACAAAGTGACTTCAAAGTATGGAACAGCAAGTTAACACTAGTGCTAGTGTGACAGTTAAGGTCCTTTCACTGTACCTCCAATTGATCGTGCACCCTGGCTACTTGGCCACAGGGATATCCCTTTGCTTGAATGGCGAGCATGACTCTCACCCGGCTGGGATTTAAACCCTGCCCGGGACCTCCTTTGTCCTGCCACACTAGCTAATGGCACTGTTAGCCACAGCTAAAATGAAAAGATTAGCGAGAACATAAAGCTCCTTGGTTGTTTCAACCATGACGTATAACTGCATTGTGAGTAATATAAAGTTAAGAATACGGAGCCCGGCAAGTGTGAGCAGTTAAAAAAAACGGTGGAAATCCGTGTGCACGGATCATCAAATTGTGCTCTCAGTTTTGCAATCCATGCTCACGGTTTGATGCACTGTGTGCTCTGTTTAATAATCCCTGCGCACGGATTTCCGGCAAAGACCTCAGCAAAACGGGTAACACAGTTTATCAAACCGAGAGAACAGATTGCAAAACGGAGATCACAGTTAAATAATCCACCGGCTTTTTGACAGCTGACACTTGCTGGCTATTATAAGATGTAAAGGCAAGATATCAGACATGTTCTAGTAAAGTGCATAGATGAAAGTTATTGCGTGCAAGTGGTGTTTATATCTTATTTTCCATGTCCAGTTGGCTTTCCTGTTGGTCATTAGGTCATCGCATTGTCACCCTGGAAACAGATTAATTAAAAAAACACCACAAAACTAAATGATGCATATTTTATGCTTTAAGGGTCAAAATTACATTTACATTTTCCTGTGCAACAATCTTCTAAAATCTATTTCTACTCATTTGCAACCTTTTTTTTCCCTTTCATATGCAACAATGCTGAATATCCATTCTTTTAAATGGTCATTTGCACTTTTAAGAATAACATTGTCTATTTTATTGCTGCATGATCTCAGAATTTAGTTTTGTTCCCTTTCATGTACTTTATGTCCTGGAAGCACCATAAACCTTTTGAACTTGGAAAGTGGAAATACATTGAATATTTATGTCTTTTAAATGGCTATTTTTTCAAAGCAATCAAAAATAATGTCATTTCTTTTGTATTTCAGGCTGGTTCTTTTAAAAATCTTTCCTAGACCCAAAATAATCCTTTCCATGTGGGTTAGCAGACTGAACAGTGAGCCAAATGCTCAGATGGTGTGAATCACTGATGAATGTTTGGTAGGCCTATGTGTGCTGTTTAGTATGATTTTACATTTGCAGACTCACAAGGTTTGACTCACATATTCACTCTTAATTGGTCACATTCATCAAGTAGTCTGATCATTGTAACTTTGCCAGGAGTAAGAGCCAGAAAGCTGGCAAGAATGGCCGACACAGCTCAGCTGTTATTGGTCACCTGGCTATGATTAGTGATGGAGGCTTTGTGGAAGTTCAGTTTACTGAAAAACCTGATGAAAACTCTGAATCCTCTGTTGGACAATAGAAGCCGCAGCTCTGACAAAGTATCTCGTGTATGAGGAGTTGGTAGATGTGTGCACTGTCTTTGCTTAAAGAATAAAACAAAGCAAGTTACTGTAAGTTAAAGCTAAAGCTGCATGTTTATTATTTTGAACATTTAGACGGCAAAGTCAAAGTCAAAACAGTCTACTCAACTCACAGGAAAATGAATTACCTTGGAACTCTGCCACAGAAAACACGAGGGCCCTCCTGGCCTAATTTAAAGGATGTTCAATCTATAGAGAGGATTACAGCTTCCAAATAAAAAAACAAATTTGCATTTTCTAGAATTATGAAAGGCTTAGTGTAAAAATGATGCATGTGGTTTAGCTGTGAAACCACTTGTGTGCCATTTGAAATGAGAAAAAATTTGACATCTGGCCAAACAACTATGTTCTATTCTTAATTAATAAAATGCATCATTGGGGACTGCTTTAAAGCCACAGCACATATGTTTCCAACCTTAAGTTCGTACTGACCAATTTTGATGACTCAGAGACATTTTATTAAGCACATTTATGGAGCCGTTGTTGCCCTGCAGCATCCCAACTGCACCTCACAACCTTTTTTCATTTTCCAGCCCAAGGTATCACAATACAACTGTGTTTTGCTTTACAACAATGCATCACATGCCAGCAACTGGATAACAACACACTTGCCATTTTGAATGTGGACCATGGTTAAATCCAGCACAAAAGACAAAAAGCAAAAAAAAAAAAAGTCGTTATCTGGGGAAGCAAGAAAAAGAAAGGGAGAAAGCGGCTATGCAGGAGTCGAGATCAGATTGGCTTTTACTGGCTGGAGAGATCTCAGAGAAGAGACAGGATGCAATTTGGATGGTAAATTAGCCAAAGTTAGGGGCCACAAAGTGTTAAAATTTTGTGTTTTGCTTTACCACAGTGGTTCTCAAATTAAGGGGTGCGGCAATGTGACCGGGGGGCCACAGGTTTGGAAAAATGTAGCACAGGAACTAATGTTTTGACCTCTCGGGCTCTTGGAAATAGGATGTTTATTCCCCTTCAGGGGGGTCATGGTAGAAAAAGTTTGAGTACCACTGCTTCACAGTGAGTTATGTTTCCTCATAAAGTAAAATCTGTTGTTGGCTGTTGTCTATTGAACTGAAGCAATTTCATTACAATGCCTCTGATTTTTATTGGAGCATCTCTGTCTTGTGAAAATAAAATAAAAAAAATGGAGATTTTAGAACTAGAGATACTTATCTGTACTTTTATTTTTTCTGCTTCGATTATTGTAACAGTCTTTTAACCTATTTGAACAAAACAGCTTTAAACCGCCTTCAGACAGTGGTGAATGCTGCAGAAAGACCTTTACCAAGTACCAACAAAAGGTCACACATCACTTCTATTTTACATTCTTTTCACTAGTTCTTTAACTTTTAGAGCCATACATGGTCAAGCTCCTCGATATATGTCTGACCAGGTGAAATCTCATCCTTCTTCCTGTGCTCTTGGGTCAACAACAGAGGTTTCTACTGATCCCATGAACTCGATTTAAAACTTATGTTGATCAGGCTTTTCAGGCAGTAGCAGTGAGGTCGTGGAATGCTCTTTCCGCTGTAGAGACTCTATTCAATCCTTTAAAAAGCAGCTGTAGACATTTTATACAGACTTTGGTGGTTCTTCTTAATTTCTGTTTTTATTGTTACGACTTGTTTATATTTCATTTCTTATTTGCTGTGAAGCACTTTGGGATTTTTATCTGTAAAACGCGCCATATAGATACATTTGCTTACTTTGATATGTAAAGTTTAAAACGTGAAGAGAAATGGATTACTTTAAACTGAAATCAGTAACTTGTTCAATTTACTTTGTAATACTGAAATGAACAAAAGAATTTTCTTACAGAGTAAAAGACAAAAATCTTAAATTTTCAAAATTACAAAAAAAGTACAAGACACTAAAGGTTTATATTTCCCCTTTTGAACAAAAACTAACCAGAAAAGCTAAAAGTTCCCTTCTCCTTCTGGAAGACTCAACAATTTATTATTATTGTAGACGACTGCTCACTTCCTATCAGCTCCAGAGAGGAGTTCTCTGCTCCTCTCTGCACTGCACTGCACTGTTCATTCTGTTTTTTTGTTTCTCTTGAACCTTTAATTCATTGAATATTTAATAAAAGAAACCGATCACAACCATTCCCATTCATACTCTGAGCAGCATAATGTCACAATGACAAGAAGGGATGGCATCACACTGTATCCCACAGGTTTTTTTGACGACTCCATGATGATTAAGCTTCACTAGTAGTTTACTACTTTTGACTGGATCATGGAAGTTGGACCTCCAATGGGACACTGTAAACTTTCAATTGTGTTGACACCAGGTAAAAAAGAAAAAAGAGAGAGAGAGACAGAAAAATCGATCGGTCTCGCTTTTCTTTCTGCAAGTTGTTGCTGTCAGTTTTAAAACTTTAATGTGAGCTGTTGTATCCGATAGATGTACGTTTCTGTTGAGAAAAACCTGAGCTGTGATCAGACCGCAGCATCTTCGCTGAAAATTTACACCCAGGTGTTTTTCCCATTGAAGCCAAGCCAAGGTGGATCCAATTAAAACCAACAGTAGTCTGTGCAGTCAGTTTCCCCCCATTCTCACAAAGAAAGTCATCCTAATTTTATTCATTTGTTTTTCAGGATTTACCATGATGCTGAGCTAAATCTGTCAAGGACTTTGCTGTTTGACTTAAGCCACTTTCCCATTTATCTTTAGCAAAGTAGGAGTCTATTTTAATCCTGTATCACAGCATTATTGGTGTTTGAAATTATACTGTCAAATGTGAATTTTTATTGTTTCTCTATGGTCAATGAGGAAATTATTCACCTTATAAAATCTACATTGTAATAATAAACCATGTTTGCAACCAGTTAAATATTGCACAAGGTACATATCAGTAGACAATAGCAATAAAATCTTATTTCAGGTAAAGTTACTGCATTGCATACTGAATGAAACATTTATTATTGAACTCAGATGACTGCAACATCTGTACTGAGTTTATTCAAATGTTTTCCAGGTAAAAGCTCTTCTAACTGGCAAAGCATAGTAACACTGTTTGACAGGGGGACAATAAGCCTTGAAAAACAGGTAAGACTTAAATTATGCAAAGAAAGTACAAATCAATACAAGGAAAGCATCCCTAATATCTTTTTTCTACTCTGACTCTGAGACAGCCTTAAGAAATGCATGTGTCCTTTTACAAGATAAGGCAAATGAAGTGTGCCTCATGTTTTATTCAGTATGTAAGCTAGTGTATCCTTGCCCAAGTCCGAACCAGATCCACATCTGCAACTACTGCTTGGCTGAGTTTAGCGAGAGAGAGAGAAAAAAAAAGAACATTGGAGCCAATCTGACCAAGCTGACCACTTCATTGGAAATAAAATCCATCATGTCTGATGTTAGCTGGAAGGGAAATGAAGTGACTTCATTAAACTATTGGTTAATTGACAGATAGTGATGGAGTTTGCTCAAAACATATTTCATGAATGGGTTCTTCTTGTAGCATCTCACTTTATAATTAGATAAACTCATTCTAACATTTTTGTAAGTGGCCTTTGCCTTCGGCTCCAAGGACTACTCAGCAAAATTAGACAATTTCTCAAAAAATTTGTTAAAACTTTTGATGTTAATCTTCATATATCTTATAGTTGTGTGTATGTGGCACATGCCGTTTGTCCTGAGAGCACAGACTCCCCTCAATGCAACGTTGCTGTCTTAATACCCCAAAGAAATCACCCAATTCAGACTTTGACTGTAAAAGCATCTCAAACAAGACGTCCTTGAAAAGCCTTTCAGCATACAAACACTTCTCTGTCTGACATAACGACTCAACTGCATCTCTCAAACACAGAAATGGAAGAAGTTTGTGCAATAACATGCTTATGAAGACTAAATCTGCAGATTTCATTGTCATATTTGCAAAATGAATCCTGTTTGGCCGAATGCTACTTTAGATATCACTGTCCATTTTTAAAACCCGTCTGAAGACCCATTTTTATGACCTGGCCTTCAGACCAGCATGAGACTCTGGC
>JAOXYM010000018.1:24039250-24065987 GCA_028567055.1 Leptatherina wallacei
TCATAATGTGTTCAGCACTTTGTGTCAATCAACGTTGTGTTAAAGTGCTCTATAAATAAAGTTGAGTTGAGTTGAGATATGTGCAAACAGATTCAAGGCCATAACCACACACAGAGACACACATTCAAATAATCCTTTACTAAGAGAATTGTATTTCAAATAGGATATTAGTTCTTTTTGTTACCTTAGTGCAGGGGTGTTGCTAGACATGGAGAGCTCTGGGGCGCAGGCCCCCAATTAAGACCTGCTATGTTTACGAGATAGATAACGTTATGTTCGACCTTCCCTCTGCTAAGCCTACTGACAATCAGCTGAGCTTCACTCAGATCACTGGAGTTTGTATCTTTAATAAAACTGCTTTATTTGACTTTACATAATAGTCTAAGATAACTTTCTTCTGTCCCTTTTACCATTATACCACCTCATTTCTGCATGGTTAAATCCTGAGATTATACAGGGGCTCAGATCTCTAATGGGGGCAGGTTCCCCGGTATAACAGGTCTGGCAACGACTTAATGAAATGAAAACAGAACATGTCACAGGAAGGGGACAATGTAGAGATACAATGGAGGGAATAAACAATAAAGATAGATGAGATTATTCTAATGACAGGAGGAAAGAGGAGAGAGCAATAGTTGCATGTATTTAAAATGAAAGATATCGCTCATTAGAATATAGGGAAAAAAGAAGTTTGTGTTGAATTTATAAACCTGCCTCCTATTAAAACAACACCCAGGGGTCCTGCTCCAGGATCGTTATTGTATTCTGTGATTAAAGTAGCTCTGAGCTCCTTCCACATGGTGAAATAATAGTCAAGCTGAATAGAGTTCTTGAAGCCATCTGTCTTATTAGGAACGCCTTGGCATGCATGCTATGTGTGCACTACATCCTCCGAAGCTGGGGATTTAGACAACTTCTTACAGCACCTGTGGCATGAAGTACTTTATTTTTTTTTTTAAAAAAGGAAAACCTTTACTTTCAACATTTTTTATTCCCAAATCCTTAAAGCGTATTAAAAAACCTTGTCGGCCATTTTTAGAAACACCCACAAATAGAAATAAGAATTACTCTGACAAGCACCAAGAAAGTTTGTTTTAGATGTGTGCTTTATATACCCTGATGTTGAATGATCCATGTCGACTTTTAGCAGAGTACTCCTCTCTCTGTTTTATGAGTCAGAAAATCTGAGTTGGATTCTCATCTCAGCTCTCTGGACACAGGTCCAAATAAAAGTTGGATGAATAATGTATTTTCTCCGGAGTCTGGCTGTACTGAATAAACCTGATTCTATACAGGTATTGTATGTTCTGCAGAAAGATTTCTTTTAAAAACCTTCCTTTAGTTAAGGAGGATTGACTGAGCTTGTATTGAGTGAAGCATCAGCTTCACTCTACTGCTGCTACAAGCAGGCACACCAGGGCAGCCTGTCTTGGCTCAGCTGTGAGAATGAACTGTGGTGAGTTGAAATGGTAAATAAGATGCATACTATATGATATTCAAGAACAGGATGAACTCTATAGACTACATGGAGGTGACATCAGTGTCATGACTGACTGTAATAATTATACAAGAGCATCTCCATCCTGTAAAACGTCTTGGATCAGCAGTGACCTGAAGGAGCAGCTACATAAGGAAGGAAAGCTCTCTCAGGCAGGAAGACGTGAACCATTTCACCCAGCTTGTCTGAAGATGAGACTGATGAGCCATTGTTGTACACCACAGCAGAGGAAGTCATGAGGCAGATTCGGCATGTGTGTAAGGGCAACCCAACACAGCGAAACACACTACTCTTTACTACGAAGCTCTTCTCACTCAGCTAATTCCACAACGCTGGCTTGCTGTGTGTAAGCACACACTGATGTGCACCTCTGGTGTGTGGAAAAAGTGGGGATAGATTTAAAACAGAATTGTGGAAATAGACTAAGGTTTTTTAAAAATGTTTATTTATTTTATTAATAGAATTTGCTTCTATAAAAGGAAAATACAGAAAATACATCTCTGGGACTATGTTGGAGATTGGGAATGTGACAATGCCATGTGACTTAATTATTTCAGCATGGATGTTTCCATCACCCCAAATCTAAAAGAAATAATTATCAAAACAGGAAAAAAATCACCTTAGTTGAACATATAAACTTTTTCTATTTTTATTGTTCTGCTCCTTTTATATTCACAAACTGTGAGGCAAACACACCTCTTAAACAGGCCTAAAGTAGAGAAATCTATTCACCTAATGAATACTGGTTTAATACAGCATGTTTAGATTCTAACATCATCGTCATGGTAACAGTAAATTGTGGGGAAAATGTATGGAACAATTTCAGTCCATACATTGGTCGTTTCTCAATATACATACTTATTTATTCTTGTGAAATATCATTAGTTGAGGTCAAAGTACCATTTTAATTTAAAGTATGCAACAAGTAAGGAAAACGACGACTGGATGAATGGCAGAGTGAATTTGCAGTTTAGTGGTTACAGAAGGCAGTTTTGAACAGCTGAGTTTTGAGTCTGGATTTAAAGGTGCTAAGAAAGTCCAAATATCTGGTGGCAGAGTGTTCCAAAGCTTCTGAAATATCTTTTTCCATTGAATCGGAATTGAAATGAATGCATTTCAAACCTGGACCCTCTGAGTGGCGTCTGGCCAATGAGAGCCTTTTCACCGGCCGCTGTATCTCCAGCAGCAGCAGATGGCAGTCAGTATTATTTTGAGGGCTTACAGCAGGGTTGGAAGCACATTTGACATACTAATGAATATACCATTGCAAATGCTGTATGTTTTGTAGATTTCTGTGTTTTCCTGGGATTTTGTTGTAAGCACTATGGGCTGCCTATAACAAGCAAACAAGCTAAAAAAGAAGTGGAACAAATAAAAAATACAAGATAATCTGGTTGTTTACATGATCTAATTCTCCTCAGAGCATAGTCATTATTTTCTTTTGGAAGAAACTGTCTTCTTTTTGTCCAGCAAATATGTGAGAGCTGTGTTCACAGGCTCAGTCAGTTTCATGCTGAAATATTTGCCAACCTGCTTTCAGGAAGTTATGGGACTCGCCAACAGGAAAGGGGGAGAGGCCAGTAGTGTGACTGCTGCCAAATGGTAGTGGTATAGTTTTTGTGGCGGCAATACTTCCACTTCTGGTGGCACAGTCATTACCATGGCCCCTGCTCCATCAGCCAGTGGCCCCTCTGTGGCTAAGCCTCCAGGCAGGGCGCACGGTAGAAAAAGGTCCAAGGAGAGTCCAGATCTGGAGTTTTTTATGAGACAGAGAGAGAGAGAGAGAGACAGACAGAGACAGAGGAAGAAAGGGAAAGAAAAATGCTGCCAAGAGAAGAGAAGAGCTGTAAAGATGGCATCTCCAACTCTTTATTTATATAGCACTTTAAAAACAACACAGTTGACAAAAGTGCTTTACACCAAAATAAAAACAATACTGTAAAAAGTAACAAAAAATGAGTGGCCAATAAAAACAGTTCAAATAAAAAAGAAAATGACAAAACCAACATCTCAACTTATGTTAAGCAATGATTTAAAACCAGCAAGTGAAGATGCCTCCCTAATATATGATGGTAACTGGTTCCACAGAGAATGTTTGGTCACTTCTAATTTTCCTCCTGGTTGAGGGGACGTCTCAAGGATGTCTGACAGGTACTGTGGGGAGAGACTATGAAAGCACTTTAAAACAAATAAAATAATTTTAAAATGGACTCTAAAACGAATGGGTAGCCAATGAAGGGAAGCCCAGACCGGAGTAATGTGCTCTCAGTTTTTAGTGCCTGTTAAAAGTCTTGCCACAGCGTTTTGGACCAGCTGCAGATCGAGGGCGGTCTGGTTGAGGTCTGGCTGAGCCCAACATAAAGTGTTACAGTAATCTGAACGATTAGATATAAAAGCAGGCAAAAAGACCTGGCAAACAGATATCGGTTATTATTTGAAATTATTTTTGAATAAATCCTGATTAAAATTTGTAAATGCACATCTTCATTTGGGGATTGTATGTATGTATAGAAAGTGTCTCAGTCACGAAATCCACCAAACAAGAAGTTTTCATGTAATTCTTTATGTTTTAAATAAGTTTATCTGCATTTTTTAACAGTATTTTACAAATTAATCAAATTAATAGAAAAACAACCAGAAGAAGATTTTAAATATCTTATAAATATTTAATATTAATATCTAATAATCTTTTTTTTTTTTATCCTACTTACAGAAAAATGTGTGAACTTTTCCAGTAAGCAGAGCTGCTGCATGTCTAAACCAACATGAGACATGTAGGTAGTGAATTCTGTCCTATATGTAGTCATGGTCATTTAAACATGCTGGTAGCTCTGCAGGGGGAGAGCAATTCCATGACAACTGCTGGTGGTCAACATCTTCATTCAGATGCTCCCCTCCATCATCACCATCATCATCAGACCCTGCCTCCTCCTCCACTTCTGCATCCAAGATGTCATCTGCTGCCACACAGATGTTATGCAGGATGCAACAGGCTCCTTAAACTTTGGAAGCAAAGAAGGGCCAAATCTCCAGTGTTTGAAGGAAAATGGGTCTTAACATGCCAAAAGTATGCTAGACGATGTTTCTGGCCTTTGCATGGTGCCTGTTGAATCGTTCCTCCACTCGGCCTGAATGTAAAAGTGAAGCTGAATATGAATGAGTCGCAGTGATCAGTGTAGCAGCGTCTGGTGTGTAATTGCAGGTAAGATACATTTACTTGCTTCAGGCTAGTGGTACGGGATGATTACAGAAACAGGATGCTGCAGGCAGAAGAAACCCAGATGGTGAATACGTTGGCGATCATCCCACACACTGCGCATTATCATCGAAGAGAAACATTTCCTGTTTATGTAACTTTTCTTTTGTGGCTCTGCAGGAGGAAGAATTCAGATGTGACATCCATTGATGGCACCAACAGCACGGTGGAACCCCTCATGGTCAGCAAGATGTGCAAATCCAGCACCCACCTCCTCCAGCTCTTCTGCCTGCCTGGGGAAAATGAATCACTCTGTGAAGGATGGTGATCATTTCCTCCACAACACTGAACAATCCTGCATACAGTGGCAGTTGCCATTGCAACAATGTAGGAGTTGCCCTGCAGGAGGGCGCACAGGCAAGCCAGTAAAGACTCACCAGGACTTCCATTTTCTGAGGCAACATTTGGACAAACATCATAATGCTTGTCCTTGATATTCTGAAAGCTGCTTTGAGTTCAGCTTCAGAAAATAACAGGTCCAGGTCTGGCACATCCACCTTCAGGCAGTACCTCTGTGTAGGACCTTGTTCCTGTTGGGGGTGGGGAGATTTACAATAAGACTTACTCATTTTTTTTATACATTCAATCTCTAAAGTCTTATCACAGTGTTTTGTAACCAATTATTTTTATTTCATAAAAACATTATTGCCATTCATTGCTACATAAAGTTTACCATGTTGAAGGTATTTTTGTATTTAAATACATCTAGGGCATGACTTTTTATTTTGAGATGAAGTTTTCAGTCATTTATAGTGAGTCATGTGCTTGACTGTACAGAGCATTAAAGGGTGGTAAGAAATATTGAAAACAAAATCCAATGGTGCTACTCTTCAGCAACCTTTTGTTTTCACGGGAGAAAGCCCCGGAATTTTGTGCTTGTGCTACGCCTGTAAAGACTCCTTTAAAAAATTCCTGTATCCAGGCGGTGATCCGGATCACCCCCAAAATCTTGGAGATTTGTTGAAAATTCGATAAAAACCTATTTGTTATTATGTTGCTAACATACAGACAGACAGACACCGCGGAAAACCTATGTAACCAACAATCCAAATGCTGGTGCCTCTAAGTGTCATATCTGTTCCATGACAGCCTTGTCTATCAGGCTGAAGCCATCAGGAGGTTAAAATATGTTCACTTTCTAACTTTTAGCTTCATTGGTGTTATGCTTATGTAAATATATATTCTCAGATTCTTTTTCCTCCTTTTAATTTTCAAGATTTGTATTTTTGTGCTGTTTTTATTCATTTTATCTGTCACGATGGATTTAAGAGAAGTTTGATCGAAACTAACAAGATTTTCCTTAAATAGATTTTTGCTACTTATAAAGTTTTGAACTACACTTGAGGATTTTTAGACAGAATCTGACGAACACTCCTGTCACATTCCAATTTTTCCTTCCGTGTGTGTAGAGTATCACAAACTCTGTTATTCTTACAGCAAAGTGTGACAGCCTGTGTGATGCGAGTGTGCCAACACCACCCGCACAAATTTCTGTGCTTTTATTATACTTGTCAGATGAGTCCCTTCTGTAAAGAGTGTTCTTGAAGCCATCTGTGGTGCGTCCTCCCTCTGATTGATGACCCTCAAGAATTAGTCATGTGTGAAATGCAGACTTTGTTAACTGGTTTGCGCAGCAACATAACACATAGAAGATTCAATTCACTTTTCTTTTTTTTTTAAATTAGAAAAAAGCTGTTCTCCCACAACTTATTTTGTAGTTATGGAAGAAATGACGCACTTTGAATTACACTGAAATAAGTCAATAAAAGGAGCATAAGCTCACTGCATTCTCCAATAAGGTCATTAAATGAGGGTTACAAAAAGTTCTGCAATGAAACAATACATAGGAGGAATAAATATCTTATATTGGACAACTGTTTTTATTTATATAAAAATGTTTAAAAAATGTCCCAGCCATCAGTATAATTTCAATTCATTGCTCTTTTGTCAAATGCATCTTCTATGTACCGTATCTGAAACATAAAAAAACAACATTATACATTTTCCTATGAATGGAAACTGATGGCCCACCCTGTATAGAGTTTTAAAGGGGTGTTTTGGTGTTAGAAATCTTATTCTTCCATGTCTGTAGGACCATGTGCATGTAAATAAAACAGGGATGCTCTGTAAGAAGCAGGGTTTTCCACTCATAGAGATCATTAGTTTCCTGTTAGCAGACAACTCTTGAAGAGACCTAAGCTCTAGTAGGCATGCATCTGCTCAATTGTTTTTCAAAGGGAGGGATTGACAAGGTTTTTATTCAGATGAAATGCAACTACGTGTGTATTATATTCAAACTAACTTTGGCAATTGCTTTCCATTATTTGCATTGTCTAGACATCTATTGATCCATTGGTTTTACCCCTTTTGTCCAATGCAGGGTTAATATGGGGGGGGGGGGGGGGGGGGGGGGGGCTGGAGCCACTCCCAGGAGCTATCAGACAAGAGGAAGGGTACACCCTGGACAGTGCATCCTGGACTGAGAGTGGCACGGCATCATCAGCCAGCAACCTCATAGTCACATACACTTCTGAAACATATTGAGCATAAATAAAGCAGATACGTTTCAACGATCGTCAAGATTTAGTGATGGTTCAAACATACAAATAAAGACATATAACACTTACTGGGTAGTAAATTTCACCTTGCAGAACACACCAACATGATGCAGATACAGGGGAAACCTAATGACATGTTTTGAAAGCTGTGTTGAAGGTCATGAAAAGATATGTCCATCAGCATATATGAATTCCATTTCCTCCCATGTTTATTTCATATTTTACAAGGAGACAGGATTATCATGCCTGAGCCGCTGGTGATCAGCTGGGTTTCATGACACAGGAATTTCTGTTCAATTTTTCTTCATCGTGGGGCACTTTTAAATTCATCCAACATCAAGTAGTTTTAAATGTGTAATGTTAAGCAGATAGTTTGTAATGTATGAAACTGATGAAACAGCTACTCATTCTAAAGTAGTACTGGTTGTAGCTGGTAATGGATTCAAACCTCACTGCTTTGGCTTGACAACAGTGCATGTGTCTTTTGCAAATGTGTTTCTTTTTTAGTTTCTAGCAGCATGAAAAACGGTAAAAGTTGTGCCTGTAAACATAAATCAACAGCATCGAGTTTCTCTGTTTCTTTTGATATTTTAGTAGTGAGACCAAGTTGGAGTTTCATATCATTATGTCTTAGCTTAAAAGCTGCAGAGAATCCTGACATTCAACCCTTTGAGACCTGCAGCAACTTTAGAACAGTAGATATTTAACTATGGTAAGCAGCAAAGGCTTTTTCAAGGGTTAACAGGCTCAGATATGGTTTCTGATTTTCAGGTTTTTATTTGGTGGACTCAAAGCAGATTTTGATTGTTTTCCCTTTAATCCAAATGCCGAAGTGCCTGGATTGAAATAGGATTTCTTGTCATTTCATGGCTGTGAGTTAAAACCTATCTCGTCTAATAGTACTGCCATGAATCCTAGAAAAAAATCCCTGTTGTGTTTTATCTGCTGCAGGATCAATGCTGGCAACCATTTACATGATAGCATCATAGACAATAAGTTTTAATGACATTTGGCATTGACAAGACAAAAGAGGAAGCCTGTAGTCACATTTCATCACTGCAGTTGATAACTGCAGCATCTCTGCTGAAAGGAGCAATAATAAAGAATACAATCCATCAGCCAGCAGCTGACGGGCATTTAAGTCATTTTGATGACATTTCTATGGCTCAGAGCTGTATAGGATTTTATGTGGTGAATAAGCATGTTAGTGATGGTGGTATTCCCGGAGATGCTCCTGTGGTGAGTGTAAAGTGATTATGAAGGATCTTAAGGCAGACTTGATGAGAATCTGCCCTTGTTTGGTTTGTTGGGGTTTTATTTCTTCCTCATTGTGCTGCTTCTCTGAGCCCTGACATGCCGTTTTAACAAATGACTTTTTCATCAGTGATTTTTTTTTTGTCAGGCTTACCCTGACAAATAGATTTGTTCTCAAGGGGACAGCTCTGATGAAAAATAAGCCTTAGCAGTCTCATTCAAAGTGATGTGTGTGGAGATTTGGAGCTTTTAAACAATTACATGGCATCGTATATGGATTTTTAAAGTTTAAATTTTACCTAAAATTACATTGTTATCTGACAAAAAGATTCTTACTGTATTTTGAATAGTTGATACAAGATTAAATACAACTGCATTACAGTTAACACTTCTGACTCGTTTTGATGTCACACTGAGATTCGTTATGCACATTCCTGCAGACTTTGTTGCCCTGCAGCATCTAGAAGCTGAGAAAAAACTCTAACAGCATTGCATCACGTTAGCTACTGGATATCAACACGTTGGCCATTTTCTGAACGTGCACCATGGCTGATTCAGCAAAGAAATGCAAGAGGACATTATAAAAGGAAGATTGATAGGTAAGACAGGAGTCAACATCAGATGGACTTTTACTAGCTGGAGAGAGCTCAGAGAAGAGATGGGATACACTTTGATTGATGCTGCCCAGTGAAGCCTAATTCATCCAAGTGTGAAAATCTGCTGAAGCTCAGTATTCCAGCTTTAACTTCAAGATGTCTCAAAGATGTTTGGATTTTGTTTGAACTTAAACTTTTGTCTTGTTTTGTATAAACAGTGTCTCATTACTAAACCAATCAAGTTGTTCAAAATTGTGCAGTTTGATAATAATGATTAGCAAAGCTAACTGAACTTGTATGTTTTTGTCAGAGCACGCGGGCTGCAAAACTCTACATGTCTGGACCAGAAAGGTTGATGGGAGATGCATATTCAGCAGAAATGTAAGGTTTTGTGATTGTTATGCTATAAATTTGAGTTATGTGCTTTACTTCCTGTGTTGGGATCAGTAAATGTCCAAAAAACAAGCACACACAAATACTGTACTGAAGGCTTTCTGCCTGAATATGGAAAAATAGCTAATAATGTGCTACCAGAAATACGCTGCTAAGTCCTTATAAAGAGAGGCTGTACTTTGTTTTTTATTTATAAATAGCTACACCCATTATACCCAACCACAGCTTCTGGAGAACCATGCAGGTATAGCTTACATATTCAGCTCTCTAAAAGTTGTTTATTTTTTAAACATACAGTTTTATGCATGTTGGTGGCCCAAAAACAAAATTCAGGGTTTTGGTTGATGAAGGAGACTTCACTGTTCATCTTAATCACAGTACATCCACTATTATTTCAAGTTCCATTCAAATATTCATGTCCAGCTCAACTACAAACTAAGACTACATCTAATTAGCTGTGAACCAAACTGGTCTTCTGAGCATTGGAGTCATGTCATTTCTCAGTGGCATTGCCACAGCATTTTGACAAGTGGGGTTGGTTTTTGTTCTTATTGACTCGAAATTGGATTTCTTTCAGTTGCACACCCTATTTTAAAGATGAATTTTATAGGTAAAAACAAATGAGAGGCAACCGTAAGTAAATGAGTAAAAGCATTTCCCTTGGAGGACATCTCTGCCATTCTGCTTCTTCAGTCCTTCCAAGTTCCCCTCTCTGAAAAGAACACAAAGTAAATAGAAAAAAAAACAATTCCTGATCTGTTGGCCTCTCCAGTCTTTGGTGGCTTGCTCCCCTGACGCTGCTGCTCAGGATGTTTATAGAGCTGACAGAATCCGAAGGGATCTGTCAGTCTTGTGGGAATTCAGGCAAGAGTAACTGAAATGGGGTAGCCTCGACTGGAGCTTGCACTGCCTATAACGGAATCACTAGCAACCTCTGTGGAGAGCTGATAGCAATTAGTGCTGAATAAAGAAGAGATTACTGAAGTGGCTGCTGTGCTTAAGAGAATGTGTGATTTCCAACAGCCTGCTGACAAGCTAGGTCCTTTTTTGTTTTTTGTAATGAGAAATCTTCTCAAAAGAATTCTGTTGTCACTTGATAACAGATGAGTGGGCCACCTTTCTACTTCCAGAGACCCTGTGGATTAATTGCTCAGTCTGAGGTAAGGTTTGGAGTTTCCTCTCTTATCAGTCCATATATTACTCCATCCTTTATTTTATCTTATTTCTTACAAAGTATTCCAGAAAAAATTCAACTGCATAATTAGAACTAGATAAAGCGACCTCTAGTGGTGACGACAGTGTAGTAGAAAGAATTCATTTCAAACAAAACTGTTGTTGTTTAACACTAAATGGAGACTCATGGCTGAAAGCACTGCATGTAAAGATGCTGTGTATGCCTTCTCCTGCCACTCTTTTCTGGCTTTATATAGGAAATACACAGTCCAATACAAAAACACCCTCTATGAATAAGAAGTCCTCCAGCCCTAGTAGAGGCACTAGAGAGCACTTTATAGGTTGTATTTATATTTTATTTTATTGTTGCTATTGGTTAAGTACAGAAAAACTAATCAGCTTTCTTGTTCTGATTTGTGTCGTTTTCTCGGCTTTGTTTTTAAAGTTGCTGATGTTAAAGCTCCTAAACATGTAAAGAATACAATCGTGACCATTTCTCTCTCTGCTCTAGATTGTAAATCAGAGGGATAGAAGCTGTGATTGCTTTCTATGGTAAAACCAATTAAATACATCAATATAAATTCCAGATATTTGGTGCTCTATATTAGGGTCAACTGGAATATGTACGTAAGATATAACCTTGTTTCTGCCTCATAGATGAAGTCTTGGTTTTGGTTGGCATTTTCCTGGAAGTATTTTGGAAGTTTGCAGCCTTTTTAACAGTTCTCTTATTTACTTTATATGGCACTATAATATAAACAGTGTGAATTATGTTACATATGTATTCATTTCAAACATATTCTCCGTTTAAATGCCTCAATGCAAATCCTAAAGTTATCTGTACTACCAATAAATGAGAACACTGAATTATTTTCTTTTTTGAGATTATTCATTCATCACATATCACTACACAGGATTTATGCCATCTTATTACAGTTAGGTCTCATAAAATTATCTTACACTGTTGCAGAATTAGCTTTCATTAAGTGTGACAACCTGTCAAAAATTCAGAAGTGCTGCTTTAGTCCTGCAGTAAATCATGTTTCCATCCTTAAAGTAAACTGATGACTATTGTCTGTTGAACTGTAGCAACATGACCTCAATACCTCTGATAACTCAACCCTGTTATGCAGGTAGGGTTTTTATAAGAACATGACTGTCCTATAAATATGTAAAAGTATGGAAATATGCAAAGTTATAATTTAAATGAATAGAAATGTTGTGCTATTAGTGTAAATTATTTTTGTCCTTGGTCTGTCCACTATAAAAGAGCATCATTTTGTGTCCACCACAGTCCCAAATGTGATGTTTTTATTTGAAATCAATAACTTGCTCAATTTAACTATGAAATTAACAAAAAAAGATTTAAAAAAAACAGAAGTTTTTAGCAAAAACTCGCCAGAATACCGAGACGTTCTATTTCCATTCTCGAAACCATCCTTAACAATTTCTTAGTATCTAAGGCAACCAAAAAGAATGAGAGCTAGAGACAGAGATAAGACAAGAGTCAACATCGGACAGACTTTTACTGGCTGAAGAGAGCTCAGAAAAGAAACAGAATACAAGACTGATGCTGAGTTTGCCGCCATTAGGGGCGCCAAAGTGTAAACATCTGCCAAAGTTCAATAGGTAAACTAGTTGGGGTAAAAGTAGGTATAAAAAAAGTAAAAAGGTAGAAGTAGGTAAAAAAGTTGGGATAATAAAAAGGTATGATGCGTCATGGTGATGCTGGTATGTCCAGACATGACAGCCGACATCTCCCTTGAAATTCCACTGCACCCCCCCCCATTTCTTTTTTAACCTGTTATGCTGAAGCAAATATTGATTGGCTATGACATAAATAAACTCATCAATATCCGAAGAGGAGGCACAGGGATTTTATTAAATGCAAGACACCTTCAGACCATCTGTGCCCTAAATGTCCATTAACCAGCCAGCAAGAGCTGCCAGACTAAATGCTGCCACAACCAGTGCACTCGACCCGATAGAGATAAGGAGAAAAGCTGGGATAAGATTTAAACTAGGAAAGTTTAGACCTGAGGTTATTACTCTAAAAAAACTTTAACAGGAGAATAAATTGGACTGAATAAGGCTCAAGTTTCTGCAGACTGCATTTACAGCCATAAACATGCCAAAGAAAGCTATTTGGCAGCTCTATAGGGGGAAAAAAACAATATGTAATGATCAGGGACATCACTCAGGTGTTTCTAAAGTAATTTCCACACATGCTCTGCAGCTATGAAATTTTCCAGAGATGTTCCAGAGAGACAACACACAGAACTCAACAGTTTGCAACATTTCCTTCAGATTACTGCGAGAATTCTCCAGACAACTCTCTAGGAACACATCTCCAGAAGATGGCCATGAGAGACGATGTGTGGATGTTAATCTTCTGGAAGATTTATTTACACGGAGTGTATGTTCGTGTAAAATTTGCAGCTTCGTTTACCTTTGAGTACATTCACATACATGAAACAGAAAAACAGTCAAAGAACCTCATCGGCCATTCTCAACATGCTACAAAAGGAAAAAGTGATTTCCACAGTGCACTTATTGCATCATATCCTGCATCCTCCCTGCTGCAGCCCTGACTCCTTTTTCTATTCCATCTCCATCCCTCACCAGAGAGTCCCCTGTTGAGAAGTGTATTTGTGAACAGCCAAAGCAAGGAAAGTCTAGAGTGAAATGCCTGCAGATCCTTCAGAAAGTGTTCTTGTATATGAGAATGGCTAAAAAGAATAAAAGCCACTCCAGCCATACCTTCTTCACTCTGTTGCCATCTGACAAGCAACACCGCTGTTTTCATTGCTGTACCATATCGGAGAAGTTTCTTTCCCAAAACAACTTGATACACAAGAGTAAGTGATATTTTTCCAACCAGACAAATTATTCATTTTTATACATATTTTGCTAGTTTGTTTTCAGTGACAGTTGTTTGCTTTATAGCAGGTGTAAAGCGTGCTTGCATCAACATGACAGCAGCATGAGTCATTTCAGCAAGACTCCCAAACATGCTGATTGCTAATACCTGTTAATATCACGATTCTTTATTTACCACACTGTTTGTGTTACTATTATGCCATAGATCTTTTTTCTTTTAAGGTTTCAATATATTTTGAGCCCTTAAATGGCAGCAGATACCTGCATATTACCTTTGTGATGTACAGAAGTATAATTTTGTGTTTACCAGACATGCATCCTTTTTCTCTGTGTGCCTCATATTTCTTACCCTTAACTCATTGTTTTTGTTATATTTTTTATGTCTATGAAGCTGCATTTTAAGGCCTGTCTTTTGAAGCAAGCTTCTCCTGCATGAAACAACCCATCCATTTTCAGCTAAAAAGACTTCCACCAAAAGGGATACTATCCAAGGTCATACTGGTGAGGGTTTAAATGGATGATAACCTTTATGAGCTCCAAGTTGGCTTTCACATTCAGTTTCACCTCAGTTTGTTTAAAGGTTAAGCCCTATTGCTCAAGTGAGACACCCAGTGGTATTCTAAGGTCATACATTACACCTTTACAAAGTAACTAAACAAAATTGCCATAATGTCCGAAATCCACAAAAGTATCGTTTAATGTTTAAACAATATATTTATTGTATACAACCACAGTGGATAATATTACAATAATGTAAGATGTGCAACACAAAAGTCTGGGACTAGAAGCTGAAAGCTGGAACTTAATCCCAACAGAAGCTTCTGCTACGTCTATGACAAACAATAAGTTGGAGTATCGAAGAAAAAAGACAAAAAAAAAAGTCCAAAATCATGGTGCATCACATATCGTAGGCTACTGTCAAAAATAACAATGAGAATGAATGAAATTGAAAAGAAAAAGAGAGAGGGTCCACTTGTTATCCTTTAAGTTTTGTTTAGGGACAGCACAGAGAAGATGCTCAGGTTCAGGACTCAAACACTAAACTAAAGGTTTAAAAGCTCTAAGATGGATTAGCCTGATGTCTGTGTAGCTCAGGTGAAGCTGAACACCTGGAGTCTGTCTGCAGGGGGAGCAAACCTCCTGATGGAAAGACTTTTCAGCGTTGGGTGGAAAAAAAAGAAAAAAAACTGCTACAACAATAATTTCACTCTAAGAGGGATAAATAAAGTATTTTTTATTTCATTTCATTTCAAAAAGAGAGACTAACTGCTCCATCTCAGAGTGTTTCAACCTTAATTTTATTGTTTGCTTTTTGTTCTCCAGTCTCTCAGGTAACGAGCAGCTGCAGCGAGGACAGAGTCGGAGTTTGTGTAAAACTGCAGAGAAAGTGCGTGTGAATCTCCCTCCTCATATTCTCGGAAGAGTTTCACATCCCCTGTGGGGGAAACCCATCAAGAGGTTTCAGCTTCCTCACTTTCTCCACATTTTAACACCTTAATAAGATGACCTGGGGACAAACAGTCAAATGAATCTTCTCCACACTGAAGGTGGACTGAATGCTACTGGATGATTTATTATTTATGAGTCAAAAATTGCAGCTATATTCTGAAAATGAAAAAGTCTTTGTGAATCCATTTTAATTTGAATTATGGTACAGATTTGCTTCCATGGTTAAATTGCCTGTGGTGCACTCAAAACCAGTTTGCAACAACTCGTGGCAATATGGACCCTGTTACGGAACCAAGTCTGCACAACTTTGAGGCAACTGCAGTTGAGGTTTGAGTTGTTTAGATGGTTCAAAATGTGCTTTTCTTTTGTAAAGCGCCTTGAAAAGCGCTATATAAATCTAATTCATTAACTGGCTTCAGGGTGGGCCAAGGACAAAAGAACAAACAGAACAGAACTACCTGAAAAAGAGGAGATGAGCTATGTCAAACATAAGAAAAGAAAACACAATCAACTTACCTCCCTGGACAAACAAAAATAAAAGATAAAGGGAATGAAAAGAAAATGGCAGCCCACTGCAAACTCCTAGAAACCCAATATTTGGAACATTGAAACTAGAAAAGGGTGTGTCTGGTTGGAGGGAGATGAGTGACTCCTTTGCCAGGTTTTTATAAAGAATAATTATTTTCCAGAGGGGCACAGAGTATTGTCTCTGCTCCTCGGCATCCAAAGGAGCCAGATGAGATGGCTTGGGCGCCTCCTGGACACCTCCCTGGTGAGATGTTTTGGGCACGTCCCTCTGGAAGGAGTCGCCAGGGAAGACCCAGGACACGCTGAAGGGATTGCATCTATCGGCTGGCCTGGGAACGCCTCGGGATGTCCCTGGACAAGCTGGTAAATGTGGCTGGGGAGAGGGAAGTCTGGGTTTCCCTGTTTAAGCAGCTGCCCCAACGACCCAACCCCAGATAAGCGGAAAGACGACGGGTGGAAGGCATTCTTTTCCGGCCGATCCCTTAAGAGCTGCTAGAGGGTGCACCAATCCTGGCTCGGCATCTCCACACTCACCCCCCCCCCTGAAACTTGAACTTGCAGCAGAACTCAGCAGGGCAGCGGAGAGTGACACAGCTGTTTCAGCAATCAGCACGTGAACATATTTCACCCAGAGGGATTGTGGACAGGAGGAGACATGAAGGCATCTGATTGGTTCTTTCCATTCGGACCGAATGGCAGGGATTGGCTAGAGTTTTTGCAAGCCTGCAGCTCTCAGAGTTCTGATTTTTTTCGTTCGTTTTTATGAATATATAACGTATTGACTATTCTCAGGGTGAAAAGGTCATTTCACCCAGTATAACAAAAAGTGTTTCTGAACAGGATTATCAACTATAGGTTTAAGCGTGTTTTCCATGTATTGAACCTCAATTTGTTATTACTGTACTTTAATTCCAAATTATTCAATTCTGAATAGTTCATTCCAAACGAGAAAAAAATTTAACTGTGGCCATTGTGTATTCAGAGTCAGCAAGCAATGGACCTTGAAAAAACTGCACTAATGCACAATTAAATAACTGTCAACATTAATCAGTTGAGGTGTTAACAGGATCATAATAACCCCTAATACATACACAAAAAAGTATTTTTTTTTATCCTACACTATCTCAAAGATGTCTTCCATTCTCTGGAAATTATTCATCTAGGTTTACGGTACAGGGAAGTTTTAGAGGTTGGGCTCCAGTAAAGCCCATCATCGTAAGGAGACAGTAACATTGTTTGGTTGAACACTAATATGCTCATGACAGCTAACAAAATGTTTCCATCTTATGATCTGCAGGTTTCTATTTAGACTTAAGCTGCTTTTCCTTTCAGGTACTATCAATGCTAAGATTAAAATGCTGCACCGATCACCGAAGCTAAATGCATGTCACATGAATAAGCCACATTTGATATTTCCAACAGGCTCATATTTCTCAACAAGCTGATAAGGTATTTATCTGAAAGAGTAAGAAATGGAAAATTGAATGACTCAGCAAGCATGGAGAGACATGTCCATCTGATGTTAAAGTATGGGTTTGTAGATCCTGTGAACACAAAGGGAGTCTTTCAAAGGTCAGATGTAGAGGAGAAGCAGCAGAATCCAAAGGAGATTATAGCCTGCAGCCACCCTTCTTCTCTGATAATGGTATTTTGATTATAAGTAAACATTTAGTTCATCGTTATTATTACAAGCGGTACACTAAAAATTGTTGATCTAAAGCACTTTTTCACCATGAATCCCTTCATTCTTTTGGCTAGTGACCAACTTACTTTTGTTGATTCAATTAACTTAAAACCAAGATCATTGTTGAACCAACTTCAATGAAATGCTTCCATTTGTAACGATTGAATTAAATCTATTCACGTTAATTTATTACGTTAGTTCTATATGACATTCAGACCAACTCATTTGGTACCAATTGTACAAAGACTGCAAAGGTTCATGGGAAATTGATATTCAGCAGGAAATCAACCTTTTATGATTGCTACTCTACAAGTTTGTGTTATGAACTTTACTGTCTGTGTTGGGTTTACATTTAGACCATGTTGTTTGAATGTTACAGTTGAAAACATGAGTATAAATGACAGTAACTACACTGTAAAATCTATTATTTTACTTCAGGGTGGGCCAAGGACAAAAGAACAAACAGAACAGAACTACCTGAAAAAGAGGAGATGAGCTATGTCAAACATAAGAAAAGAAAACACAATCAACTTACCTCCCTGGACAAACAAAAATAAAAGATAAAGGGAATGAAAAGAAAATGGCAGCCCACTGCAAACTCCTGTAAAATCTAAAGGAGGCAATTGAGGTGGTTCCTCTGATTGCCTCCTGTTGGAGGTTTTCCAGACCCTGGGGCAGGCACAGGACTTACTGGAGGGATTCTACATCCTCTCTGGCCTATAGGAACACATTGGGATCACCCAAGAGAAGCAGTTTTGCTGGGAAAAAGGATTCCTGGGTCTCCCTCTTGGACCTGTTGCAGCAATGACCCATAAGTGGGGGGAAAATGCATGGATGGGTGGATGGATCCAGCTTCCATGATGGTATAGGAGTGAATTAGTGCATCTGGAATAAATAACATGTATTTCTGATTAGCTCTAATTCAACACAGAGGACCTCCGAGTCTGCCTTTTAGAAAAGTGTTTCAGGTATTGCATTTAAACTGAGCATGAATTCCTTGTTTTAAACATTTGTCTTTTACCTTCTTACAATTGAATGTGGGTGTAAATAATTTGATATTCATTGCACACAGCATCACAATATTTCTTAGAAACATGGTTATATATTCACATTCAGTTAAATGAAAAATTATGCAGCAAAAACATAAAATAGACATCATGGACTTTCAGAATAAGAATCAGCAGACGCACACACACACTACAGGCCATTTGGCTGATATTTTTACCAGCTTATCAAAGAAGACAGAGGTATCCCCTAGACACACTTTAACCTTTGTAGCTGTGAGCGATCGAACCCAAGCACCACTGGACGAGCATTAACAGGGCTGTACCTACATCTTAGGCTTATTCAGTGTCACGATTTCCTGGTATGTGGAACTTAACTCAGCATTAAAGGCATTAAAGCAATCGTCCCTGATATCTGTCACGAAATGTTCGTTTCTTGACAACTCCTGAGTCCCAGAGATGTGTTTAATGATGACATTTTCTACTGATTTGCAGATATCTTTTTGAACAGATGTCAAATTATAATTTACTTCTTTCAGTTTATCACCAAGCATCTGCAGACACTGCAGTGCAGGATGAATAACTGATGGCTTTCTGAGGAAAATGTCCAGCACACACAAAAGTATATCAAAACAACTTATTTTCAACACTATGGATTCAAACGTCATTGGTTCTGTTGTATGAAGACCGTAGTGTGCAAGAAAGATGAACAAAGCCAATATGACGTCATCCATTGGTTTGTTAATTGATTGTTGGGTTTTTGGAGACACTAGCAACCTCAAATATAATCTACACTAACAAGATGACATATTGGAACCCACTGTAATTGTACAAAATGTTTATTTAGGTTTCAAGTTGCCTTAACTTATACGGTTTAATAGCAGTTGGATAAAAGAAAAGTTGCCTGTGTGTATGATTTATCAGAGGAGGTAATTGGGCTCATAAATAAACCTATAAAATATGTCTTTGCATTTGAAATGTATTTACATGATTTTTGACACATTGCTTCACCATCGCCGACTGTGTTGATGTCATGCAATCCATCAGGTACCATAACAGAGTAGGGGTACAGTTGAACAGCCGCAAAAATGTTATGTCCCATTGTTTTTTCTCAAGGTGTTTTCTGAAACCTCACTAGAAAGACTCATGCGGTTGAGGAAAAAGTGCAGTAAAAGTTTGTACGTACTAGATAAATGGAAAGATCGAGAGATAGAGATAGGTAAGAACTTTATTGTCTGTCCCAAATGGTGACAGAAATTCTTCTTTGACTGGCTCAAGGATCCCTATTTAGAAACACATTTAGAAATTTACATAGAATAGGAGAAGTGAAGGACAGAGCAACATCTGACTTGTGCCTATTTGATATTATTCAGAATAATTATGGCAATGGGAATGAAAGATTTTTTTGTAGATGTTTTTCCGGGCCAGTGGGACTTTGTTACGTCTGCCTGAAGGTAACGACTGAAAGGAAGTGTGGAGTGGGTGGAGGGGTCCTCTATGATCATAATGGCTTTCCTGGTCACAGAGCGGCTGTACAGTTCAGACAGAGATGTCTGAGGTGAGTTGATTATTTTACTGGCCTGATTGATTACGCGGTTGAGTTTTGTTTTGTGTTTAGTGAGGAGGCTGAACCAGGAGGAAATATTGAAGGCGAGTACAGACTCAGTCAATGATTTGTACACTCCAGTTAAAATGTCTTTGCTTACACAGAAAGCCCTGAGTTTCCTGAGCAAGTGGAGCCACTTCTGGGCTTCTTTGTAGACTTTGTCAGCGTGTTGTTTGAAGGACAAGCAGGTGTCAATTTCAGTTCAAAGATATTTAAAACCTGTAACCTGCTCCACCTGTTGGCTGTAGATGCTGATGGGTGTTAACAGAGGTGATGGAGAGTTGCATCTGCCCCCACAACACAGCTCTTTGGTCTTGGCAATATTAAGCTCCAGATACATCATTGTCAATCATTGCAGCCTGATTGTCTTCTGAGCTCTGATGTGGTCTGTAGCACTAAAACTGAAGATGCTGAATAAATATTCTATTCACTTGAAATGCTTCAGAAACATTTTTCGAATGCAACCTTATCACACTGCCATGCAGAGGATGTACTTTAGATATTAGTGTAATACTAAGTTATTATATAGAATATTACTTTATTGTTGAGAGAAAATAGGAATAAAAGGGTTAAACGATTTTGTCATAGGCTGCTGTTTTTCATCCTCGCCTTATATCAACCCACTTGAATCAGTTAGTATAACTGGATGAATACAATTGACCACCACTTTGAAAGCTGAATCCAGAAGGAACAGCTGGACATGTTGTCCTTTCATAAAAGGCAGTATTGTGATCCTCATGCTGAAGGAGATAAGAAAGCACTGGAGATCTTTTCCCTTCATCTTCAGTTACAAAAAGATGAAAAGCGGATGGGATGCTATTCAACAGAAACAGCTGTAGATGCGTTGAGCTTAAAGTTCCAGCTGAAACATAAATCTGTTATTTTTGCCTTCAAAACTGCCTCAATTATTTGTGGCAACAGATTCACAAAAGGTGTTGAAAACATTACTCTGAGATTTTGGCCGATTTTGACATGATAGCATCACACAGTTGCTACACATCCATGATGAGAACTTCCCTTTCCACCACATCCCAAACATGCTGTGGAGGCCATTGGAGTACAGTGAATTCATTGTCATATTGGAAATTATCTGAGCTTTGTGACATGGTGCATTATCCTGCTGGAAGTAGCCATCAGAAGATGCTCCACTGTGCTCATAAAGAAATGGACATGATCAGCAACAATACTAGGTAGGGAGGTAGGTGATTAAACAATGATCAGTTGGTACTGAAGGGCCAAAGTGTGCCAAGAAAATATGTCCCACACCATCACACCCCACATAAACCACTGAATAAAGGTATTTTCCAATAATCTATTAGTAGTTCAGCCAATTCTACGATATGCCACATTCAAAGTCACATAAATCCCCTTTCTTCCTCATTCGGAGGTTTAGTTTGACCGTGTCTGCACTCCTAAATGCATTGAGTTGCTGCCATGTGATTGACTGATTAGCCGTTTGTGTTAACAAGCAACTGAACAGGTTGACCTAATGAAGCATCCAGTGAGTGTATGTGTTTGCTGAAATTGGCTAAACCATGAAAACTAGACATGGTGCAAAGTAAATGGTTGCTTCAGAGCCAAAAGTTCTCTTTTTCTTTTTTTAACCAAGCTGAGCCACATGATCTGGATCTCTGAAAAGAGCTGGAATTCCCAGTCACTACTTTGCACAGATTCGGGAAAGGCCTCTCCAAGGCCATTTCTTCTGAACAGTCTGGTGAGGTGAAGGAGTGGATGGGACTGAGGACTCTCGGACTCCAAGTCATCTGCTGCAGCAAGCACAGCACTCACCCGTCACTTTATGATTGACACCGCTAAGCTTTGATGGGATTTAAAAGGGATAACATATTTGGTGTGGGAGAAAAACAAACTACCACACAAGAGACTATATTTTACTTAACTTTTTCATAAATACAATTAACTCTGTTCAAGTACAAGTTGACATTATAAAGACACTGATAGTAACTGAACTATGAGGGGTTTTCAGAATCACAAGCTTCTGCTGTAGATAAGGCCTTCTTTCCTTTAATAGGAAATTTAATTCAGTCCGTGCGGTGGTCCCAGTGGACAGAACTCAACCTGAATTGATCAACCTCTGTTAAAGTGAGTCAGATGACAGAGCTGTCCTGTTATGATAGCAGAAATGAAAGGAAGCTTCATTCAATTACAGTTTATTAAGATTAAAGCAGATATCTGTCAATTATTTCCCTATTTATGTTGGAATTGATTAGTGCGACGACTCAGATTGATATTTGTACGGTTCGCTTCAAACTAAGCTTTTTCTACCAACCTCTAACATAATCAAACCATTGCCTTTTCAAAGCCTCAACTGCTCCGTAATGACAAAGGACCTCATTTATAGTTAACGTGCGTAAAGAAAACTAATATCAAATAGGAAAGTGGCATGGCAGAATCAATCAATATGCTGTTTTCTATTGACTTACCAATACATAGAGAAACCAGTGTGGCGGAAAAGACATCCATATTTTTCTCTTTTTCATTCCCTGCTCCAATGCCACCCTATCTGCTGCAAATTACATTGATATGGTACAAATTCATTTTCCCAGTGAAATATAATCACTGCGTGAATTGTGGTAAATGGAAATGCTTTGTAAAAGTGAATAAAGAGCTAAGATTCTAGACTGATCCGTGATCATTAAGTCGTGGCAGAGTTTGTCCATGGATTGTCTTAAATGTGTTCAGGAGTGGAAAATCAATTTAGTGAAGATTGGTTAACAACTGCATCATGGTCTGGCAGTATTTCCTTCATCTCTCTCATTTCCCGTTCCCTTCTCGGTGTCTTGTGTGTATGTTTTTTCCCACAGTGTTGTTTCGTCTGCCTGTGGTTTGGTGGTCCGCTCCCGTGGCTCGCTTCTCTCCACACCTGTGGCTCATTACTGTCCTGCCGACCCAGTCTCACAGCAAAAAGTCATGAAAAATGAATCGATGTATTATTGTGCACAGACGCTATTGTTGTTTTGTCATGCTACCTGGCAAGAAAATAACTCCACTCCAGTGTCACTGCATTTTGTAAAATCGTCATAAAACAAGTTGTGTGACATTTAAGAAGCTACAAAAATACGTGCTCAGAGGACGGTGTGGGACAAGCATCAGATGAGACAAGATTTCTCCTATTCCCCGAAACTGATTTTAAGATCTCACCATTTGCTTACAGGTTCATATGATTTAGTTATAGCCGAATCTAAAATTTGAGACAAGCTTCCCTTCACATAGGAGCACACAAATAGATATTTTTTACAACCCCTTTAAAAACTGATTCTTCTACTTAAATCAAATTAAGATTCAACTTTTTGCAGGGGTTAAGATGTGAAACTGTGTCAGGATGTTGACTGTGGGAAAATTTTGAACCACCAACATTTCTTTCAAAACTTCAGATCCCCCCCCCCCCTGTTTTTTCCCCCAAGAAAGAAACTGTCAAAGTGGGGCTCACTCCCAGCCCCTAGCAAAAGGCTAAATCAGTTAAGCAGTTTTAAATAGATCCAGATTAAACTACTTTACAAATTAACCAGAGATAGATTTTTTTCAAATACATTTTTTCATAAAAAAAAAACTATAATTAAAAAGAATGTAAGCAACTGTTAAAATTTTATCTTTATCAGCATTTAAGTCAATAAAACTTTAAGCTACACAATAACCACAAACAACTAAAGTAGAACTGGCATCATTTTCAGTGATTTAATTCTGGATAACTCTAGATTAGCTTTGCACCAGTCACAACTCAGTATAGACTATAACTATTTCAGAAAGGGGAGACAGTACAATCGTAAAATCAATTTTAAAACGTACTGGGAGTATGGAAGCTAAGATAGGAGTAATTAATTCATTTTCTATACCGCTTATTCCAATTCAGGGTTACGGGGAAGCTGGAGCCTATTCAAGCAATTAGCAGGCAAGAGGCAGGGACACCCTGGACAGGTTGCCAGTCCATTGCAGTAAAATAGAAGTAATGCGCTCTCTTCTTGGTTTTTAATAAAAGTCTTGCAGCTGAGTTTGCACCATAGTTGCTCGTGTGAGTGACTCCATGCTTCTCAGCCGGTGAAGAACCTATAACAAGCTGATCACTACTGAGCATGAAGTGAAGGGTTAGAACAGGGTTGGATGAGGCTCCCAGTCCTAACCCTTCACTTCATGCTCAGTAGTCAAGGGTTAGGACAGGGTTGAATGAAGCTCCCTGGCTGAGTGGCCCGGTTGTGATGTTCAGACCCTAGATAGTAGAATATGTTAGGCCCAAACATGGCCCACATCTGCAGTATATTTTGGCACATATTTTGCCTTCCTTATGGCATTGACTCCATGTGAGTGTGGCTGCCTAAACTCAGCCACACCACCACCTCACCTTATATTTGGACCACTTCTGCCCCACACATCACTTACTAGTGCTGTAACTGAGCCACAAGTGCCAAAAGTATCCCAGATTAAGCCCAAACATGTCTGTTTTCTGGAACTGGTTCCCAGCTGTTGTCAGCTCCTCAATCACTCTGACCTGTCCATATCGCTAAAACCTGATGAGCAATCTGCACATTCATAATAGCACCATCCTCAACCTGGAAGTGCATCTCAGATAATAAGTGCAATAATTTCCTTCTAAGAGGGATAAATAAAGTATTTTTCATTCATTTCAGATAAAACAGCAATTAAAAATCAAAGCAAACAGGCAAAATAATGATTTAAAAATACTAAAACTGAACGCATTAAATTAAGCAAGTATATTAATAAACCAAAGTGGATTTTTTATTTGCCTGATAAACACAATCTAAACATATATGGATCACTTTGGTAGGGAGGGATAAAGCTGACCTTTTACATTTTATATTCTTTGCCAGTTTGTTTGCATTTTGATATTTATGCTCAAACGCTTTCATTGTTTTACTCATATACTTTGGTCAGTGCTAGTCTTTGTATTTTTTTATTAGTATAAAGAAGATTGACTTGACTATTGAAATTATTAGAAAGTTGTGCCTGATGCTCAGTTTCATTTCAGATCTCATTATCAAACTGATCTAAAGCAGCATCTTCTGAGAGATTTAGCTTGAAGACTTCCACTCGGACATCACGTTATTATTTATTCATTAGTACATGTTAAAATGCTGGTTGGAGGTTGTAATCTATGCTAGTTCTTTATAGGACAAACAAATGTTGCTTCTGTGCAGATGCCAATAATTAATATTCATTAAAATCAATGAAGCCATTATTGTAATCTCCAGAGTAATCAAAGTTGCTGAGGACAGAAAAAAAAGAAGCAGAAGAAGATGTAATGATTGAGTAAAGATCCATTGTGAGGGCTAATAGAATGACTGACTCTTGGGTATTTAGACGGGTCCTGCCTTTAATTAGAGTACAAACTATCAACGTGTGTGCCTGTAAAGACACAAGAGGACGAAAAGCACATCAACCAACCTTATTACATCACTCATCTCGTTCCCCAGCACATTAAGGCACTCTCTGGCCCCAACAAACTTTCCCGTGACACAAACATGAGTGTAATGGGTTGAAAATGTGCATATCAGTGTGTGCCATGTGTGTTTTTCTGCTTTTCTCTGAAAAAGAATAGATGTCTTTCACTTAATTACGGTATTATAAAAACCAAACCTCAAAAAGAAGAAAAATATTTGAATTAGTGTTTTGAGTGATTCTAAGAACATCTTTGATGTACAAACAACTGCAGCCATAGATGTTATAATTAGATCTGAGGCAGACATGGCATTTGGATTTTTTCGTCTTCGTCTTGAGGCGAGGTGCCCTGTGTTTTGTTCATCAACATATTACATATAACTGGCATATTTTTTAAAAATTTCTCTTCATACCACACATACAACTTTCATCAAGTCTGTTATCATTGCAGGAACACTGAAAGATGCAAAACTAAGGATCAATGATCAAAGTCCTGAGGGAGGACGGACAATCAGTCCCGTCACAGACGACAGTGGGCAAATGCACTTTTTAATTAGCAGATTAAAGTTTTTTCAATCAAGTCTTTGAAATACTGAGGATTCCATGTATGTGCATGTTTTGAAGTACGTAAAAAATTGGCCAGGAAACCTTCAAAAGTAACATCAAAGAGGTTCAGAGTGAAGGTGCAGAAAAACCTGCCATTTGAGAGCACAAAACAGCTCTTTTCACACCGTCGTGCTTTGCTCTCTCATTCGTAAGGCAGAATAATGGCTCAGTCACACTATGACAGTCTGGGGGACATCTTCATTGGTTTGGTTTGCTTTTACACTGAACTTTATTCAAGCAAAACAAACCCAACTGGACAACGCCACGCAGTTGCAACAACTGTTCGCTAGGGGCGATATTCTCCATAACAACCAGTGGCCGACAAGAAAGAAGTAGGAAGAAGAAGAAAACCTAGCTCATCCAGTGGCAAGGACCAAAAAATAGTTTGTTCTCCGTAAGTAAATAATGGAGTCATGGTTCGTGGCATCAGGAAACGATGAAGCTGGACCCGATTGCAGAATAATAGAGGAGAGGAAGCCAAGTGGCATCTGGGCTTTTAACAATAAAACACAAGCAATATTAATAACCAAAAAAACTGAAACACAGAGCGTCATGAAAATGATCCAACAAGAGTCAACTGAAAACCAGAAGAAATAATCACAAAATGAGCAGCAGGTGAGGCAATCAGCAAAACAAACCATGTATGACAATGAAGACCCAGAATCAGGGAACAGGAAGTAACGTGAATAGAAAACACAAGGGAATAAACTCAAAAACAGGGAACAAGTAAGAAAGAACAAGAAAGAAACTACGTCAAAATGCAACATTTGTGTTGCTATTCAGCCTCTCCTTTACACGGTGACAGAGTGTCGGGGGGGGGGGGGGGGGGGGGGGGGGGGGGGG
>JAOXYM010000018.1:24106499-24119185 GCA_028567055.1 Leptatherina wallacei
TATTATTATTATTATTATTATTATTATTATTATTATTATTATTATTATTATTATTATTATTATTATTATTATTGGGA
Source organism: Leptatherina wallacei (assembly GCA_028567055.1). Lineage (NCBI taxonomy): Eukaryota > Metazoa > Chordata > Actinopteri > Atheriniformes > Atherinidae > Leptatherina > Leptatherina wallacei. The sequence continues at coordinate 24,106,577 of JAOXYM010000018.1, forward strand.
GTTTATACAGGCCTTTACAGAAGAGACACAGCATGTGTGCATGTTGGTTGACAGTTACGTATCACTAACTTAAATGTAAACGAATTTCATTCTTATTTCTCCCATTTTGTCTGTTTTGATGACAAATGTTTTGCAATGAATTGACTACAGAAATGTCAAATCTCAAGCGGTAATATTAAAGGCTTCATTTTTACTTATGTGTGTGAGAGTGTGTGTGGATGAAGCACTGTTTACTCAGTGGAGTTTCTCATTTAAAAGTAAATGAACAGTTCGGTGCACCAATGCCACAAGTGGAAAAAGTTAGTGTGGAGTCCTGAGCAGGGCAGCTGCTACAAGCCCGGTGTTAGTTTTTGGTTGGCTTGCTTTTAATGTTGTCACTTTTATGTAATCTGTTGGGGAAAAAAACTCCCCATTTCTTCTTCATGATTTGTATTGAGGCCAGGACAAGATAAAAAAAAACTAACTCAGTGGTGTATCTCCAGCATTGGCTGGAAAAAAACTGTATCAAAACTGTGATTATACATGTACCTGTGTTAATGGTGAGCACTTATTTCACTGCAGTAAACTGAGATTGCATGATATACTTAACATAGTTCCCCTACTTCTATGTCAGTGAACGAAGGGAGGCTGCCATCTAAAAACCTTCCAGAGAAACTTTTCTACACACTGGTAGAAGCATAACTTGACTTTATTGTACTTTAATGGTGTTAACTATAACTCATTCTTCTATTGCTAACTGCTTCATTGGAGAGAGCCGCTGCCTCCAGTTGCCATGTGGTTTGCCAGCTAGCGAGTACAAGTCTTGGTTTTGATCTACGTGTGACACGTCTATGATGACAAGACTTTAAGAAACTGCCCACACACACTGCGCTTGGCTGTTGTTGCCACATAATATTACCAGCACAAAACTTCCTCTAAAACCACAAAATACTATTTCTTTACACTTGCAATATACACAGATCAATTTTGTCCTGAGAACTGTGAGTCCAAGTTGTTTTTCCTTTTTTTGTCTCCTCCCACTGTTTGACTCAACCAATGAGGAAACACCCTGCAGAGAAGTCCTGACCAAGAAGAAACATATGTAAACATGTCTTTATAGTGACAGCCAAGAAAACAGAACATGATTGAATTTTAGAGAATATGAGCAGGAGCTCACAATACAGCATCTATTTTGTCAGCTGAACTTAAGTTCATGTGGGATTTATGTGTAAGCGTCTAGTGGAAAGTGCTGTGGGGGCTCAGAGACCTGCAGCACTGTTATACAGCCACTTTAATAAAGAGTGGATTAGGCACAGCATTCCTCTCAGATCGCCCTGGTCCACCACACAGTAACTCAGTGGCTACAGACTAATGCTGAGAGATTTTCACGGACTCGCTTTGTCATATCGACCACTTCTTTACTCTTGAGGCAAAGAGAGTGAACGAGTGTGTGTGTGTGTGGATGCTGGCGAGATATTTGCAAAAGTTTTCACAAGGAAAATGATAGGATTATAGTGTGAAGCTGTTAAGTCCCCCCCCCCCTCACCCTTACTAACAGAGTGTGTTTCCGGCTTTTAGTGGAGAACCAGCGATGATTGTTTGACATGAAAAAATCTTGACTGTATCCAGGGTTGACTGATCTAAGTGTGTTTGTAATTTGCTACAAACCAACCATTGGATTGTTAATATGGCTGTTACTAAAACAACCAGCTGAGATGAGGCAAGCTGACACTTCTGTAGTTGATAGTAAATAAATATAAGTACAGTAAAAGACTCCTCAGATACAATTAAAAATGTGTGATTGTAGATTTCATTTTTAAAAAAACTATTACCTTATTATACACATTAAACCACTCAGGGTGATGGTTCATCTTCTCTGCCTGCAGAGCCACCCGTGACATGAAACCGAACGCCTGCAGGGGAAGAAAAAAATGGAAGAAAATAATGATGAATGACCAATGATGATATTCTAATGTCCTTTTTTTTTAAAAAGTCTAATCTCTATTGAAATAAGATATTAGAAATATCATGATGGTTTAATCTACAGGCTGCTTTAGACTGAATTAGTTTAGTTTACATTTCTTCCAAATTTAGCCTGCTTGTTGCTTAAGATTTAGACTTGCAGCACTAATGCGTATCAGTGCATTTGATACAAAAAAAAATTATTCTTTCAAGTTTATCTGTTTACTATTGATGAGAATTTCACAGACATTTAATAACAATTCATAGCATGGTGTAATTTAGCTGTGTTTTAGCTGTAAGGCCAGACGTAACTGTAACGTAACAGTTAAAATACAGTTCACATTATTAATCTATGGACATCACTTCACATAACAATTTCCTTTTACGCACCAGATTCTGCTGTAACTTTTACAGATGAACTTAATTGGACTTTCTCTAAACTTTTGAATGCTCGTGCAACTGTTAAATCTTTAAGTACTTATTGCACAAGTCGCTCTCTAAAAAGATGATTAAGTGTAAAAGAAAACCAGCCAGTAATCGACCACTAAATGTTCTGGTTCAATGACAATTTGTATTCAACCCTTATGCCATCCTCGTGACATTTTTGGCCATTTTCGTCAACTTTTATTTTTCATTTGGTGATCACTTGGGCAGTGTAATAGCTAGGAGTGTGAATTTTTGCAGTAAGTCTTCCATTTAGTCAAATTTTTTAAATCGAGTGTCATTTTCTCATTTTGTCTTTTATACTCTATGGAAGAATTTTGCACCCTCTCGTGGTCCTTGTGGCCAAATATGTCCATGCACTAAACCTGCTATAAAATCGTCATACATTGATATTTTTTTCTGATTTTCTTTTTCATAAATCACTTAAACAACTTCCGTAATGCTCGAAAATATCATACATTTTCAAGCTTTTAACCCTTTAAATTCCAGTTTGATTATTTGAGGTACTGCCTCATTCATAGCAAAATAACACAAAAACTTAATTATTTTCCATATGAAAAATATTAGATAGGTGTTTGGTGGTGATTAGACACATTGATATGTCAAAGATTAGCAACAAAATTTATTTGATTCTGTTTGTATTTTTTTATTTAATATCCGATATAACCTCTGGTGGTCCTCGTGGCCAAAAGTGTCCCATTGACTTCCATTGAAAGCACAGTTTTTAATCTACCAATTATTATAGTTTAAAACAAATATTATTTTGATGTCAACATTTCATTCAGAAGACAAATAGTTAAATCTGACATGTTTACAGGATTCGACCAGATTCAGCTGTTTTACTATTGTAGACAGATGCAGGAAATTCTGGTATTTTTAACTGTTATATTATGGAGTTGTGTTAGTATCAGGGAGCACCAAGAGTGATGTATTTGTGTCTGTGTGTGTGTTTTGAGTGTGTGTGTGAGTTTATGTGTGTGTGCAAATGTGTGTGTGTGTATGTGTGTGTGTTAGAAAAAGAGAGAGCCTGAATTTGTAAGCAAATATTGATCATTTCAGGGCTTTGTGTAACTGACTTTGAAGAGATGAATTAGTGAAAACAAAACAATCTTTATTTGCTGTTTTCAAAAACAAAAGAAAAGTAAATGTAACTGTGTTTCTGCACCTGGCTCTTTCACAGCCAAACATAAACATGCAGCTTCATTTAATTAGTGAGCAGAGACGTGGAAAGCCTGGAGTAAAAATGAAAAAGTGGCTTTGGACATGGTCGTAGCCTTTATCTGTCAAACTCCAAGACTCATCTGAAGAAGACACAAGCTTTGAAGAAGTGTCTGACATAAAAACTTACTGTATTCTTTACTTCTGAGACCTCATCTTACTCTTCTTCTGAGACATGGAGAGGACACCAGGACCAAGCCTATCCTAACAGCTTTATAACAAAAAAATACAATAATTTCATGCATTTTTTACAATAGTCAAACAGTTGAATCTGGTGGAATCCTGTAAAAATCTCAGATTTAACTATTTGTCTTCCAAATGAAATGCTGACATAAAAAATATCTTGTTTTAAACTATAATAAATGGTAGATTAAAAACTGTGGTTTTCAGTGGAAGTCAATGGGACACATTTGGCCATGAAGTTTCTATCTGATACTACATAAAGAATAAAAATGAAATCAAATAAATTTTGTTTCAAAATCTTTGACATATCCAAGTGTATAATCACCACCAAAGACTAATCCATCTAATATTTATGACCTGGAAAATAGTTAAGTTTTTGTGTTTTTTTTGCTATGAATGAAGCAGTACTTCAGATATTCAAACTGGCATTTAAAGGGTTAAAATCCTGAAAATAATTGAATGCTTTGGTTTTTCTGAGCAGGACGTAAGTTGTTTAAGTGATTTATGAAAAAAAAAAATCTGAAAAAAATGTAATGTATGATGATTTTATAGCAGTTTTAGTGCAGGGACACTTTTGGCCAAGAGTACCACGAGAGGGTGCAAAGTTTGAGTTTGAGGACACAAGGGTTAAAAGAATATTGTGCAACATCTGCAGAAAAAAAAGAAAATCAGCGGGATGGGTCGATCCAGATAAACAGGCGTCCCGGGTCTGGTTTGATAATGTTCCTAACGGTTCGAGCGGGTGCGGGTTCGTAACATTGGACGAGCCTGCGGTCAGGGTGAACCTGTACAAACTTAAACTGCTGTCACTGCCCTGTCTTGATTCATTGTTAGTCGGCCCTCAGTGTATTCTGCACATCTGCATGATGTGTGACTGTGTGGATTTACTGTTCACCTTGTTCGGACTGAATATTAGCCTGAAATTGATGCTATTGAAATATGTCATCATTAGGCCTACCTACGTGACCGGTAAAAATACAAAATGACCAGATTTTTATGAGCCCGTCAGTCAAAATGACAGACAAAGAAAAATTCTAGCGCAACCTCTGCCTTGAACATAAAAAAACAATACCAAGGGATCCTGGAGGAAGCTCTATGTGATGGAGTGAGACCAGGCTGAATGTACCACCATTATTCTCAGCTTAATGCTAAATGGTATACAATAGCATTATTAGTTACTATGATGCTCAGAGTGATAGTAGCTCAGGAGGAAGAGCAGTCATCTACCAAATCAGAAGGATAGCAAAGTACCAACTTTATTCATAAAGCACTTTAAAAAACAGCAGCAACCACTTACCAAGAGCTCAACACAGCAATAAAATGCCTTGAAAATAAAATGTATAGAAAACATGATAAAATATATATTAAATAGAAATAAATAAATGTACAAAACACTAATAAAAGCATGAAAGCAACAGACAAGTAAAGATACAAAAATAAAAAAAAGTAAAAAGGTCACACTGAGTCAAAAGCCAAACTACAGAGGTGGGCAATAAAAACAGATTTAACCCTTTAACAGCTTGCCCTACCGTTAGGTAGAGACATTTTTTCTGTGACTACAATGAATTTTATTATAATTGTGAAAATAAAGCTGCTTAAGCCATCTCTACCATTTAGTTTGGGTATGTAATGCTCTGCACATACCCAAGCTATGCAATACCCAAACCAAATGTTTATCTCATTACAGTCTCATATTTTGATTATTATGGTCTGTAGGGAAAAGGAAAAATGTAAAGAAACATTTTTCTCTTGTTTTTTTCTTCATGCTAAACTTTAAAGGGCTGAAAACAGCCAAAGAAGAAACTTAACAGCAGCAAATTTCACAATTCAGGAGCCCCAATGGGAAAAGTTCTGTAGCCATTCCTCTCTGAACTTCCACTGTGTCCTCTGCACAACCGGGAGCCCCTGATCAGCTGACCTGAGCGACTAGGAAGGGGAGTGCAAGTGAAGTAGCTCAGAGAGGTAGGGCGGGGAAGACCATTTAACGATATAAAAATAAAATAAATTAGAAATGAACTCTAAAATGGACAGGTAGCCAGTGCAGTTAGGATAAACTTGGGGTAATATGATTTCATGTCCATGCGGTCTACATGGTTTACATGGACCACATGGACATGCTGGCTGGGATGGATGCCATTTTTTCCAGTTTGTATGCAGTTGCTCTAACAGCCACTAGAGGCAGCAAATTCTTACAGCATCATTACAGGTCATTTTGGCCTCCACGAATATCCCATGTGGACATAGTGGAAGATACTACAACAAGGTGTCAGACTTTAAATATTGGGCCGAATCTCAATTCTCCCCCTTAGCCCTTCCCCTCAGCCCTTAGCCTTTAAACAAAGTGTGGAGGCAAAGGGCAATGTTTTCAGCCCTATGAATTAAGACACCCCTCTCTCGGTATAACCTGAACGTATTAGGAGGCTGGTTTGCTCGTGGCTCCCGGTTTACAAGAAACGCGTATCATACAGACCTTACGATACAACAGAAAAAAGAGCCGTAACTTACATCCTTATAACCACAGAAATTAAAATTACGTATATTGTTATATTGTATATAATGTTCCCTGAGTATAATCAATTAAAACCTCTATGCAAATTACGACATGGCTACTTTTATTTCCGTTACATGCGTAGACGGTCAAATGCCGCATGGTGTCGTCATGAGTAAACATCTACCTTATCGTAAAGTTTTTAACAACAGTTTAACATTTTTAACGTTATTTACGAAAAGGCAACTTTTCTGTACGAGTCTCTCGGCAAAAAGCATCCTATGCAGGACTCCATGTTGTTCCGCTGTCTGATGGGACATATGCAGCTCTATTTTAATCAGCATGACTGTTTACACATATTTTGCTTTTTGCATCATTTAAACTGCATACATGATTACAGCTAAAGGTTCTGCAGCTGATGCATCCGGCCTTTTCTGCTGCAGCTCCTTTAGACTCTGTATTAATTAGTAATTCCGTTGCAGTCATGTAGGAAGGGTGAAAGATGTTTACTTTCCAAGTCATCACCATGCATTAGAATGCACTAAAAACAAACATTTAGTATTGTCTCTGCCTCTGCTTTCAGCATTAAGGAAGTGATTGCAATGATGACTGAAAGCAAAGATAACGCAGATGTTTGTGCATATGTGTCTGCATGTAAAAGATTCAGTGTGAAACACTATTTATTCCTGGGTAATGAGCATCTGAAACATGTGACATCTGGCAACGATGGGCAGACTCCTCAAAACCTTCCCAATACCCCTCTCAGCTGGCAACAGACTTCTCCGGTGAATCATCTGCCCTTCATTCTGCTGCCTCTCTTTCTTCACTTCTGGCAGTTGTTCAGTCTTTTTCTTCTTCATGCCCATCTCTGTGCACTGAAACCCACATCTGAACATGCAGTGAGCAGATGAAGGCAGAAGGGATTTGTGTGGCCAGTGGGGTGACGGAAGTTAAGAAAAATGCAGAGAGAAGGGGGGATATCTGAGGAAGTGAAAGGATGGTTTTGATGACGGTGGGGTTCAAGATGAAGACTAATGAGGCAGCATAAGAGGACATTGAAAGAGTGACGAGGCATCTTCAGGTGATGAGACCGAATAAAAGAAAAATAGAAAAGCCATGAAGGGAGATGCAAGGAAGCAGAAACGGTGAAAGACAAGTGTCACAACAAAGAGGAGAATGGTAGAAAAATGTAGTGAAGTTTGGAGAAACCACACACAGAAAATGTACAGACTCATAAATCCTCTCTAAAACGAGCAGGAATGCAGCTCAGCTTATAGCAAATTCTAAATCCCCATGATCATCATATTCTGATCGGCTCCGAACAGAAACAAAGACTCATAGCCAGTTTCAGACAGCCAACGTCCAACTATTCAGTTATCTGCAGTTTTACCTGAAAACAGTGTTTCAACAGAGCCTAAATATTACATTCATGTTAAATCTTTCATGTCCATTTTCCAAGTCCATTTTTGTTGAATTGCTGTGAGGTTTGGTGCAGACATTTGGGATGAAGCTTACACCAGGTTTTACTTGAAAATGAATGTCCAACTAGAAAAAACATTGACATGAGCCATGGATGCCAACATTCTTTAACTAATATTGGTGGTAATTAGGGCGTGAACAGGCAAACAGTATTTTCAGAAGCTCAAACTGGTCTTGATTGGGGCTCACTCAGAGCCAGGGGTTTTGGTCTAACAGAGGTAAATGTCTAGGCAGCCCAAAACACCATCTTCACCCATGGGTCGGCTCTGGAAAAGGAGACTCAGCAACCGAAATGTGCTTTTGGTTTGACTGTCAATTAAAGAACCAATTCGGTCTCAGTCTTTACTCCACAGATTTTAACCCCATTTGACATGACTAAAATCTTCTTAACATTCTGAAACTAGATTAGTTTTTCTTCTGATTCGCGGTGCGAATTAACCCTTGTGCCCTCCTCAAATTTCGTACCCTCGTGGCCAAAAGTGTCCACGCAAAAAAACTGTTAGAAAATCGTCATAAATCAATACTTTTTTCTGCTTTTTTAAATAAAAAATACAAATGGAATCAAATCAATTTTGTTGAAAATCTTTGACATATGCAAGTCCCTAATCACCACCAAATACTCATCCCTCTAATATTTATTATATGGAAAATAATTCAGTTTTTTGAAAGAGGCAGCAATTCAAAAACTGTTATTTAAAAGGGTTAAAATCCAAAGAATTATTGAATTTGTGGTGATTTTAAGATGGATGGAAGTTGTTTAACTGATTTACGAAAATAAATGCAGAAAAAATAATATGACGATTTAATAGCAGTTTTTGTGCGACACTTGTCGCGACACTTTTGGCCACGAGGGTCACAAGAGAGTACTGAACTAAGTATAAAAGGCATTTGATAGAAGAACACACTGGATTTTTAACATTTGTCCAAAAAGAAGAGTTATTGCATACAGCCAAAATGATCACAAAGTTAAAAAAAAGTTGAGAAAAATGGACAGAAGTGTCACAAGGAGACCATGAAGGTCAAACGTTACTATTAAATTAAGTTCAAATTCCAAAGTGCTTAAAATCGATAAAACAGATAAAATAGGTAAAAAGTAGAAATAAGAAAACAGAATCATATTAACAAGCCAAAGATAAAACTGCACTTTACTAGTATTTGAAGGCCGAGGAAAAAAGGTTGGTTTTCAGTCTAGATTTAAACTGATCCACAGTCTGTGTGGATCTGATCGACAGAGGCAGGCCATTCCAAAGCCTCGGCGCTGCCACAGAAAAGGCTCCATCACCTCTGGTTAGCCAGCAGGAGCTGGCTGAAATTGTAAAGATCCCTCAAAATCATCACTTTCCATAAAACAGAGCACTAAACAGTTAGACCACATCAACGTGTTGCCATTTGTGTTGCTCTGTTTTTGTTCCGTGAAAGTTGCAGAAGAGGCGTGTTCCAGTAGGACTGTATGGCCAAGGAAGTTATTCCCTCCTAACAAGTGGATTAGGTCAGGGGTCACCAACTCCGGTCCTCAAGATCTACCATCCTTCAGGTTTTTTGTGATTCCTTGCTGCAACATACCCAACTAAAATCGATGGCTCATTAACAGGCTGGTGCTAAAGTTGGCAATTTGTTGGAGAACCTTTTCATTTGTCAACAGCTCTTAAGTCTACCTTCTAACCCCATTACATTAGCATGGATTGAAATGCATCATCCTGTAAGTGTCAAAATTCTTCAGATATCCTCACACTGGTAGACATTGCAAAAGACCCAAATGTTCTGTTTGTAATGTAAAAATTGAGCTCGTGTCATTTGTACAATGGCCGACAGGTGCAAACGTGCTTCATATATAAAAACATGCTGCATATACGAACAGAAATGCTAGCGAGTAAAGCTGCAAGTACAGAAACGAGCTTCAAAAACAGAAAAGCGCTGCATAAACTAAACAAATATCACTAAGAAAACACAGCAAAATTCACTTACACAACGGAAATGCTCCTGGCCTCTAGGTCAGCAGTGAGTTTTCACCCAAGAAAGACACAAATTATGGAGAAGAACAGAGGTAATGGTGGGAAGTTTGAGAAAGTGAGCGCAGGGAGAGAAACTACATCAAGGTACGTCTTATTTTTTTTTTACATTTGGCCTTAATCGTATACATTATCATAAAAAGATCCACTGATTTTAATTCTTGACGTAAGCATAGCAGAAACTTTGATAATGTTAGTGTATCCGGAGTGTTGACCTTGCAGTTCTTTTCTGTATTTGCAGCACTTTTCTTTTTTTGCATTACGTTTCTGTATGTGTGGCGCTCCAATCCTTGCAGTTATTCCTATAGCATTTCTGTTAGTAGGCTATATGCAGCGTGTTATTGTATATGAAGCTTATTTTTCACCCGTCAGCCACCGTACATTTGACTGCAACTGATCTCCATCGGGTGGACGGAGGGGAAACTTATGCTGCACTTTTCACCATCTTCTTAGCTAAAGTGTGATCTTTATTTTAAGGATGGTGAACAGAGCAGATTTTTTTTGTCCCAACACAGATTCTAACCAGCAATCATAAGAAAAAGCTTCTTGTTGTTTCTTTGTCAATAAATAAGGATTTAATAAAAAAAACTGCACTTTATTTAGTAAGATGCACGTTAGCTCTCTTAAGCAGTTTAGCAATTTAATGTCAGCTTTGCCTCCTTTGCTGATTTCAAACACACAAACTTCCTGGCTACCTTCCCATATAAACATTTAGACTGACACTATTTGTTGTACACTAAAGGGCAGTATAAAGCAAGTACAAAACCTTTCAGTGAAATGTTTAGAACTGGTCTCACCACATTTCACATGTTCAGGCATGTTCCTTTATGAGGGATCTTCCATTAACCTGGATGTCAGTCAGTACATTAGCTTGTCACTCACCATGGCGGCAAGCCAAACATGAGCCTTAACTGTTTTGTGGCAGTTAGCTAACGGCTAACCTTGTTACAGCTTCACCTCAGTGACACACACACACGCAAACATATTCTCCGACTGCTAGATAACGAGGTCTGCAAATGAGGCTAACCTCATGTAACAGAGTAGCCAATTAAAGCCCAGCAGCCTCGTACTACACCGCTGCTGCTCATAATAACGATGATGGTGGTGATGATAGAGCCGGTACTGCTGAGACCAAACAAGATATGAAGCTTCGCCTCCCTCTAATCATTCTTTGATTTCCCACAGAGACTAAGAAAAAAAGGAAAAAGAAATGTTTGAGGAGGAAGAGCTGAAAGGGAGGCATCACTTAAAATATGCTCTTTTCCTTTTCTATCATCTATATTTAGATGCTTTGGTACTTAATAAAGCATGTTAATGAAGCATGCAACTGCCACCAGCTCCTCAGCCACAAACAAGCGGTCATGAGAGAAATGAGGGAAGGGGGAGTGTATGTATGCATGTGCAATTCTGATATTTTGAGCATTTTGTTGGCGGAAGTGGAAATGACAATGTACAAATCAACATGCAACCCCTATATACGTTGGAATGTTGTGGACACATAATTATCACAATACAGCTGCTTTCAGGTGCAGGAGGTAAAGCAAAGTCCATCCAGGTTTAGCATAAAGATGTAAAGCTGCAGGATTAAGAGTCAGCACAGGAACCATTGTAGCTGCAGGGTGTTTACAAGAGCTTAATTTACACTCCGTCTCCAGTGAACAGTTGTTTTCTAATGCGGCTGCTGTAATACAGAAGGAGCGGTTTCTCATTTCTTGTTGTACATCTTGTTTTGGCTCTGAAACGTAGCTGCATCACATCCTTTATCAAGGTTTGGAGCATTCCCCATTCTGTGGTCCTATTTCTTCTGACATTAAAGAACAAATTTTGTCTCAATCACCTTTTCTACTCCTAATCCTTAGCCCTTCCACCTGGTTTTGCGCGTTCACGTTAGAATCGAGACAGCCCTTCCCCCATTTGGGATGAATGGGAAGGGCTAGAAGTGAGAGCCACACACAACCATTCAAACTAAGATAGCCCAGGACCGCACTTTGAACGAAGGGGTAGACAAATTTACCAGCATACACATCATTCATCGGCAGAGATGGCGACAGGAGGAAGGCATGACACCCATAAATGTCAAACATTCAGGTCCTGAAGATAGCCTATATTCAGCATAAATAAGGATGTAAAAATTGTTATTCATCTTGTGGCCTCGTTCATCATAAGCCTATTGCCAAATCGCTTAGCGCTAATCAATAACGGTCTTTAATGTTACCTAGTTTACCAACATCTGCAACGACTCAGCCATCTGCCAACATTCCCTGAAATGCAAGATTTGTCTCAACACACTGCTTGTCAGGATAAGGAGAAAAGGTATGAAAGGTGTAAAAGGTCTGTTATCATTAGCAAAAAATGTTTGGAGACAGGTGCTAGTTAGTTGCAACATGTTACGTCCATAACTCCGTTTCCTCGTATTTTTTTCTTATTGAAGACAAATGAAAAAATATGCCAATAGCTGTGACAAATCTAGATTTGCTGTAGACCGCATCTTTTTTTGTCGTCATCAGTTTCCCACTCGTTTCTTGACATTCGGTTGTCATATGCCCCTTTCACACTCGCACCTACTCAGCCCAGCCCAGCATCACACCGCCCGGTTTGTTTGTGTTCCCATTACCATTTTCCCGGGGCGAGTCGATACTCTTTTTGCACCTACTCCATCGAGGTTCTATAGGGGCTGAGTCGGGCCGAAAATGGTGATGTGCGCAGATGGCAGGCCGCTATTGGCCAGAATCTGACTTCGTGCGATGACTCATTAGTGCTACTCCAGACAGCGCCAAAAACAAAACCCAAAGCAGAGACCAGAGAAAACATTAGCAGCAGGAGAAGCAGAGAAAGAAGAGATAAAAT
>JAOXYM010000018.1:24195869-24217465 GCA_028567055.1 Leptatherina wallacei
CATTAAATCTCAATCCCGTTTCCTGCAGAATCTGCTTTTGGGTCCCTCTGCCTGACGGCTCCACCTAGCCGTGACAACAGCAGCGTTCACGTTTCCTTCATCGATGCTTTTTCCGAAGCAAGTCTTTCCTTCAGAGATGGAGTTATTCATGGAAGACATGTTTAGATTAAGTTTATTTGGATCCCCATCAGCTGCATCTCATCACTGCTGCTATTCTTCCTGGTAAAATATATAAAGGTTTACAGTACATCAATGGTGGACAAATACATAAAAGGGGTGAAAGAAAAATCTTGCAATACTTTACACGAAGCTGCATTAGTCCACCAAACCCAACAATGACACTATCAACACTTAGAATTAATAAACTTAATCGCCATCAGTAATAATGATAAAAACACTAAATTCATTACATCGTTGCACATACAAATGATACATTACCAGCCATCTATATAATAGTTACTATAGTCACTATATCATTAACCATTGATTATTAATTTTCATACGAACATCATCATATACGTACTTTACCTAAGCATTAAGTTTTTATAATTGGTGAAGTGAAATTACCAACAGCAGCATGTTTACTGGGATAGGTGTGTTTACTTGCTCTAAATTCCAACTTCTTATGAATTATGAATGGGGTCTTTGTTACAATGATGTTTTTAGTTAATAAGAGTAATGAATATAGAAGTCTGTCTTTAACACATAATCAGTTTAATTGTCTAACATTAATCCTATAATTACGCCATACTGCTCTGTTCGGTAACATGTAACATTGGACCACATCACTGGGCAATAAAGTCTAAGTTTGACAGAATCAGAGACTGGGTAACTTGTCTTTTAATCGCAGAAATCATGCCTCCCATTTCAGCAGTAATTTCATCCTCATGCTTCAATAATGATCTAATGTTTGGCTCTTAAAGCATCACACTTTATCAGCAGGATAAGGGATTCCTGTAACAATAATAAAGATAATAAAAACATTTTTCCAGTTACAAAAATTATGCAACCTGTGATGTCGTGAAGAATTCTGAAAGCATTTTTGTGTTTTAGTGATTTTGTCTCACAAGTTTATTCTTGGTGTCTCCGAGGATCTCTGTCAGTATTTCTTGTATGTTAAATATGCACATTGGAAAACGAACCATAGTTTCTGTGTGGATTTAGGACGTCTCAGTGTCTTGTGTTTCTACGTGTAAACCTGGATTCACCCCATGTTGCTGAGAACAGGACCTCGCATTGCCCAGAACATCTGTAGGAAGGCAGGAATCCTTGTTTTTCTTGTGTCTAAAGATAGTTTTTATGACTCTGGCTGGCTGTTTGGAATTATTGTCATGCTGCTGGATTGATTTTGGACAACTCAGGCTCATTCAACCTAAAGTATAACTTTCATCACCTCATGTTGGTTCAAAACCACAAAAATCCTCCAACAACAGGAGAACAGAGAAGATGGGTTTGTCCATTTTTGTGCCGTGAAGCAGAAAGAACCAGCAGGAAAAGTTAAAGCCATAACATATGTTGCATTCATATGGGAACATATTAACTCCTTGGAACAAGAGTCAATGGAGTCTAAGACAGAAGTCCCAATTCCCACATCCTGGAGAAATTCCAGGAACCACTGCCGCTCTGGTCACCTCAACATTTGCTTTGATGAAATACTTCAGTTATTGTCTATATGGATATCAGGCTGCAAATTGGCCGTCACACTGGATTCCTGCTTAAAGTGATTATTCAAATTGGTGCCAGTAAAAACGTGTGGTTTAGAGGGAAAAAAAGTTGCAGAAAGTTTCTAAAAATAGTTCATCTTTGTTAAAGCATTCATGGGAAACATGCAAGAATGTGACCTCTTTGTGCCAGCTTACATCACTAATACACGGACTCTTTGGTCTTTTTTCCTCTAACTGCAAGCATGTTAAGCAGTCGGCAGGAATAAAGTAATGACACTCCTTCAGAAGGCTTATGAAATGTTGCAAAATCCTCCAAAAAAAAGAGGGAAAAACCTGCACCCGTCATTGATTTGCGTGCTGCTTCACCCAGTCGCCCATTCACTGCTGCATTCTCCACATTCCACAGAGTTGGGGGGGGGGCGACAAAGTTAGAGATATCCGGAACGTGGGTGGTCGGGGAAATGATGAAAGAAGTTGGTCTAACTGTGAAAACGTGCTATTGTGGAACAGCCCCCCCCCCTTATCGCTCCAAACGCACACACACTGATGCATGCAGCGCCCTCATTACCCCATATGGCATTAACTCTGATGACAAAAAGAAAGCACTCGAGTCATCATGCGACTGTTATGACGCGCTTCCATGCATCACTTTCCCTGGCTCAAAGTTCATCAGCTCAGCATTTTAATGAAAACATCTGTGAACCGACTGGGTCTGATGATAATAACATAAGCCGGGGAGGGGGATCGTGGAGGTACGCACGTCCAGATTTTGGGACGCGGTTCTTATGATTATTTGTAAAGTTTCCTTCATCCTGGTGGGTGGAGATTAAACTACCAAACATTTCAGAAGAAACAGGAAACTAGTAGCTTCTTGGAAGCTCAGCAACGTCATTCTGGTGCACGTTTGATCCTCCTTGACAGCGTAGCTTTGACTCAACAACCCTAACCACTATTTAATGAATAAAGTGGGGTAATAATGCTCCAATTACGTAAAATTGTGTCTTTTAAGCTGACTCTTTGGTCCAGAATGACTGAACCTGAGTGAGTAAGTTGTAATGTTTTGAACAGAAGTTGAAGACGCTCCAAATTTGTGTCAAATTTTTGCTTAAGAGGGAAAATGTTCTGCTTATGTTTTTCTCTTTACCAAATACAAATCCATTATTATGATTGCTTCGGATATTTGACTGTCTGTGCAACATGGGCCCATAAGATGCCTGGAAATAAATATCACCTAATTTTGTAAACAATCAATAGATTTTCTCAGAACAGAAGGGTGTATGTAAGTACAGCAGGAATCTCTGCACAGGCCTTGTCTTCAAATTTCTAGAAGAGTTGTTGTGTCAGATGATGCTGCAGTCAGCAGCAGTGAAAGCAGTTTTATGCAACTGCGAGTTAACACAGTCTAAATCAAATATTTTTTAGTCACAATTTCAGAGGAGGACCCAAGCGCAGGAGAAATTGAGTTTCAGGTAGATTTAAAGACCTGCCAAATTAACAAGTTAACATTTATTTTGGCAGATAGAAAAACTCACTGGCCAGTTTAGCAGGTGATGAATGAAGCAAACTTTCAGTTATTTGTCCTGGCACAGCTATCACTACATCTTCCATTCAGGCGCAGCAGTGGGTCAGGTGGTAGAGCAGATCTTTCAATGACTGCTGGTTCGAATCCACCTTCCCTTCACCGTCCTTGCCTACAGTGTTAGCATCGCTGGTGTATGAATGTTTCGTTGGTGGTTGGAGAGGCTGTTGGCATGAATTGGCTGCCACATTTCCATCAGTCTGTTGCAGGGCAGCAGTGGCTGCACGTGTAGATCACCATCACCACATTAATTTTTTTGGTGTATAAGTTTCTTTGAGTGTACAAAAAGCTCTACATAAGTTTGATGTATTATTATTATTATTATTATTATTATTATTATTATTATTATTATTATTATTCGCATGTGGATGAATGAAAGTTCCAATGTAAGTGCTTTGATTGCCCTCAGCAATAAAGTGCAAAATAAGTCTAATCCATTGTCAATGTTCCATGAACTCTTTGGATGAGGTCACACAGCAGCTACATTGTGAATTTTTGCCCATATCTGACTCATATCAGATCTTGACCATCTGAACGGCGCAAATATGATTTTCATAAATCCAACCCAGGCCATGTGTCGAAGCAACCTGAGTCTGGAGGGTGAGAAGTGAGACAAACGTGACAATTCTCTGCCGGTGGAAGGGGAAACACAACGATATATCTAATAATTTTATTCATTTGTTGGGCATAATTTTGTTGGTTCTGACTTTGCACAAACTACCAAATTGATACACAAACACGTGAAGCATCCATATTTACTTCCGTAAACACTACGCACTACGCGTGTTGTTTCAGGGCTATGTATCACTCACACCAACGTGTGAAGAAGGTCACATTGAAATGATAATATGAACAACCATGAAAAAAAAAAATAATTCAAATTTTGGTAAAAAAAAGAAATCGGATTTGAGCATGAAGGCCTGCAGTGTGAGCCCATCATACATCCTTGGAACTCTGGTCCTCGAGGCCCTCTGTCCTGCAGGTTTTAGATCTTTCCTTGCTTCGATACACCTGACACTGCTTTGGTCAGATAGCTGAACAATGTCATCATCTCTGGTTCCTGGTTTCTGTTACGCTTGTCTTGTCTTGTTTTGGTTTTCCATAGACGCTTGTCCTCTGCCCTGGATGTTCTCAGTGGCCCATACTGTGCAGCAGGAGCTTTGACACATTGTGATGTTTTCCTGCCTGAAACTTTTTCATTTAT
Source organism: Leptatherina wallacei (assembly GCA_028567055.1). Classification (NCBI taxonomy): domain Eukaryota; kingdom Metazoa; phylum Chordata; class Actinopteri; order Atheriniformes; family Atherinidae; genus Leptatherina; species Leptatherina wallacei. The sequence continues at coordinate 24,200,317 of JAOXYM010000018.1, forward strand.
GCTGAGTGCCATCTGCATTTACTCCTCACTAATAATATATATGCTAATATTTATCTACATTATTTCCTTTACTTTCATTCCAAAGCTATTGAAATAAACCTTTTAGCTGCAGAGATGTACACGTTTCATTATGGCGATGCCAGTTTTGAGCCGAGGGGGCCTCAAAGGGTTAAACTCTAGCAGATGAAAAAGGGTAACCTGGACTACACTCCCCACACGCAGGATCGGCACAAGGATCTGTTAAACATTGCTGGAGAAAAGGTGGAATGTACTTTCAGCTCAACTGTTTGTTTTCCCAGGGGGAAAGAAAAGATGGGGTGAGAAGCTCGGTCATCCGGGAGGGACTCAGGGTAAAACCGATGCTCCTTCGCATCAAGGATGAGTTGGCGCGGGCATCTGATTTGGATGCCCTCTGGATGCCTCTCTGGTGAGGTGTTTCGGTCCTGTGCCACCGAGAGGAGACCCCATGGAAGACCCAGGACCTGCTGGAAGACGTGGCGAGTTTGGCGAGTCTGCTTAGGCTGACCCTGGATAAGCAGAGGAGGATGGATGGATGGATGGATGGATGGATGGATGGATGGATGGATGGAAGGTCGGCGGTTTGATTCCCCTGACTACATGTCGAAGTGTCCTTGGGCAAGACACTGAACCCTACACTGCCTCCCGATGTGCCTATCGGGGGTATGAATGCTTACACCAAGCACCAAGTATGTTACAATATAGGTGCTGTATGAATGTGTTGTGTGAATGGGTGAATGAGATATGTAGTGTCAAAGCGCTTTGAGTGGTATCTTGACTAGAAAAGCGCTATACAAGTACAGTCCACAGTCCATGGATGGATGGATGGTTCATAGAAATAAAGGAAATGGTTAACATCAGTGAACAGAGGAGCAGGGAAGGTTCATTATGGGCACACAGTTCATCTTTTACAGATGTAAAATATATTATTTATATTACTATTTTCCCAGGAAAAAGACACTAGCTTCTAGCCATAGTATTGATAATGATAAAGACTTCAATCTTCCAGTAAAGGCAGATGTGCCATAAGACTGCATTCCTATATTAATGAAAGTTGTGTCTCAGTATATTTGCAGAATATTTGCAAACTATTTGCAGTGACAAACGAGCTTAGAAAAGCTGCCTGGACTTTGTTTTGGTTTTTATTAAGTGGCTGTATTCCCAGTGGTAATTATCTTTGAGCCACTGGTTTCGCTGCTTCAACATACCTGACTCACATTAATAGATCATTAACAGGCTTGTGCAGACCTTGACAGCAAGTTGTTGAGGAGTTCTGTTTAATAAGAATCAGGTGTGTTGGAGGAGGGACAAGTCTTAAAAGCTGCAGGATAGTGGACCCTCGAGGACCGGAATCAGACCTCACTGATCTGGGTGTGAGAAGCGAACAGCTTTACTGGCAGGATGGAAAGTTACTCCACAGCTACATTACAGAAACTGGTTGATTCCCTGCCCAGACATTGTGAAACAATTTGTGCTTGGAAAAGACTGCAAAGAAGGATTTTTGAGAGGAAACAAAATGAACATGTTTCTAGAATTATCATCAAATAGAAATGTGATGGAAAAGCTACTGTGTGTTAGAGTGAAGGAGAAATAAGAACACACATCTGGTGAACACATCTGGATCTGCTATTAGGACCTTGAGGTTGCTTGTTATTACACTGTCTCCGATAACAATGAAACTTTGAGACCAAACCCATAATCGAGGAGCAGAGGAAATTTTGTTTAATGCAGAATTAGTGATGAAAGTGTCGAGATTTTCTGTGCTAACAGCATCAGCAGCTTATGAAAAGGATATGCTCACGCCAGGAGTTGGCAAGTTCTGATGCAACTTGCAAACATGACCTGATACCTGCAGTTATTTCTGCAGTCAATGCAAGACTTGAGCCATTACTTCACCAGCAGTGTGCTGAATAATTAAAGCCTGCGCATCATTTATTGACCCACCCTCCCGCCGCATGCTCCGCTCAGATCTGGTGGTGAAGGCAGCATTTACAGATTGATTGTTCTTGTTACATGAACACAAAACATATCTGACAATCAACTCTTACGTGGTTTAAAATTCTTTTTTCCTGAAATGACTAAAAGGCTTTGTAAGAAAACCACAGAATTTAAAGGAACACTGTTGAAGTTAGGCAGGTTTTTCTCGTTGAGCTAATTCGACGTCCATCCAGCATCCGACCTGTACGCTGAGCTCTCTCTGATGTTGACACTGATATCTTGCTCTGTCCCTTTCTTTCTATCTTTTCTTTGCTTCGTCCATTCCTCATTCATTCATTTTCTGTGCCTAATAGTCCACGTCAGGGTTGCAGGGGGCTGGAGCCCAGCAATTAGCAGGTGAGAGGCAGGTACACCACGGGTCAGCAGCCTATTACAGGGCCAACACAGAGACGAACAACCACTCGTGCACACATTCACTCCTAGGGAGAATTTTAAGAGTAACCAATTAACCCATCATGCTTGCCTTTGGACCGTGGAGCCTCCAATAATGTCCTCTTGCATTTGTGAACTCGTTCTTTCTGTCACTACCCAGAGCTCGTGACCATAGGTGAGGGTAGGAGCGTAGATTGAGCTCAGCTTTTGGCTCAGCTTTGTCTTCACCACAACGGACCGATGACGGACATATTTCTAGCCGACCAAAATTTAAATGGTTGCCAGGCAACATAACAACATTTAGGTTTCCAACATTTAGGATTCCAGTGCTTGGTCGACCTAAGTTAGTCTATCTGGACATTATTTCTATCGGGTGGTCTGTGGTCTTCCTATGTGGAAGACCCTGGGGTGTGAGGCAGTAGCGGGTCGGCTTCTTCTTTGGTGGTGACTGAAGTGGTGGCTGTCTAGCAGCTCCAAAGATGGACAATATGGAAAACCACATCCAAATCTTTTTCATTCCACTTTTTTAAGCTTATTGATGATGTGTTTTGTTTTTAACTGTATAAACATTATTAATACAGCGTTCTGGTGGTCAGGTGAATCCTGCCTGATGAGGAACCACTAATGTTTTGGTTCCAGTTGAGAACCAAATTTTTAGGTTCTGAACCAGCTTGTTTCCAGTCCGACTGCAACGACCAGTGCAAAATATGTTCAGGGAACCAGCAGTGGCTGGTCATGTGATCATTACATGCAACTCCTTAATCACGAAAGTATATTTCATTCAGAGAGACAAATCCTGAAACTATAAGACTGAAACACAACAAAAAGATGTTCCATCTTTGTACTAAAGCAATGACGCTCAGCGAGGGGAAATGATGTGATCCTGAAGGTGGATCACACAAACAATCCTTTTAAAGAATAAACTGCAGAACGTCATCAGCTTAACCTCAATTTCCTGGGAAAGAAGATCAGCTGTTTGTACAGTTATGTTTGACTTCATCAAACCAGGAAGTAATAAAACAAGACTAGATGAAAAAATTACCATGTTATAAAACTTGAGAAATTCCACCGAGCCAAATCTGTATAAAGGTTAGGGTTTGATAATAGATAAGGATAAATACAAACTAAAACTTTAACATGAGGAAACCTTACAACCTGATATCCAGTCAGTTTTATTGAAAACCACAACTTGTTCCAGATAAACACCTTTTTGTGGGATCAGTTTACATTGCAGCAGGAATTTTGCCACTTTACATGCACACTTGACAACATTAACATTTCTAGTCTGCCTGGTTTTGGGGACATGTATAGGCATATAACCTCATCAAAGAAGAAAAGAGGAGACAAACTTCATCCATTATGAGGAAAGTTTGTATCGTCTTCCTTTTACCACTTTCCATCCTTTTGACTTTTAATCAATTTAATTTTTTAACAACTTTCTGAAGGTTAAGGTTCGACAGCATAAAGAGGAAGTTTTACTTTCTGAAGTCAGAGAGTGAATTACTCAATTCAGTACTTTATATGTGATTTATTTCATTCAAAATCACCTCAATGAAGAAAAAATGTAAGCTTTTGCAGATGAAGGGGGGGGGGGGTGCACTGGTGAGTGTGGGCGTTGATGCTTCAATGGCGACTCTGGCTGATGACTCAGGTGATGTGTCATACTCTACATACGCTATAAAAGGGAACTTTTACATTTAGTCCACACAAACACAATCACACACACGAACAGGACTCACACTGGACTCAGAGAGGCGTTTGTTTACTGCAGCAAGCAGCAGAAAGATGAAAAGTAAGTTTGTCCCTGTTTCTTTTAGAGAAGGAGAGGATGTGTGTGTGTGAGAGAGGGAGTGTGTTTGTGTGGAGGAGGGGGGAATTACTACACGTGGTCTTTACTTTTACTTTTAGTCTGAGAGTTTAAGAGTGAAAGTCATTGAGTAAATGAATGAATGAATGAATGAATGAATGTGTGAGTAATTATGGCTGTTTGTGGCTGAAACATGTTTAGTTTATATTTAATTCAAAATCTACAAATGACCTTCTGTTTGGCTCCAGGGTGGGCTGTGATTGGCTGATCCTTTGTGTGTGTGTGTGTGTGTGTGTGTGTTAGGGGTTTCCCCGGATATTATGAAGCAATCCAATGATGGAAGTAGTTTTAGATTCAATTAAGAATACATGAAAACCTCTACTTAAATTTAAGTGTATAAAGATTCATGTCCAATGGCATGTTGTATTTGTGCTTATTCAGCAACATTTTACTCTTGTTGCTGCTTGTTTTAGAGCTGCTCCAGCCCACTTTATATTCAATTAACTAGTTTTTTTCCAGCAAAGGGAAAAAAATACTAAAATAAAATCACTGAGTCTTGCAGCATCACCTAAATATTTGTCGTAATTTACAATAACATCAGTGTTTTAATGATCCAGTTAACATTGTGTATACATGCGTAGATACATGTCTCAACATGCTGGTGTCAGACTGCTCTGTGTTTTGTCTTCTATCCGTTATTGCGTCAGTCGGAGGTCAGAGAGTCATAAATTTGTAGTGTTAGTTTGCTGAGAGATGTTTCAGACCACATGTTAAACTTCCTTGTTCCACCTCAAGGCACCAGTAAGGAATGTTTGCATTGCTCCTGCAAAGTTTTGGACGTGTGAGTTTGTGTTTATTGTGGACTTTAAGCCTGCACAATGTTCACTGGCATAAAACCATCGTTCTTATTTATTGTGTAGAAGTTCTCAACCACAACAAGAGCAGGGAAAAAGATTCTCGGACACTTCTAATTTCTTTTTTGTGTGAAAGTGAGCCATTATTAATATTACTTTCACCCATGATCTCCTTTTCTCCTCTTATGCTTATTACTAGACTTATTTGGCCATACGTTTACTATTATATAACACTCAAATAATGTAAAAGACACATTTAAAGACAAAGAAAACATGGTGATTAGAAAGAATATCAAGAGAAAGTGTTTGAGAGAGATGAAAAACGTGTAATGTTGCAGACAGTGATGTCATCGCTGCACATCACCAGTACCGTTACTGTAATGGAGGGAGCACACTCACTGTGTGGGGCCAGATTGATGATGTATTCAGAGCTGGGGTGAGTCAGCATCAGGCCAGTTTGACCCCCCAGTGACTAAATGTGGTACTGCTTCTGGAAATCCACAGCAGCTAAGAAGGTTTGGTTTTGGCTTTAACCTCAATATTAACTGTGATTTCATGAGTCATCTGTACCCTTATGATGGTTTAATATGTAAAATAAGTCTGTGGCTACTTTTGGGGCATTTTTAAGGTCCAGTATGGTGAAATATTTTAATCCACTTTGACACTGTTGAGATGTCCTCATCCTGGGCTGATGATGCCTGCATCAGGCTTTATAAAGCAGCTCTAAGGAAACAGGATGTTAATGTTCTTCTATGGAAAATCATCTTGAAAACACTTGAGGTTTCATATTTCATTTCCTTTATGTTTGTCTTTTCTTGTCAATGTTGGGTGGTTTAAGAGGTCAGATGTGATAAGTTAATGCTTGAAAAACGAAGACCCAGCTTCTAACTAGATGAAAAACTTCCAAAAGTTAAAGGGATGCACAATAAAGCACGTTATATTTCCTCGTGAATTTTTATTTAACCTAAACTGGATGTGTGTTAGATTCCTTTATAGTTAAGTAAACTTTCCAACATGACAAAACCTGATCTTGTTCATATCATAAACATTAACTAAAGAGATGCTTTGTGTCTGATCGCAACATAAAGTTATAAGGTTGTTGTCTCACTTCCAAACAGAAATATCTGGTTAGCTGGTTAATGGTCAGCTGTATTCACCAGCTAGTTTGTACCTGGGAGTAGAGTCTGGGCTTATTGGTTAAAACAGCCACCTACTGCTGATAACAGTCAGAAGTTACCACCTATTACACATAATGAAACTTAATAAAAAAAAGCTCAGAGGAGAGGAATTGTTCAACTTTATTTGAATCAATACTGTCTTTATTTGAACTTTTAGCATTTCTAAGCTCAGAAAATGAAAAAAAGATCATGTCATGAAAGTGAAACCTCAGATTTGTGGTTCATAGAGTTCCTCAAAGTTAACAGAGCACCTGTTCAGAAGTTCATTAGGAGTCCTTGAGAGCAAAAGTAAAGCGAGCAGAGGAAGCAAGGCGTTTACTGAGTACACACAGGAAACTCTAGTGTTTGTTTGTTTGACCTAGCAAAAAAAAAAAGAAAAAAAAAGGGCACGAAGTCAAAGAGAAACTGTGGAAGTGGGTGATTATATGAGACACTGCACGCACTTGTTGATGTTTCATGTGTGAGTGAATGTGCTCTGACGAAATGGCTTGGTAAATATTTCAAAGACGGCCCATTCACTCTACTTCTAAAGCAACTTTTGCTCTGAGCTGTAATGCTGTCACAGCTGTTTACTTTGCCAGATACATGACTGTACGCTGCACTGCCGGTGGATGTTTTTCTTTTTGCTCTGACCCGGACTTTTTGCTGATTTCTTCTTCAGTAATTTTCCAACAGCCAAATGAAGTTTTTCCAACTTTCCAATGTGTGTCCTTAGCTGACTGAGAACTGTTGCAGCGTGAAGCCTGTTACTGCGAGTGTGCAGGCAACCATGACGCAAGAACTGATAACAGATAGCTTTGCACTTATTCATTTCAGATGTGTGAATGGAAAACTGTAAATAAACATCTCTCATTGAAGCTATTTAGAGTTTAAACTTTGCCTCACTGATTTGGTTCAATTGAATCACTGGTTTGATACATCAGACAGATATTAGAAAAGGTTAAAGGTTTATTTTTCAGACGTTTCCTCACCCCAACTGTCTGCCTCTATAGACTGTCAAACACACCAGATAGTGTCATTTTTGTCTGGAAGTCGACGTCTGACTCATACTGAGAAATACAGCCTTCAATATTTCATAGCTCTCACTGTAAGGGAATATTTTTTTCACTCATGCATCCTTTCTCAGGCCTTCTAAGCTCTTATGAGACAAGAAGAGCAAACATATAAGATAAGATTCAAGAGGAGAATTTAATAAAAGAAGGCAAATTGATGCTATAATGTCTGAGCCAGTAGACTTTCAGCCACAATGAACCCATTACCAACAGAAATAAGACAGAGATACAACACGGGAGAAATCTTTATTTAACTGACCAAAATGACAGACAGTTAATAGTCAGTGACTACAATACAGTAAAGAGACAAACTAATGATAATATTAATAATAATAAATACAGGAACACTGCTATCTGATACAACAACACAAACTTCAGTCGTAAGATATGTCTAAACCAGATATTACTGTATATTTACATCAGAATGCTTCTCACGACAGTTTGTGAAATATTCATGAATTTTTGTTATTTGGTTTTCAAGAGTTCCTCATTAAGTGTAGAAAGTGTTTAAAAAGTCCAAATAAGCACTTTTTCCATGAATGGAATAACCCATAGAACTTTCACCCAGAAGAGCTGCATGGTTTGTCCATGTGGGACCTTTATTCTGTACACGTTTCTTCTGTTTATCCATTTCTTTACTTAAGTTATCTTTACATGTTCTGTTAGGTTTAAGTGACCAAACTTCTTAGTTCCTTTGAGGAAAAGCTGATGGCTACTTGGGTTAAAATGGACACTTTACACAACTTTTGCCACCATGATATGATAGGAAGGACATTTTATAACCTAAAGTGTAATTTACAATATTGAGGCAAATGGGAAGCATCCATTTAGAAGTCTTGCTAGCTAAAATTTCATGCATGAAATGGTGCAAATGCTTTGGGTTAAATACAGTTTGTTGAGTTCATTACCCAGTGGAGAATCAAGTAAATAACAGTTTTCTGAATCTGGAGACATTGTCTGTGTCGTCCAAGTTTTGGGTCCAAAACATTAAAGTTTAGCCTGAATTTGCTCTTGTTCATTTAGCTGAGGCGTGATGTAAAATCACTACCTCTGGGAACTCTCGGAAACACAGGTCATACGATTTAAGCCTTACTGTGCATCTCCATCTGTTACTACATGCAGTCCAGACATGTACCACGTTATATATTTCATCAGGTCCAACATCTTCAAATTTCCAAAGTAATTTCTAAGAGAAAAAGAGATTGATGGAGCACAGTCCATGAGCCTGAACAACATGAAGCTACACCAAAGCTTACCTTCCCCAAATCCTATAAATTCACAACATTTACATGTGTTTTATGTGGAAGTAAATTTTGTACTCATCCCCCAGCCTCACATGTGCTACCATGCACCCAATAAAACTATCAACCCTAAATCAGCCCATTGTGAAACACCAGTTCAGCACAATCTAAAATGATCAGCTTCCAAACCTGCAGTCCATCTGGCTGCTGCAATTCTGCTGGGCCATTGTCTTCCTGGTAAAATCCAGATGTGAAATCTGACACTGACGAGAAATCTAGCAAGAACGAGAGCTGCTTAAGGTCACAAGCAAACTAGGCCAAGAGTGAAACAGCTGCTGATCATGCAGTGTATTAAAGAAAAACAAGGAAGTTAAATCTCCGCTGTGATAAATTTCTGGTTCATATTAAGTCAGATTTAATAATAAGATTGTAGATATACAGAAGATAAACAGTTCTTTTACAAATGTCATATAACAAAGCATATGACGAGTGAAAAGCTTCAGGACTTAAATATAAATATAAAAGCTTTAAATACAAGCAAGGAGATGAACGAGAAGGAAGTGACTTTAACTGAATGGTAATATGATTTTATACGTAATATGACACAAGTAAGATCATATGAATTTTTTTCTCAAGTTCAAAGTCAAAAGTGTTAGAAAAAAGCCTGTTTTCATTCACGGTTGACCTCTGACCTTAATATAAACACATAAAGTAAACAAATGTTAGTGTCTGAGTGTCATTAAAATAATGTCTAAAGCGCCCATTCACTCCGGACAAAATGGATGTTTTCTTTCTAAAAAAATGCAGCCCGAGGCGTCAGTCTGCTGATGTCACCACAGAGAGATTAATCTGAGTCAACCTCTCAGCCAGCTCCCCTCTCCTTTTTTCTACTGGAGGCCCCGAGCAGGCAGGGTAAAAAAAAAAGAAAAGAAATAACCCTGCATTCCATTCATACCTTATCCATGATCTAACACATCCAACAGACAGTTCTTCTCTTTGTTGCACAGGGTTTGGGGTCTTTTTGAAGTTGTATAAACTGAAGGGTAATGTTTTTTCAGACATGAACTAATCTTGATCAAAGACAAAAAGTCAATGATTAAAAAGGCGGAGAAGACAAAACCCAGATCTGAGGGAAATATATCTCAGATTGATTCTCATTTTCTGCCATTTTTAAACACAAGATAAGAAGTAAAATAATTCTTAGCTTTTATATTTGAAGCCAGAATAGTTTTTAACATATTTTACATTCTTTTCTTAACCTAAACCATGTTGTTCATAATTTACAAACCCACAAAGAATGAACATTAAGCCCTGCAGTTTGCCTCTGCAGCATAGTGTTTAGTATTACAGTCCGAGATTTCCATTTCCTTAACTTCAGATTAGCCTTTATGAGTTCAGGCATCAACTATTTCCTTCAGCAACCAACGTAGGTGAAGAAGGGGAAGCTGAACGTTGGATTCACTCTAAGATTAATGTTCTGTGCAGACTAAGAGCTTAACAAAGCCAAGTCATGGTCACCTGATCCAGTCCAATATGTTCACAAGCCTGCATAACTAAAAACCCTTCCACAGATGAATGTTTGCTGCCTACAATTTGAGATCCTGCAGATTTTCTGCACATCAGCAACCACACATGAACGGCATATAGCTTCTGTGAGTAAAGAACCACATCAGCAGTTTAGAGTTCAAGTCTGCAGCTACTGTATATGAAGCCACAAAGATAGAAAAAAAAAGCATGGCCTGGATTTATCGGTGCTGCCTCCACAGTCGCTTCTGCTGCTAGTGGTAGACATATTACAACTTGAAGGAAAGCTTGTTTGCAGGAAATGGGATACAATGTTAAATCATATATTTTGGCCCTATAATATCTGGAGTAAATCTTTGTAATATAGAAATAAGGACAGTATGTTTTAATCAAATCTAACAGGGCAACGTTACACGTAATGATGAGGTGAATACTGTCAATGATAAAAGATTTTCAATTAACCTGTTTGTAAAGGCAGCTTCATATAAAATCTTAAGTATTGCATTATTGATAAAACAAAAACAGGAATAATGAGTAAATAACCCCCTTAAACATTTCAGACTGGAACTGATGCTGTTTCAGCTGAAGACATTATTATTAAGGTCAACTTCTATCGAATTGATTCTGCTTACTCAGAAAGACGCCAACCTGTTTATCTGATATTTATGTTTCCCAGACGCAACATAAGCTTTTATCATGCACTGTTAGTGTCTGTTTCCTCTTCTCACACAACCACGCTCATTTGGCAGTTAATGTGCAAACAGAAAGACAGTATCTGACCTGATTGATGTCGAAACATTTGTCCACACTTGCAGACATTTTATCTTCAAACTGAACTGCGGTCCTTATCTTATTTATAGAATTTCTGATGTCTAGGCTGGAAGATATCACATGATCTGCAATCACAGAGGGCTTAAATGTGCAAAGTAGCATCAAAGACATAATTTCCCTTTTTTTGCGAGCCTTTGAGTTCCCAATGCTGGCACCGCCCGAAATGCACCACTTTCTTTGATTTAAGTGGTATGAATGCTCCTCTGGCACCTACTTACAATTATCCCATTTATGTCAAGACAAATGGCTTCCTTACAGTCATGACAAACGCAGACGGAAACATTCACAGAAGCTATGCGCAGCTGCTTTGAGATTAATCTTGTGGTCTTGAGGTTTAGAAATCAAAACAAGTTTCCATCCAGCTTTGAGGTTTTCTGTCTGAATCATACACAACGGTTCTGGGCCAAGGAGAAGGGAGGGAATCTATGCCGTATTTCTTGTGAATGCGGCCCTGTAGCCACCTGTTGTGGGACAGTTGTGTTTGCAACTGCGAATAATTACAGCTGAAACCCCCCCAAGGGGGAGTCGTGTGGTTTCATTTGAAGGGTTAGCGTTTATTCATTGTGAAAGATGACACTTTTATATGTTCACAGCATGATTATATGTTGTAATTTTTGCATCGTTTTCTTGTCTTTGCAGTAATTCATGAGTCCACGTCTTGTCTATTCCACCTGCTGCTGTTGACTGAGCTGTTCGTCCATTCGTCATCTCATCACGTCCGCAGTTTCTCTATCTGTGAAGAGATTAGATCAATGAACCATCAGATTGACAATTTGTTAAAGTCAACAGGAAAACTCCATGAATTGGTGAGATTTCTTTAGATTTTTATTGATGCATTTAAGCCTCAAAGGGACGGAAAATTCCCATCAAGGTTTTGATGTAACTTATTTTTCCACTTTTGTTGTGTTCCCAGACTGATGATGCATTGAGAAGTGTTGCTACTCTGGAAAACAGACTGGAAAGTCTTCCTGAACTACCACACCAAACTGTCATGAGAACATTGAAGGTAACCATCAGCTTTCAGAAATCCTGGAATAAATGACATGAATAGATGAGTCAAATATGCATTCATTATTGAATCTGTGTTTTTTATGTCTTGCAGGTTAATGACACACTCTCTCAGCTTTATGAGTACACTGAGTCCTTCAAATTTCATATAGACTGGCTGAAAACTGCAAAAGAAAATGTCAGTTTACCCTTTGAGGCAGTTGAGGGCGCCAGCAATCACCTCAAGCACCTTTCCTACCACATCCGAAAGTCTCTTCAACAGGTGAGTGCACCAGTTGGTTCAAGTTCAGATTATTTAAATGATTTCTGTAAAACAAACTTTTTAAAGAAATTAAACTTGTGACAGAATTGGAATAAATTCCTAAACATATTTAGGACCTTAACATAGATTAAAGGGACTTCTGATATCAAGTGGTGCTAAAAATGGACTTAAAGTTCTAAAATTATTCTAAAAATAAAAATCAAACTGAAGGAAAAAGCTCAATATTTCTTCACAGGAGAATGTAAGACTAGTAAAAATATAATATCATATAATCAATGATGTATGGGAATGATTCATCTGTAGAACATCCTACCATAGAGCCTAAGGGCTGCAGAGACTATCGTTTAAAAAAAAGAAGAAGCTCAAGACCTACCTTTTTTAGCTCAGTTTATAGCTTTATTTCATTTTATTCAATTATATTGTTCGCTTGATTATCTTGATTTCAGTTAAAAAGACAGAAACTAGAAGTCAGAGTTTATGTTTGTGCAGAGAAGGTAGGGGGTTGTATATGAGTGCGTTGGGGGTATGAGTATGTTCAAAACTTTGATCTTTTTATACTTGAGTGTGTGTAGGTTTGTGTTTTTCAATATTCTAAAGTTGTTTTTATCATGTAAAGCACTTTGTGTTGCTTTTGTATAAAAATTGCGTTATAAATGAAATCAGATTGATCATTATCAATTAAATATAAATAAAAATTAGTTAAAGACTTCAATAAGTTCATATTAATTGGGAAAAGATTTCTTATAATGTTTTACCTAAAAAAGGAAAAATGTTAAGTGAAAAGAACAAACCAAGAACAGGATGCAGAGAAAGAAAATCTATCATTGCGCTGTTGAAACTGCGTGTTAAGTGTTAAGATGATCTGTAGATTAGGAGACTTTTGTTGCACTGTTTTCTACTTTGAGATTGTCTTTATTTAAATTAACCAAATAAATGTAGCTTTCCCAAATTTGGACAAATAAGCAATTTCCTTGTTAAGTTGACTAAACTGTTGCTGTTCTGTCTGTTTTAGATCAATCAAGAGGTCCCTCAGATGACCACTCCCTCCCTTCCTGCCATGTCCAATGCCTTTGATGCCATCAAATTCTCTGTAGAAATCTCAGAACGGTTAAAGGTCTTCTGTTACTTTTCAAAACCTGTGTTACGGTACATACGGATACAGTCCCACTGCAAAAGACGTTAAGGCTACAGTGTAACCCTACATGATGTTAACAGTTCTTTATGTCCTCTTGCAAAACCACTGTTGACTTGATGTTTTTTGAGCAATTTTTTCATGCTAGAATATTATCTGGAGATGATTTAGTCCTGGCTAAAACATTGTCACAACAAACTGGATGGATTGTATAAATATTGGTATAGACATCCCAGTTTCCAGGGGGTTACAAAAAATTTATTAACTGAGTAAAATATTTATTGACTTGTTATTTATTTTAAGAAAAACCTACTACATCATTTCAATTTACCTTTGGGGATAAATATTTTGCTTTTTATTTCATTCAGGACTGTTGTTTCCCCACAGAAATCTTCATTGTTGTTGTTTTTAAAGAAATATCTAAGCAACCGTTTTGTGCAGAAATTCAGAATGACTGCGCAAAAATCAATAATCGGTGATCATCTGACTTCTGTCTTTTAACCCCTTCATCGTACCAACATTTCAGTTAGTCTAGTAATCTAGTTTATTAGCAAAAACCTGTAAATTGTCATTTCCTTAGAGACTAAACTTTTGAGTTTAGTGCTAATTAGCTATTAAGCAAGCTAACATGTTAAAGTAAAATAGCTAACATGACCTGTTTTGTACAGAGCTTGGCAATGTGACGTTCCAAAGTGTCACTTAATCATTGATAATGTTGTTAAGCACCAAATTAAAGTATTGTTTTCCACCATCATTTTCAAAGCAATGTGGCGGCAAAACTAACATTGAGCTAGCTTGCGTCGAGGCTATGCCTGTGTTTTCCTTGTGGCAGTAGGAACTTACCTGCATATGAGGTGGACAAAAGTACAGGGAAACATCTGTGGAGATAAGCTCATCTGAGTTTCATGTCCATTTGTATGTAATTTATGAAGAGCCACACTTCGGAGTTTTAATATTTTCAACGTATTTCACTCTTACCATCCAGTCAGAGTTTATTTAAGTAAGAACTTCTCTTAAAATGATTTTGCCATCATGTCTCATGAGCAAAAACATAATGTGCCAAGTCATGCCACAAATCATTGCAAAGCATTTTGCATTTTTATGTGTCATTGGAGACTAATTACTCTGAATGGAACAGATTCTGCAGACTAAGTCATGAAACATGTTATAACGTGGGAGGACACCTTGCCATGAACTTTTGCCCTAGCCCTAACTATTTGGAGGCTCATTCTAGCACTATACTATGGCAAAGGAAAATATTACAATGTGCCTTAATGACAAAAAACAGTATGCCTTAGGTGGCGTGGTATACACATTGCCATGAGATCGTGTTGAACGTTGTTAGATTGTGCTAGCTGTGCGAAAGGAAGCTACATTTCGCTGGATAATGCTGTGATGTCAGTTGCCAAGCTCTATTCTGTTCAACCTAAAGCTCCACTGTACAGCAAGTAAACAGCCTCTCAAAGCTACGAAAAAGAGTTTCAGTTTTGTTTACACATAGTAGTTCTGATCCGATGCACTTGACATATTTTGGGGATGATTTGGTGTGCTGTTTGCAGGAGATTTCTCTTTCAGCATCTTGTCGTATGAACTTTTATTTAAAGAAAAACCAGAATGTAATGTTATGTTTTTATCATGTGTTTGCAATAATAAGTGTATGCCACATTTTACTTGTAGTCTTTTGAAATGTACTACTACACTGTGCTGAGGTACTGTCGCCTGTTATCATCTCCACATGAGACTGTTTACACTCATAGTGCCTGCAGTGTTGGTCAGCTCAATGAGCTAAATGTCAAGACAACAATTATTTTTTATTATGTTTATTTTTTTTCTATTTAGGATGCTATTTATGAGCTTTTTATATTATGTATTTAAAAGTGTTTAGTTTAAGATGCTGGCATCTGACTTTTTTTCAATGCATATTGTGATATTTAATAATAATAATAATAATATTAATGTAATGTCATCGTGACATACAGTATTATTTATGCATTTTGTATGTCCTTTTTTTTGTAAGTTTACATTTTGTAAGTTGTTAATAAAATGATAGTTTGAAACAGATGGGACTGGTTCACGTGGTTTTTAAATTCTAGATTGATTAATAATTTCCTGTCAGCTAGATGCAAGAGAGACCATGTTTACTATTATTATTTGAAGGTATTTCATCTTAAACCAACAGATATTGGAGGGAAATATGTTTAAGTGCTTAGCCATGGCCATATATCTAGAAAATAGATGGTTAACCCTTCAGAACCTCAGGTCCCCCAACTGTGGGATGTTTAGAACAGATCGTCAAACTGTTCAAAATCAGCCATTTTTGAGAACTTGCATAAACTGTGTAAACTAAAACCTCTCTAATTTTGTTCTGCTTCACTTTATCGGAGTTGGCTTGTGCATAGATAACGTTCATATACTGTACTATGATTTAATAAAGGCTTAGAGCTACAGCCGCAATGAAGGGATGCTCATACTAATCCTGAAAGAGGTTTTTTTTTAAATTCTTTATTTGACCGAGACAATGTAGAATCACACAATTGCGCCAGAGTTAGCTAAGAGCTAATTTGCATCTGCTGTCCCTGGGCAGGTAAACAAACAACAGTAAATAAATACAGAACGGAAAAACAGGGCATTACAAAAAACACTTGACAAACAACTTAAAAACTAAATATACAGATAAGACAATAAAAAGTTATACAGCACAACTATATAGTCTGAATAACACAGGGGGTAAAAAAAACATACATAAATTGTACAAGACATAAATAGTGAATAAATAATATTAAAAGGCCATACTTTAGTTATAGCAGCATCTTTAAAAAGATAAAGCAAGAACTGTGACTCAGTAGTTAAAAATAAGTAAGCTAAGACACTTAGTAATGGTTTTAGGTGAGACTGAAACTTTAAATTTGTGCTGTGTGGCATCTTCCTTTATTCTTCGCCAGTAACAAACATACTGATGTTTACACATCTTTACAAATCTCAGAAATGTTCCCTTGACTATGACTCCAAAAGTAGTCAAATGGACATTGTGGTTGCAGAGATATATGGGTATGCACATATTGTTTTCCTAAAAGCAGCAGCACTACTGAACTTTGGCATATTTTTGCTCTCTGGCGCCCCCTATCAACAGCTAATTCAGCCAATTGCTAATTGCATCCTGTCTCTTCTCTGAGCTCTCCCAAGCGAGTAAAAGCCAGTCCAAGATGTTGACTTTCTCTCTTTCCTCCCGTCGCTTCCTCCAACAATGTCATCTTGGATTTCTTGCTGAATAAGCCATGATCATGTTATAGGTCAAGTGATGCTCCGAGCTGGAAGACAAATTTGTGAAGTGTGGTTTCTCAGTCTGAGAACACTGCCGGGTAATACGTAGAACGTGGGTAATAAATGTCAGTGTGCCGCAACACAAGCTAGACGCACAAAGTTTAAGGTTGGAAAATTATAGTTTTGCTTTAAGTCCCAAAATCAAGTGTTTCTTTCAAATTATTATTGCGTGCTTGATTGCAAAAGATAGCAAGATACATTGTTCTTTAATTGTTTTTTTTTTTTTTGAGTAGGACATATGTATGTATAGAAACCCCAGGGTTACCATGGAGTACGCAGACTGTTGCCCATTTTTGTTAGAATTGTAGTTTTTGGGGAACAATAAAGCAGAAAAGCTGCCATTAAATGTTACACCTGAGCTATGTCTGAATGTACACACTACTACTAACAACATTATCAAATGAATTTGGGATTTTTAACATGGCTGTCAAAATTAAACCACTAATGCTAAGACAAATCTAAATTTAGCACCTTAATTTTTTAAACTATTAATGCACGAGTCCGCATTATTCATCCATATATATGAGAAAGACAGTTTTCAAGTCTTTATT
>JAOXYM010000018.1:24217565-24229632 GCA_028567055.1 Leptatherina wallacei
GATACATTGTTCTTTAATTTAAAAAATTTTTTTTGAGTAGGACATATGTATGTATAGAAACCCCAGGGTTACCATGGAGTACGCAGACTGTTACCCATTTTTGTTAGAATTGTAGTTTTTGGGGAACAATAAAGCACAAAAGCTGCCATTAAATGTTACACCTGAGCTATGCTTGAATGTACACACTACTACTAACAACATCATCAAATGAATTTGGGATTTTTTAACATGGCTGTCAAAATTAAACCACTAATGCAAAGACAATATAAATTTAGCACCTTAATTTTTTAAACCATTAATGCACGAGTCCGCATTATTCATCCATATATATGAGAAAGACAGTTTTCAAGTCTTTATTAAGAGGATCCTGCAGGATGACGCGAACACCAATGTATGGTATCTTGGGGGTCTGCTCAAAAAGTTTGGGAACCACTGGCTTAGGGGATAGCGTGGCTGTTCGGAAACAGCCCTGTTGTTCGGTCTCTGTTGGTTATTTTGTTGCAAACTATTCAGTCCATCATTTTATTTCATCCCAAAATTAAAATGATTTTAAAGTAAAGTCAAAATGATGTTACGTGCATTGATAGCCAAATTTCCACTGAAAATTAAAACATGACCACTGCTCATTTACTTCTTTCCAAAATATAAGTAATCTGTGGCCATATTACTTAAACAGGCTTAGTTGAATCTCAATGAAACTGTAAAATTTGCTGGTAGTTTCTCAGGAAATAACGCCTATTTTTCCTAAATGTTGCCGTCCATTCAGAGCTAAGAGACACACAGCAGGATGTACAGACCGCTGCTGTTCAGATGTGAACTGAAGTAACACAGAGTGACTTGCATAATGTCTGCGTGTTGACATGTGGCCTCAGGCAGATGATCTCACACACGGATCTTTATTCTAACTAATGCCGACCTCTGGGGAAAGATGTGTACAGTATGTGTGGACTGTGGTCACTGGTGGCGGCTCAGAGTGGGATCTGCAAACCGCAGTGGGTCTGGGTGTGAGAGGAAAATCCTTTGCCTGGTTGTTGAGTGAAAGAGGGATGGTGAGAATGATGAGGATTAATTTGCTGACTGAAAGATCAACAGCTTAAGATTACTGGCACCATGACATTTTAAAAGCTTCCATTTGAGGAAAAACCAATGTAATAATAGACTGACTAAAATTAGAGCTTCAAGTTTTCAAATTTGCATCATTTACTTGTTGCTTTGGTTGTTAATATATATATACATAGATATCCATATATACATATACATAGATATACACATATATACACATAGATGTACTTCTTCCTGTTGCAGATGATGCTGTTTACTACAGTTTACTACTGTTGTCTGCTCTACTATAAATTAAGAAAACACTGATTGATGATGAGAGAGCAGATATTATGCTTCAAATGAGTCACTATAAGATTTTGATGTATGCTAAACAAACAGTATCTGGTACTATTTGTGATATAAATCCTCTTAAGGATAATTTACAGGCTAAGTGAGAACTCATGCACCATATTTTGAATGGAAAGCAAAACGCGTGAGGAGGTCAGCAATAAAAAATAAAGTTTAAAATACCAATTCAAACAAAAGAAAAAGATTTCTTTCATCTGTAAGGTTACGTGTTGGATTACTATGTGCTGGACCAATGCAACAACAGAAGATGAAATATAACAAATGAAGAAAGAGAGCCAGAATATCTGGACTGAACCATCCCACTTTTTTGAGATCCTTCTGTTGGGGTCCCAATCTTACCGATCCAACCCAAAAGGGTGGACTTTGACACACTGCAAACGACTAATGTACTGGTGTACTATTTTCACCATCGCTGTGTCAACCAATGGTGGACTTTACTGGCAAATTCTGCTTTGGACCCCAGGAAGGCTTGGGCCCTCCTTATTACAACCCCTGCAAGACACAAATGAGTTGCAAACACAAAAGAAACTTCCAACTGAAATGTCAAACTTTTTTATTCATTTGCACAGATCTGTTGACTTTCTTCTGCTTAGGGCCCCTAAAGGTTTGGGCCGGCCCTGATCCCAGCTGCTATTGGGCAAGAGTCAGGGTACACATTAGCCAGGTCACCAGTCCATCATGGGGCAAACACAAAAGAATGAGACAAACAATCATGCTTGTTCAATCCTAGAGTGAATTTATAAATGTTCTGCCCTTTGCAACACTAACTCCTTTTATTATGATGTTTGTGCTGCTTTGTTAAAAGTTATTGTAAAACTTACTTTCCTGCTTTTAAACTTAAGCTAACGTCAACTTCCAAATCCAAATATTCTCCAAAAAGCTTCAAAATACTCACTGTAGGAACCGAAAAAGTAACTGATGAAGAAGTATGGATGGCTCACGTCAGTCCGAGACAAATTGAAACTGAACCCAAATGAAGGAGCTACTGTAACACACACTCGTTCTTACGCTCACACATAAACATGAATGACAGCCTCCGCCCTGCAACGCAGAAGCAGCATGGGGAGGAGTGGAAGTGAGGACAGAATACTTTGAGATCAAAGCTGCAGCTGCGGAAGACATGAAGTCCTGTGATGAGCTGGTTAGACGATCTGGACCCTGCAGACCACATCTGATCCAGACTGCAGCAGAGTCAGAGCTCAGACTTCTGCACTGCAGGTGGGAAGAAGACTCTGTGAGGAGGATTTCCTGACTGGTGCACCTGCTGAATGAAGAGTAGGACAAAGATTTATGCCCGATTTCTAACTGAAGAGCAACACCGCTGACCTGCAGCAAAATGACAGTAAGTTGGAGCAGGAATTCCCTCACTGCTCCAAAACAAGCATGAGGAATGGTTTCACAAGCTTAAGGGACATTTCAACCATTTTATCTAAAGATATTACATTATTTGTCTCCCTGTAGCTGTAATAATAATACTGATAGGTTGCTTTTGTTCTATATGACGTCTTTATGTCTTCACAAAGTTGAATGAAATAGTAATTTTTTTGTTTGTTTGTTTGTTTGTTTTTAGCTTTGCCCACATTTAGAAACAGGAAGTTTTACAGAAATATGCCACACCTAATCAAAACAAACTTACCTGCATGGAAAGACATTATTAAAAAGGTATAAGACAGAAGAATTTCTCCAAATTCTTTCTAATTAGAATAATTTAAAGATAAGATGTGGACTAATTCTATCTATATTCAGTCAAATTTCAGTCAAAGAAATAACTCAGTTGCATTTTTTAACCACATTTTAATCCTGATTTTAAAGACATTACATTTTCCTGCAATAAAATTCTAAAATCTAAGAGTATGATATAAATACTTGTTGTAAAACCATGAAGTCATAGCCACGATTGATCATTTGTTTGTTTGTTTAACACTTTGATCACTTTTTGCTTCAATTACAAGTTGTACATTATTGTTTTAAATAGTATTTATGTTATATGAAATATATATAAAAATAAAATCTAAGGACATTTTGTTGCTATCGTGTATATTCCAAAAGAGTTTTAAGAACGCTATAACACAGAAACGCATCATTTATGATAAACATTCCAAAAGAAATAATAAATAATCTAAAAAAAACAACCCAAAACAACAAAAATGAAGCCCAATAGTTAAGTATATTTAATAAAACAAGGATTATAGGACAGTTTAGCTAAATCATTTTGGATTATGAATCCCTACAATTAGGATTTGGGTTGTAACTTTAATAATCTTATGATTAGCAATGATAAAAATAAGTTTTAAAACATGAATAACTTTTGGTAGCAGCTGCCACTATATTGTTAGATATAAAGAATTTTATATCTCGATCAGAAGCTGTTTATATTTTATAGGGTTTTTTTTGTTATGAAGCATATGATCCATGCATAAAACCTACAAAAAATTGATTATTTTACTGAGTTTTTTTGTTCCAGAATTAGAAAGTTATCATTAGAATTGTCATTTAAATGTTTTGTGTGCTGGGTCTACTTCTCCTTGATGAATGCTGCTGCAGAAAGGAGCGCGTGTGTTCCAACAGACCTCTGAGTTCATGACACACTCGCACAGAGAAAACATCTTGTCATTCATCAGGCCAGAGTTTGTGCTCTGCAGAGATTCATTCCCATGTAGAGACAACCAGGCCATTAATCACTGACAGACGCACACACACACCACTTAACTCCAGTGTTGTGTCTTATGTAACGTGGGCGTTCAGCTGGTCGCCCCACTGAAACGGTGTTAAAGAGTTTGTTCTGATCTGGCTGAGACCAGTGCCTCCTCCGCCTCGTCGTCTCACACTCCTGAATCTGACCAAGTGTAAGCACGTCAGCTATGCGGCTCACTGAATACCCTCCCAACCTCACTGCATGCCTCCGGGGATTTTACCCTCGCTGTTAGCAAACTTTGCATTCTTCCATTTATCTCTGTTAATCCGAACTCTGTTAAACTTTTAGATTTTTTTCAAATGAAATCAGAAGAAATTTGTCTTATTATTGTTTTATAGCTATTCTATTAAAGATTTCTTACAAATTGGACGAACAGTGATTATGAAACAGCCTTTAAATAACTATAATAAAATAAGCTTAGTTAGGGTTGCCAACTTATTTATTACTCAACGTAAAGGTTATATAAGCTGTCTCAGGCCATGTATACATGCAAAAATAGATATTTTCCTGACTGCAGATTTTTCTGCACTTAGAAACACAAACCCTGTTAACACAATGATGCAGACAGTAAAAACCCAAACATTTTGTTGAGTTTTGGCCTCTTGTTTAGGCTGAAAAGAGTTTTGAAAGGAGTCAACAATAAAGGTTTAAATGAAATTTTCTTGAAATAATATGCGCATCCTCCTTGTAAACATAACCTGGAATCTTTTGATGATGATGATGTCTATCATGCCATTTGCACATGTACACTCAGGCCCTGTTTACACCAGTAAACAGCATGACAACAACAACCTCAGACCTCTGTGTTCTGTTCGTGCTGCTGAATCTTTTTCAGTCATTTGGTCTCGAGCTACACTACCAGTCAAAATTTTAGACACATTTTTCCATTAATTAAGTAATACAGACATTAGAACATGTTATATAGAGTACAATGCTACAAGTAAAACTCCAGCAATAGAAAACTCCAATGCAAGAATCATCTGTTTTGGTCTGATATTGAGTTGGTACACTGAACGATAAGACGACCATCGCTGTTGGCGAACACTTAAGGGTTGAAACTGTGATGTGGGGACACAAAAAAAAAGCTGCATGCACACCGTGTCTGTACCTTTTCATGTGGGCAGATATTTTTGTGTGCACAGCACTGCATGGGTGAGATTTTCTTTTGAGGAACAAAGGAGGGAAAACCCCAGTTTTCAAAAATATCCCTGTTTGTGTACTTACCCTTGGTCAGTTCTGAATAACTCAGTAATTGGGGCATGAAAGGCTTCAGTTTCCACTTGGAACACCCATTGTACGTATATTATACTGGGTCTGCTCACACATAGGATGGTGCAGAGGGAGGAGGAGGGTGTAATTTCCATAATAGTAACAGCAATGTTCATGCAAACCAACAAAACAGTAAACATGAAACTTAAAATGTGGTTTTTCATTAACATTTAAGACCTGATTTTTCTTAATTCCAGTCAGAAACATTTTTATGGGATTACAGTTATATTTAAGGGCAGAAAAATCACAACAGATGTCTGGAAATCTCTCCAAAATGCTGTGAGTCAGCATTTTCGAAGCTGTTTGTGTGAACAAAGCCTGATGAGGATTTCATTGTCTGTGTGCACCATGTTCATCTGCTTTGCTCTGAGTTGTTCACTAATGAGCTGTAATGAGCTGAGCTGCCGCCTGTCTGGATCCATAAGGCGACACCTAATCTCCGCTCGGGGTCCGGCTGTAGTGGAAAGATCAACAGAGGAAACAAAGGTCGGCATGTGTGTGTGACAAGATTTCACTAGGCTATTAACAGACATGTTTATTTCTCCGGATAAGTGTTGTCAGCGTCGCCTTGACGACAATCATCACTACAACAGTTGTGTTACATTCCCAAACGCAACCAGGGATTCAATGCAGATGGTAATAAAAACAACATCAGTATCCTGGTGCTGAGTCTTGATGATGTTATGTTTACACTGAACATGAGAAACTGGGTGTTTTATGTCACTTTAACAGCAATTTTTGACAACAAAGAATAACCAGAACATGATTTGACTCGTATGCAATTCAATAAAAAAACACGAAATTACAAAGAAACTCAATAAAATCCAACCAGGAAACTTGTGCACAAGCAGTTTGTCATGAATCTTTCTTTTTAACTGCAATGGAAATGTCTTTTATAAAAGAGACTTCTGCTTATTGTTTACTGTTGATGTCAGTAAGATGAGAAATCTGCACACTAAACCCTGCAGTAGCTCTTTTCTACCTTCTCATTCAACCGAGGGTAAAGCATTTTTTTAAGCTATTATATTAATAATGTCAGTAACCAGGCAACATCAGGAGTTTCACATGATAAGATTTTTACATATCATACCAGAAGATGTGACGGCAGTTTCTGGGACATTTCACCAGAACTGAGCTGAGGTTTTATGTGTTTTTGTGTTTTTTATGTGTATATGTATATTTTGTATATGTTTATATGTTTAATGTTACATATGTTTATCTATGTTAAAGCTTTAAAGCTTATAGAGGCACATAGATTACTCAATGAAGATGAGGGATGATGAAGTCTAGTTTTCTTCCAGGGTTATTTGATTTCTCTTCATCCATACTTTGGATTATTAGGTGTAGTTTGATTCATGGTAGAATAACAGTTACTGCACTTGTAACTTAATCATGATTGAACAGTATGAAATTATTTCCTTGTTCACTCTTCTTCTTTAAAATCCCAAGGAGTCCATGTGACTGTGACCGTTACATAAGGACGCTATCAAAGCTTTACAGTCTACGTTCACATGTTAAACTGATCAGGTCTGGTCACATTACACTTTGAGTCAGCTGTGGTACCACTTCTTAAACGTTCCCCATTTAATCAGCCTTCAGTTCTTCTACTTTTCACCTTAGAATAATCTGTATTTTTAGATCATTTATTTTTCTAGTGTGAGATTGGTCGCAGTCAAATGATTGGTCTGCACATTGTTTTGTTTAATAAATGAACCTCTTATAATAGTTGTAACTTGTGTTATAAAAGTGTTTTTTTTATCAGAAAAAATCCCAGGAATAAGTTAAATTGACAAAATGTTGTGTTTATTATCAGTATCCCATTATGATAATGACAATTATTATAATCTATTGGGGTATGTTGAGGGGGTGGGAGGTAATAAGCTCGGTCTTATTCCCACTTCTTCTTTTAAGTTTCCTATTTTGTTGCCTTATGTTAGAATAAACTGTCAAATTAAATCAACGACTTACTTCATATTAGAGTTTTGCTCTGAGTTTAAGAGTCATTACACCACTTCCTGCCACTAATTCAAAAAGCTACAGCCACTAATACCGTGTGAGTTATTGTGGTTGGTACTTTGTTGTTATTAGAGTAGCTGTGTGTAGAACTGACCTGGACACATGCCCGTCCAAGCAAGCTGCTGTTTGACACTTTTTTCTTAGAGGGAAATAAAATTCACATGTTGCTGAAGCACTTTGGAAATGAGGCTGAAGCAGGACGTGACAAGTATAAAATGATGGTTTGGACTTGTTTTATTGTGATTCAGAGCAAATGTAAAGCAGAAGTTTAGTAGTATCAAAAACACTGAACTATTTTTGTCTCTGGATGCAGACTGAAGGAGGCAGAAATATAAATAATACACAGCTGATATCAGAGTGGAAGGACATTTTGATATTATAAATGGCCAGACTTAACAAAACCACGTCAGAAGTCCACAACAAAATCTGTTTATATCAAGAGGTGGAGTTAGAGGGAAGAACGAAACAGACTAAACAGGTTTTAGGTGGGCTGTTGCTTGTGTGTTTTGACTGAACATTCTTCTTGAACCAAGTCTTAAACACTTTACAATGAGCCCAAACATCTTATCTGCAACTGTGATGAGTTTGAACACAGCTCTAGATGTAATCAGTGCTGCTAGAATGAAAGAAATTACCGTAAAGAAGAAAGATTTTAAGGTTATTTTCCCCAGATCTTTAAATCTTGTACTCTGCAAACCCTAACCAGACCTTTGCAACATTGTGTGTCCAGGCTGCCACAAAGCTTCTGGATGAGATGTGCCACCTGACGGCTCAATCTCTGACACCGATGGACACATCGGAGCACTTCAAGGTCATAAAACTTCTAGGTGAAGGCTCGTATGGAAAGGTGATGCTGGCTGTACACAGGAAGAGAGGTAAGAAAGGGACCATGACCTTCATGGCTAAAAGAGGCCAAAAAAAAACATAAAAAGTACTTTATCATTTCTCCTTCTGATTGACAGGTACTCCAATGGCTTTGAAGTTCTTCCCTCGTGAGTCCACCTCACTCTTCTCCTTCCTGAGGGAGTATAACCTCTCCCTATCATTCTGCACCCATCCATCCCTCACCAGAGCTCTGGGAATCGTCTACTCGACACCCTCTCACTACATCTTCGCTCAGCAAGCCAGCCTGTTTGGTGATCTCTTCGATGTCATCACACCTGAGGTCTGCAGACATTTCAGCAGAGGTGTTCTGAGCAATGTTGCTCATACTTTACTGGATGATGATGAAGTTTAAAGACTAATCAGATCAGTTTCCTCTACAGGTGGGCGTGGAGGAGGACTGCTGCCAGCGGGTGGTGTCCCAGTTGTGCGGCGCTCTGTCCCACTTACACTCCCTCGGTTTTGTCCACAGAGATCTCAAACCAGAGAACGTCTTCCTGTGTGACTCTGCCTGCCGATGGGTCAAACTAGGAGACTTTGGCATGGTGAGCAAAATATTTTAACTCAACCATCAAAAGATGGCATCTCTGAGTTTACAATATTTGTTATACCTTGAGATAAAGTGGCACATTCATTCATATTTACCCCCAGGTGAAGGCCCGAGGAACCAGGGTCCCTGAGGTCTGGTACAGCTCCCCTTACTGCACCCCTGAGGCGGAGAACGCTCGAGGAAACGAAGACAGCTGGAGCAGCATCACCAATGAGAACTGTGGCTTTAAGGAGGATGAGGAGAAGGAGAAGAAGAAGAGAGTGTGGGTGTCCATAGAGCCCAGTACAGACAGCTGGGCGTTGGGCATCCTGACGTACGCCATGTTGACCGGCAGTCACCCCTGGGCGGAGACAGCTAATGACTGCCACGCGTACCTGAAATATCGAGAATGGTTTGACCAGGCTAAAGGCCCCGACGATGAACTGGATGTGTGGATGGAGCCACAAACAGAGAACACGAAGGATGTGACTGATCTAAACGAAGCTGGACAGAAAGACTGCCCCCTCGTAGCGCCTCAGTTCGCATGTTTCACTGAGCTCGCCTGCTCCTTCTTCCAGTCACTTCTCGACCCGAGGCCACAACTTCGAGGACGACCCGAAGATGCACTGAGTTACCTCGGAGGAGACTGGATAATGGAGAAGGAGAGGGTGAGGCTTGAGGAGGAGAGGAAGAAGAGTAGCGGGAAGGGTGCTATCAGATGCATGAAAGAGATGGAGGGAAGAGGGGAGCGATGAGCCAAGATGGTCTTTATAAAATGAGTCAGAAAGAGACATGGACTGATGCCTCCTGGTGAACTGAATGATATCTACGTTGCTTAGTTTTTGGCTCAGTAATCGCACACTGCTGCAAAGCCTGATGAAAAAAACATGTCTAAGATGTATTTCCACATGCTGAAAATGTTAGTAAAGTTATTATTTAAGCTATAGAAACCTGTTAAGATGTACAGTACAGATTATGTTCTTCTTTTTGATTCCTTATCCTAACCATGTATCTTTTTTTAGCCTAAACCTAACCAACTAAGACTGGCAGTGAAATCAAAAAGTAAAAATCCTTGAACAACATTGAGTTTGAACTTGGATCGTGTGTAATGTCAGTCAATACCCTCATACCACCTTATATGGAGTTTTTAAACATTATATTTTCACTTTTATCACCTTTCAGAAGATCAATGTAAATCCGAATGTAAGCATGAAACTGCCTAGAAGGTGCGATGATCTGCAGCTTTTATGCTCTGTTGCTGTCTGTCTGTTCCGAGTCTTGTCATTTTGAGTTCTGTCGTGTTTCCTGTTTTATTTTGTAGAATTGTTTTCCCCCTTGTCTATTGTGTGTGCTTTACTTCCTGTTCCCTGCTTCCGGTCATCATTTGTCAGACCTGCTTCTCTTCTATACATGCTCCAGGTTTTCCTTTTCCTGCGCCAGTTCGTTGTGTTTATCAGTTGTGTCTTTTTCTAATTAAATCTTCGTACTATACCTTCATCTGCCTCCAGTGTTTGTCAGCCCTGCATTTGGGTCCCGCTTCCTTCTTTCCTGCTACCTTGATCTGTGACAGTAACATATAGACATGCCATGTTTTTGGAGCCATACAATTTATTGATTTATACTATTTTTCATTGTGTTACAGTTAATAAAAAGCAAACATGTCATGATTTTAAAAGGCAGTTATGTCATGCAACCATGTTAAAGTCATTTTACCAGTTTTGAGCCTTTATTACAAGATGGCAACGTCCTGTGTTGTCCAGGACTACTCAGTTCAGTCCTATGAGGCCCCCAGTCCAGTAGGTTTTCAAAGTGTCCCTGCTCCAACACACCTAACTCAAATTAGATCTATCCAACAGCCTACAAAGTTCTGCACAATGACTCATTAGTTTGAGTCAGGTGTGTTGGAGCAGAAAACATTGAAAACCTGCAGTAGGACCTGCCCTGGTAGGACTGAACTTGCTTCAGACTAGTGAACCTCAATTTTTGGAACAGCTTTCCTATTTCAGTCAAAGACTCAGATCCATAAATATCTTTAAGGCTGAACGGGACACCCGTTTATTTTTCACATCAAATGTTATTAAAGCCCTTTTCATGCCAAGAAGCCCCAAAAAGGGCATTACACCATAAAAACAATGTTTGCATATTAAAATAAAATGAGCCTTCACACAACAACATATATAACAGAGCAATTTAGAAATATTATAGTTTCTTTTTCACTCAGTCACACATGCGTACGCACACACAAACAAAATGCCCCCACTTTCCCCCATTTCTCACTCCCTCCTTATTCTACCCAAACAAGAACTCCAACCCCTTTTTCATGTCTCCTAACTGAACGTTAGTACAAATATACAACTAATGATAAACATAATGAACATCTGGCTTGATGCTGCTGTGAGTAAAAGGCTTTGTGTGAACTCATTCTCTTAAAAATGTTTTTTTTTTCTTTTTTGTTTTTTTTAGATAATAAAAAAAATAGTTTGTATTACTTTTATCTGATTTTATCAATGTTTTATTGTTGTATGTCTTTTGCTTCTGATAATTGTTAAGCATTTGGGGGTTGTTTTTTGAATGTGCAATACAAATAAATTTGATTTGATTTGTACAGGCAGTGATAATGGAGGCCCTGCTCATTAGAAGGGCTGTGTTGTTGATGGTTTCTCACATTTTACTGAATGAAGCATAACTGTTTGGGTGAAAAATCCAGAGATGGCGGGGGGTGGATTGAGTGTAAACAATCTCCTCCCACAAGTCCCACAACTCGGGGGAAAACTCCCTTGTTAAATGAAAATAACATGGTTTAGGGGAAATTGGTGTTTTGGAAACTGCAGGAGGCAACAGCTGTTTCCATCACTTTGAATAATTTAAACCATTAGCTCTGACAGTAACTGTATCTTAGAGTGAAAATGGTTTGAAAACAGTGTAACAGCTGCGGTTCTGAGGATTATTTGTGTTTAGTAGCGTAAAGTGCTGTAATGCTACCACGTGCTTGTAAAAGATACCGTCTTCAGTACACTGCAGCTATATCTGGGCCCAGGTTTAGGAGGGGATACTACGTCAGTGGGCCATGACGGGTGCAGTAATGACCAGCCATAAACATGTCTGAGGTCCAGTTTACATTAAGCATCAGATGGTTTTCTGACTTGGCTTTAAGGATTAAGAAAATATATAAATATTTTCTTTCATATTTTTTTTAGTATATAAAGACTTAACTTTTAGTTGTGGTTTAGCATGTTGCTGTAAGACTTCTTTTATGGAATTGAGTG
>JAOXYM010000018.1:24280220-24297047 GCA_028567055.1 Leptatherina wallacei
TCCATCTGAAACCACAAGACTTGAACAAACCTTCAAAAATCTTCATTAGTTGTTGTAAATATGTCCCAAAAGTCCATATTTTATGACCTTGTAAGCTGTCTTTGAAGAGGAAGAAAAAGGCAGAAGAGAAGTCAATGACTGAGAAACAGGAGATCTTCCGCCATTTTCCAAACTGAGATACCTCAAGTTCCCCTGTGGTCAGTGAATGCAGCATCAGATAAAGCAGTTTAAGAGTCTCCTTGTTGGTCAGAAGCACCTGAACTCTTGCAACAAGCTGCTTTCCAAAGGTTAATGTACATAAAGAATGTATTAAAGATTATACTTTATTTCATGCAGCAGAATAAAATATTTGTTATTTTAACCAGACTGCACTTTGTTTACTCTGTGTCCTTGCAGTGATAACAGAGCAGCCAGGTCTTAAATGGGATTTTAGACAAAGTAAGAAAATGATGCACAATTAAAATCATCTTAACAAACAGAATTTTCAAACAATTTTCAAGCAAGTGGGTTGTTAAAAATGCCAACCATTTGTTCAGAATATAGTATTCTGTGTGTCGTGGATGCAATCTGTTCAGGAGGCCCTGAACATCACTTGCTATACCTGCATGCATCGAGTGTGTGAGGAGATCCAGAGGAGGTCTTGAGGTTGTTGATGTCAGGATTTACATCAAAGATAGCACATGCAGTGGCCAATAATCAGCATGTGACCAGTCATTGCTACAGGGGAAGAAATGGTGATTGAAAAGTAAACAAAACAAGAAGTCAAGCTTGGGTCAGAGGTGAGTGTGTTGTGTGCTGTATGGGTCACTTAGTAACAGAACCTTTTTTGACATTGAGTTCTCCTGCTGTGGCTCCTAACTGGTGCAAAATGGGAGATTTTATGGTCATGTTGCCTTGAAGGTGTCAACTCTTAATCCCTGATCCACCAAACACCAGACATCCATGGAAGTTGTTTTTCTGGCTAAATAAGGTCGACCCGTCGAAGCCTTTGTTTAGCCCAAAACAAGACGTTGAAATTTAGGCTGTGTTTAGGCTGTGCCTAAAATCCTTAGAGAACTTTCGCGAAGAAATCTAATTTCTGATGATTGAGGTGCTGAATCAGCATGAAGAGGAGCCTTTCGTTTTTCCACCAGGCTACACGGTGGTGTGGTGGTTATCTCTGACGTCTCATCGAAACAAGGTTCCTGGTTCAAGCCTTAGTTGGGTGTATGGTACTTGCATGTTCTGCCCATGTGTGTGTTCTCTCTGTGATCATTTGTGGTCTTTTGGAAGAAGTGTGCATTTGTATCTCTGTGATGGACCCATTGCAATGGAATGGACAAGGATCATCAACTCCAGACCTCTTGGGCCTGTGTCCTGCAGGTTTTAGACGTTCCCCTGTACACCTGATTAAAATCAAATGGTTCTCCAACAGCTTGTTGTCAAGCTTGGCTCTTAATGATTTAATTTGAGTCAGGTGTGTTGCAGCAGGGAAACATCTAAAACCTGCAAGAAACTGGCCAAAGACGTCCAGAGTTGGTGATCCCTGGTACAGACAACAGATAGATGGATTTTCAATATGGACATTTTTTCTATGTTGTGAAAAAGACGTCTTTTTATGTTTCACTTTTCAACCAAATCACAATGTTGATTAGTCGTCTTTTCAACAGAATTGTGCTGGGCCGTCTATTGTGACAGCTTTTGGAGAAAAGTTATAAATGTGTGCATTTACTATATTGTTGACAGATGAAACTAAATTTGAGACTGATCTTGAGTTTGCATCACTTTGCCAGTGAAAGCATCTGTATTCAGATGTACTCATTTTATTCATCTTAAAGCTTGGTAAGGAAAGGCAGGGTTTTGACAGACTTTGTGTAATAAATTGAAAATAAACTTAATTCCCCTTCTGTGCACTTACACAAGTTCAGGGACAATAGTGGCTTTAACTGTACCTCCACTCAACTGTGTGAAAATATACCAAATTTTTTTATGTACATATGAAAAGTTGCAAATATTACATCCAATTTTATTCATTTAACGCTCAAAAGTTGTCCTTTACCAAGCTCTTTAAGTCATTTTTGTATCTTTGCTTCTCCTTTTCCAGGAGCTTCGGCTATCATTTGGAGCTTTTCACTAACTTGTACTCGCCTTCTTCTGAAGTTTTTTCCCCCTTTCTGTTGATATATGCAGTTAACTTTAGGATGTTTAAACAGAAAGAGATTGTCTGAGTTTTATTCTAGTATATCTTAAACAGTCATCTCACACAATTTGCATCGTTCCATTGAATATAACTTTTATCCCACCCTAAGCAACTTATTTACATTTATCATTTATCCATTAACGGTACAATCGAATGTTTGACTATGTTGTCAATAGACACCTCTACTACAGCTGGATATATTTTCATGGATATCAGGATTCATTTTTGGCCACCCTGTGACTTTTCCTTTTTTCCAGAAGGGTTTCATCTTGGATTTTAGCAGCTCGTCATGAAAACAGCTTTAGTAGCAACAGAACTCTTGCAGTAACTTTGGTAATGACGTGACTTTTTATCCTGGTCCACTGTTAGATTAGACTTTGTATTTGGTCCAGTCCTTTTGGTTTCCGACCAAATGCCTGCAAGCATTTGGCTAAGAACCAGTCAAGAGCCACCAGCCCCAGTTGCACTCATCAGACATGAACGATTGTTATGAAATCAGTGACAGCCGTATATTGCAATAAGTACGTCTAGGAATAAAAGAAAACGCGAGGATCAAAGATGACAGCGGCAGATAGATTTGGATGTTTAGACAGATGTTTTCAGATGCTGGACAGAAGATTATGTCAGTAATCTCCCCAGTCATGGGAATGAGACAGAGAGCAGGGGATTGACATAATATAGGCAGTGAGGCAGAGATAAAGCTGACTGTTAGGTCACTGCACAGGCC
This sequence comes from Leptatherina wallacei, assembly GCA_028567055.1. NCBI lineage: Eukaryota > Metazoa > Chordata > Actinopteri > Atheriniformes > Atherinidae > Leptatherina > Leptatherina wallacei. The sequence goes on from JAOXYM010000018.1 coordinate 24,283,127, forward strand.
GTGTGTGAACAGTAATTAAAAATGTAATTTAAGACCTTGGATGATACAGAAGTTATACAAGAGTCAGCATATGGAGAACGAAGGACTCATTTATTATCAGTCATAAGTAGATTAATGTTTGTTGCCATGTTTTAAATGGCAACCTCTGAATATTTTGAGTAGTATAGAGTTTTTAATTTGCTATCAAATAACTTTTGGTACGTTGTAAGTTACTTAGTAATATTATGCAATGTAATATATCAACTCACTCTTTGTAAGCACTTCCAGGATATTTTAGTTCAGTGTCATTTTCTTAAGAGTTGAGTAGATTTTTTTTTTTAATCAGAAAGAGGTGATAGTATAAAACAAAATAAGATCAAATAAAATAAAAAAAGGTGATTTCTATATTTACTTTCACTTTTATATATCATGTTTTGTCTAATCAGCTGAATTTAATTTGCTCATTCATGTTTGCTTTTCAGGCCCAAAACACACCAATATGACTGGACCAGTGAATTTAGGCAAAACTGATGCTGTTTCAGCTTTTGATTGCAATCATGATTAGATACAGAAGTAAAATCCAGTCACTGAAGACCAAAGACAGAGGAAATCTAATGTTCATCATGAAAAGGAGGAGAAAATTGTTGAAATATTTATAAAAATTATTGCTCAGAAGAGAATATTGGAAGAGTTTGGATATTTCTTCTTTTACAGTGTAGGATCATTAAACCGTTGAAGGAATTTGGAGGAGATTTAGAGCATAAAGGACTATTGACATCTCTGATCCATCAGGCAGTAATGCATCAAGAACCATCATAACTCACATTGGCAATCTTCATCCAGAGAGATAAAGATCATGGCTAAGATGAGAACCTGACTGGTACCACCAGAGAGTCTCCTAGGTGATGTGATGCAGCAGTAAGAACAATCCCTACTGCAACCAGTAGGGATTTAGAAACTGCCCAACAAAGACTCCAAGCCTTGGCCGCTCGACTGAGGAAATACACATGAGAAATAGAAGCCAGGAAAATAAGCTGGCTGTTCTCCTCTCACTCAGCTAAAGTGACTCCCATTGGCTGCATACAAAGGACCCCATATAGGCTTGGGCCGGCTGTGGACCCCAGCCTCTGCTGCTCTCATGCTTTGTGCTTGAACATAAGGATTTCTATATTTGACTGTGTCCTTGCTCTGCACTGCAAGGCCAGTGCAAATGAAGAGAACAATGAGTCATCCCTTAAGTTAAGTGCATTTTTCACAATTGAACTATTTCTACATTTCTTTATTTTTTTTATTTTTTTATTTAACAGGGACCAATGCAAACATTGCTTCATAGAATTAGACAAAGGAAATGCCATGCATTCAGGTTTATAGGCTAAACTGCAACCCATGTGTCTGGTTAGACTTCCAGACCTCAGTGTTAAGCGGCCAAATAAAAGTCCAAAACTCATCAAGGTCTGTGGAACTGGTCATTTTTATTTGCGTTTATTCTTTTTTTACTTGCTCCATTTTACGTTTTACTCTGGGCTTTCATGACATGCAGTCATTTTTGTGTATTTGTTTGTTGTTGTAACTGTTGCTGGTCTGTGCTTCTAACTTTAAACCTGGCCAGGATAAACTTAGCCTTTAGATCATCAAAGTTTAGATTTCTGAGTTAAAAAATTATCATAATAACAAAGAGTCTGTCAGGCTTACAAAAATCTGCAACCAACTTATTACATAAAATAGATCCATTGTTGCTGAATCCAGTCTTTTAACCGACTTTTGGTTGCTTCTCTTCATCGTGACAACGTGCTGTATGTAAGTCCATTAATAGCACTGTTATGATTTGTTTCACTGACTATCACCTGTCAAAAAAAACCTTAAGCACAAAGTGGCTCATAATACCTGGCAGCCATTGCTTATTCCTTCATCAACTTCATCACCACCTGAACAAAAGTCTTCTTCTGCTTTTGTGTAATGGTTTATGACCACTCTCCTGTATAGGAGGACCAACAGACTAATAGGTTTATTCTAAAATATTAAAAACACAATAATTCATTTCAGAAAGTGATTTTATCAAATAAACACTTTTTAAATTCAATGAGTTTAATATTGTTGCAAATTGAATATCTAACATCACTACAAGTCTCATGTAAAAGTGGATCACAGTCTGTTTAAATAAATGAAAAAAGAAGACAGTTTATTACAACTCTATTTTTATTGACTTTATTATAAAGGAAAATCCAGGACCAGCGCTACTCTCAATAGTCATCACTTAAACACAACATCAACATGCAACACACGGATGAAGAACAGATTATAAAAGACACAAAAACAGACAAATATGATGAAAACCATTACGCCTCATTTTAAAGGGTTAAAGAGGAAACATGTTGATTGACAGTTAACTGGCTCAACTAAAGCACACGACCAAGTTATATAAAAACACACACCCATCTTTCTTTCCTTTCATGTAAACCAAATTTTGAACATTTCAGAAATACATGAATCTGTTTGTCTATGAAGACGATGACTTCAGAAAAAGCCACATCATTACATGCATTTTTGTGTAAACAGCAGTTTGTGTGTAGTTACTGTGAAGCTTTGACTATTTTTAACAGTTGCTATGGCGAGTATAATCACTGGCAATCAAGAGGCAGTCAATTTTGTTTTCTACATTTCATTTCTATGCACCAAAAACAACGGATACGCACATACACAGGTAAAAATGTTATAAAACTAAGCAGGAGATTATGTATCATTAATGTGGGGCAATGAGGTATTATATTTACACCTCCTGTGTGTTCAGTTTATGTCGGGGTCCTGCCAGGTGCCACTGCATTAGCAGAATGAAAGGTTATATGCAGAAGGAGTGGGGGGGAGGGAAATAAATCGGTCCGATCGGGCCGTTATGTTAAAGGGTCGTACTGAATCAAACGAAGAGCTTCTTCATTGTTCAATAGTCCCTTGACGAACTCTCCCTCTGCGACTCGGTCTGGATGGAGAGAAAACATACATGTTAGAATATGGTTGCAGCGGGAACTGACTTCCAACAATGCCACGCTATGAGGAGAAGGCTCTGACATGCAAGGTTTGGTTTTTGGTGAATGTTGCATGTAAATGTTTCAACTTATCAAAAAGATAAGATCTTTTCGTTCTAAGGTTTTACGGACCAGGACATGAAAAGTAAGCTCAGGCCTTAAATAAAGAAAATACAACCTCAGATGAACAACACGACATAATGCATCATGTCATTATTCTGAAGAATAACTGAGTTAAAACTTAGTTCATCCCATGATTCCTTCGCTTGTAGAACCACCTGCATGACGTTATCAGTCTCTAGTTCATTGTGAAACACTTTAGGTTCACTCTTCTCTCCAACGTTGCTTTGGTTCATTTAACACACCTGACTGAAATGAATGCAAAGAACTTGACGAGCAGTTCAATTAATCTGAATCAGGTGTGCTAGAGTTGCAAACAAATCAAAGTCAACGCGCTATTAACGCAAATTCCTTTTAACGGCGGTAATTTTTTTAGGGCGCGATTAACGCAGCACTGTAGGCATAATTTCAGGAAGTGATGTAGAAAGCAGGTTGTGGCTCTGAAGCAGAATTGGATCTTTTACACGGACAGTTTGGCTTTAAAGTTCTGCGAGATGGTTTTCTGAACAAGACTGAAGTGTTTTATCAACTGAGTTCTCCAAATAATGCCGGAGAAGGCGACTCAAACTGGCCACTGTCGAGGAACTGAAAATGAAATTTAAACTCACAATGACAAGCAGCCGTGATGCATTCAATGCAGCTTGGAAATCCCAATTTTATCAGTCTACCTCACACAATGACAACTATAGTATCAAGAGATAAACAAATCAGGATTCATTATGTGTTTAGAGTCTGTGTGGGCTCCTTAACTGTTTTATGATTATTCTAATGATAAATATCCTGTTTAAAAATATCTTAAAATAAAATAGATAAAAAAAAATTTGTACAAAATTCGGCTATTAATTTACGATTAATCGCAAGTTAACTCAGGACACGATTAAAAAATGTAATCGACTGACAGCACTAATTGTGACGTCTTATTTATTTTCTTTTTCCGCCATTCTGTCCAAGATTTGATGCTTTGCTTTGTTGTCTGACGAAGCTTCAGCCAAGCTTTCGCTGTTGGAAAGACAATCTCATATTTAACTTTAATAATCAACGTTCATGGAAGAATTCAACTGCAAAATGTCCAGGTCCTGTTTCTGCAAAACACCCTCAAATGATCACCACCGTGCTTAACAGCTGGTATATAATAGCTTATTGTTCTGAATTCCATTATTTCTATAATATGAGCTCTGTCATATTTTTTTATTTTGCTATTCTATCTCATTTGCTTCTGGTAATTTCTTTATTATCTCAGTCAGTCATGCTTGTTGCGCCCTCTTCACACCTGGATTGAGTTACCAATTACCACAGCTGCCCTTAGTTTGTCATTACTTCCCTCTCATCTTACAAAGAACAAACAAAATGCCCTGGTTTGGTTTGTCCTTTGCATGCTCCTTGTCATCTCTATAGGTTTTTTTATTATTATTTTCAGCCATAATAGCATCTTTTGTTGGATCTATATGTTGTCTCAAGACAGTGGAGATGATAGTAGACTTCAGGAAGGACCCAACCCTTTTCTCCCCTGTCATCATCTGCAACACTCCAGTGATCTCTGTAGATTCCTTCCACCTCATGGGCACCACCATCACCCAGGAGCTCAAATGGGAGCAGAACTACAGCTCCCATACTCCAGACTCCATAACAGTCTGGTTTACTGCAGCCACGGCCAGGGACAAGGTGTTCGGCAGCAGCCTCCCAGCTCTCCAGGAGCTGTAAACCTCTAGGACACAGAGACATGCAGCCAGGATTGCAGCTGATCCCTCTCATCCTGGACACAGGCTTTTTCAGTCCCTCCCCTTTGGCGAGCTGTACCGCTCCATCAGGACTAGGACCTCACGCCAGCAGAAGAGTTTTTTTCCCTGCAGCTGTCAGCCTGCCAAACACTGTCCCAACTCCCCCCACCGAGGCCTATAGAGTCACTCTTGAGGGTTTTTTTTGCAGTTTCTCTGAGCATTACACAAACTGACCTCAGGGTGAATTCTCTGGGAAGATTTGCAACTAGCTTGGATGTTTTCCACATGTGAATAATCTTTTTCTCTGTACAATGATGGCCCTAAAAGAGTTTGGAAATGTCTATATAACCCTTCCAAGAACATGCATCTGAATGCTCCGGAGCAGCAAATGGACAAAATGGTGTTCACATGGAATTAAGTGCATTTGATAGTTACTACCTAGTATCTTAACTCCTATCCATGAATCAACCAATCTTTGTTTCTAAAACACTTTTTCATTCAAAAAAGTGCAACACAAAGTGCTTTACATTAGAAACATGATAAAACAAAAAACCCTTTACCCATGAAAGTCCTCCAGACCACAAACCCATGAGTCACACACACACAATGCACAAACATTTCTAATTTATTTAAAAGGACATTACTCCCAGACATCATAAAACAAGCCTTTATGTCATTTTTGAGCCACACCATTTTATAAATGTGATGTATAGAGCAAAAAAGATCGAATGCAACATTAAAAGACTCAGTCCGTAGCTTTCCGATAGTAAAACTCAACGTCCCAGACTCGTTTGATGACACAGTGACATTTATTATGTGCATTTCTGAGAAACCGCACTATACAACGTTTTCATCTGGGATGCTGCGTGACGTTGATGGGGGGGCGTCACTGAGAAAATGGCAAAAGTTCTGTAGTGTGTTTTTAAACATAAATTTAATTTCATGGAGGTTTGAATTTCATTCAAGTCTAATAGGCTTTTTTTCCTCACCATTGTCGCCTTTGTCAAACGCTTTCCAGAGTTTCTCTGCCCTCTTCTCAGGTGTGTTTTCGTCCTCAGGCAGATCCTCCAAATCATCTTTGGGAATCAGCTTGAAAATTGCCTGGTAGAACAAAATAGATGGATAGATACTCTGGTCAAACACAGAAATTTTTTATCTGGGCTTCACTTTAGTTTGCAGTGGATGAACTGTGACGTTTCAATCGTCCCATTGCTTCCGTCAATTTTCATTTATTTCAGGTATAATGGCTTGGATGAATATGAAACAAACAGTGACCTATTCTAATGGAGGGATAAGGAAGGGGAACCTTTGCCCCTTTTAATCTTTTAATGTCACATCTATAAACTGATTATCGACCTACTGACAAAAACAGCAACATGTTGCTGCTGAGGATTAACCCACCAGCTCTTTGTTCTCTGATTATATGAACTCTAATCTTTTAAATGGAAGTCTGCTTGCTATAAATACACCAATCAGTCGTCCCCAACATTAAAACCACTCACATGTCAAGTAACACTGCCCATCCTTTTACAGTGTGTCCTGGCATTCACATGGACATTGTCTGAACAAGTTTTTTAGACCAGTCGCCAAACCTGGAAAATAAAGATTTCTAAGTCTATAATCTAAAAGATTATATGACTTTTTATTATGGATCAAGTCCTAAATCATTTTACTTTCCAGCAGCAACACTGAATGAGCTTATCGGGAGGAAGAGCAGGACAGATGATACTATTGATTCATGACTAGAAAAGAAAAACGTGATCAACTATTTAGGTTTTTTTCTTAAAAGAGTGAAAACTTATTGTCTATTCAATCATATTTTGTGGTTACTTTTACACAGCACAATAAAAAAAGTGAAGAGATTCATTCGTCACCATCATAATTCTAAGCAAAACAAAGGCAATGTGTCTTGTGTGCGTCACTCTAAGCAAAACATTTTGTTATTCCAATTACAAACCAACCAAATTTCATATAAATCTATTTGTTGGGTCGTTTTTTTCTTTTTAAATTTTCCAGCTTGAGGGAAACCATTTACAACACAGTTATATGGTAATCGGTGTAGACCGTGTAGATTCACAGAGCCAATACGCTACACAAGAATTAAACCGTGATTTTTGACTCATATTTGTCACTTCAGTGTCCCTAACTGTTGTGCAACTGGAAATCAATTCCTTACAGATGTGCCATCATCCAGGCATCTCCCAGTCCCCATAACTCTCCAAGATCCCTGGAAGAATGTGGTCTGAAAGTAGTTTTAAATAACCCGGTACATACAACAGAGGATTCAATCTTCAGTTCTTAATCTATCATGTTTGATTGCTTCCTGCACAGCAAATATCAAGCTTCCATCTTCTTCCTTGTCAAAATGTTGGAAGATCCATCCATCCATCCATCCATCCATTATTTTAACAATAAAATCCATGTTTTGACACAGCTGTCTTGACCCATTTCTAAACTGTTTCTGCTACCTGACGCTTTCTGACTACACACGGCCACGGAGCAAGTGGCTCAGAAATGTGGTACTTTTCCCAAATAGGCATTCAAACTGAGTGGGAAAAGGGATGGGATGAGGAAGATACTTGCTATTTGTACACACAGATTTGTACACCATTTTCACGGATTAGCCGTCTTTCTTGAGTGTAGAAGGAAGAGTGATGATGTCTCAGATTAACACTGCTGCACTCTTGCATACGTCATGTGACAACTGTTAAGGTAATTGACTGAATCAACAGCTCAGTCTGACCCAATTCAAGCTGTGTGATGCAATGTGTAAAAAAGGTTTGCAGTCAGATTTAAACAGATGCGATTTGATCCCCTCAGTGCAGAATTTAGCAGAACTCAGGTCTATGCAAATGATACTATTGTGCACATCTTAGTTTGCATTCACTACTCGTAGTTCTACTTTCATTAAAAAAAAACTCCAACCACTCAACTGTTTTCTCAGACAGTCTCCAAACAATATTAAAAAAAAAATCCTTTCTCCAAACTTACTGTACAGATTTCCGTGACCTCTGACTTGGTGATGTATCCATTCTTGTCCACGTCAAACAGCGAGAAAGCCCACTCCAGTTTCCTGGTGGTCTTCCCCGTTGACGTCATGTGGAGGGCAATGATGTACTCCTTGAAGTCCAGTGTGCCATCATCGTTGGTGTCGAAGGAGCGGAAGACATGTTGGGCGTATGTGTTGGCTTCACTCTCAGGGAAGAACTTGGTATAGATGGTCTGAAACTCGTCTTTCGATATGCGGCCTGTCGGACACTGCTTCTTGAAGTTTTCGTACCATTGGTATATCTCAGTCTCTGAGAACTTGGTGGAGAGCTTCAGGTCCTCCAGGATCTCCTTGGACACAGAGGTGCTCTTACTATTACCCATTATTGAAGATACTCTTGAGGTATAACAAGTTGAGGATTTGTCGCCCTTGGCTCTTCTGTGGCACTTTTAGCACAGCTTTAATCTGAGGAGTTACCTCCTTTGATTTGACAAAGTGATAAACAGTGACTGTTCCTGAGATATGGCTGTGATATTCCTCCTGATCCTGATCCTGGTCCTGGCCTGCAAGTCAACCCACACACGCAAATGCTGTGAAAAGAGCAGAAGCCATATGGTAAGCCAATCAACCACGAGTAAAACGAGCATGAGGTGTCAGAGGCCATGATCTTAGGTTAAGTGCTTGTTTATCTTGGAGTAAAATGCTGTGCGTCACACACTTTGGGCATCTCTGTAAACCTTGGCTATTTTCAGACCAAGCTAGCTTGAGATTGGCACAGAAGAGGAAATGCTAGTTGATTTTTGTTGCATATTTGTTGTAGAAAAGTCCCTGGTATTTTGATAGAACTCCATATCCCAGCATTCCTTGCAGTCAAGCGACTGCATGTGCAGTGTACTGCCACTATTTTTAGACTGATTCACTTTGATCCTCACTCATTAGTGTGATAGTTTTGCAAACAAATGAATGCATTCAACACTTTTGGATAATACCCCAAAATTAATGCTAACATTTTGCACTAACCTTCCAACATACCAACCAAGAAAATTTTCTCAATCAATGCCTGACAAATTTTTAGAAATACACATATATTAATTAAATATGCATATTAGATCAGAGCCATATGAGGATGAATGTTTGTGATTTACATTATTTCTGCAATGAAGGACAACCTCAAGGGATTATTACTGCCATGACTAATAGAAAAAAAACACAGAAAAGATGCAAATTAATTGCACATGTGAAAAATTCAGCCTGGAGAGCTTTTATATTCTGGGAAGGTTAACTATCTCCTCTGGCCTTGAGTTTAGAACCTCAGAGATGTGACCAAAGGTAAATAAGGCCACCACCACGACTGATGCAAAAAAATATCTGAAGACAGATTTTTCAAAGGTTTTATAGACAGATGAGAGTGACTCTAAACGCATTAACCCTTTGATGCATAGACATATATATATATATATATATATATGTATTATTTAGAATACATACAAATAAACATAATAAAAAGCTTTATGGATAAAAGGCCTCTCTTGATTATTAAGTATTATTCTTCATTTGTGAATTAGTCTATTGCTAAATTTACAAATTAATGCTAGACCTGACAAGGGGGGGTGGGGGTAAAGGAAAGGAGAGAGTAAAGAGAGTGAAGAGAAGAAAAAGGAGACAAAGTCAGAAAGCAACTGCATCAGCTGCTACTCCTGTAAGGAAACAGAAAAAACACCTGCAACATCTTCAAGAAAAACAAAGCTGACAATCATCGGGAGCACCTATAAAGAGACAGACAAGCTGCAAAAAAACATGAACATGACCGTAGCTGGTGATTAAACCTACAAGACAACACAACGACTGTATCACCATCCAGGATAGGAAATGTGGGGGCAAAATATGAGGCATGAATAGTGATCAGTATGCAAATGAGACCCTGCAAAGATCAGAGGCAGACCAGGGGGGACCCAGGACCCCGGAGACCAGTGGTCACCTCAGCATCCTATACCGCTTGTTTAAATTCCCAATTTTAACAGGCAAGGGTCGGGGTACACCCTGGTCAGGGAGCATCAGAGGGTTAATTTGATAAACCGGGATCTCCAGCAGGGTGTAAGGGGGGCACTGTATTTGGGCTGTGGGTCATTGAGGAGCAAGCTGGACCTTTTTAGGCTTACAAAGAAATGAACACCTTCTTCCAAATCTACTGCCAGTTTATAGATGATTCCCTCTTCTAGTTGCACAAGAATGAGTCACACAACTCCAAGAAGTCAGCAGCTCGGCCAGTCAGGAAATGCTGACCAGCCTCCATGTTCACCTGACTTAAATCCTAATCAGAACTTCTAAAACTCTAATGAAAGACACAATGTCTGTTTTCACAGCATCTGAGAAGCTGAGAAAGTTGATAACAAACATAAAAAGAAACTCTGAGTTTGTAATCTAAACAAAAGTCAACACAACAAGGTTTAATGCTACTTCGTTCACCCAAACTGCATCTCCCTCCCAGTCTCATGATGTTTTCCTTGGTAGTTTTAGTGTAATCTTGTAATGTTTTGGATTGTTAGAATTAATTCTTGCTTTGCCAATTTTTAAAAATAGAAACAACAATAACCATAATATTCATAAATTCCTAATAATACACATTTAAGAGCAAAGAAATTTTCTCAGATTTGCCATCATTCAAGGTTTTTTTTAATTCTTTCTGTCTTTCATTTTATTGTTTTCCTCATAATCAATTTTTTTTAAATTTGAAATTTTAAACAAAAACTAAAATCATTTTTATTTCTGAATATGAACCCTTGTCTTCTGTCCCCCTACTGGATACAATGATAAAATAATAATGTACTACAATAATTTTGATATATCAGAAAGTAATGAACGGTAAATATAATTTTATAATAATAACAACTTTAAATGTGTTTTTTTCCCTTTATGTGACGAACAGTACCTACAACCTTTACAGATGGCAAACAAAGTTTGAAGAATGAGCTTCCGGTTCAGTATATTGTGAATTATAACTCAACATCTTAGTTTAACTTGAATGAAAATGTACTAAAAACAAGGAAGTTCCCAGGCTTGATATTACCTCTGATTAAGGAAAATAAAACTTATTTTCTTCCTAACACACAATGGAGGCAACCATGAATAAAAAACAAGAAAAGAAATTGCATTATTATCAATATAAAACAAGCTTATAATGATTAAATTTTCCACTTAAACACAAATTGCTATGATTTGAATTTAAAGTTTTTGGTTAACCGATAACAAGTGATTGATATAATCTGAAGTCAGTACTAAATAAGTCTAAAGTAAACTCATACAACAACTAAAACTCATACAGGTCTGTTTGGGTCCTACCTGTGTGACCAGCAGAAGAGTTCAGAGGAAAAGGTGGTGATGTGTCTGTGAGCGGCAGAGGAAATCTGCCTCCACCTGCAGAGATTCACTAATTCAATCAGAGGCGGAGCCACTGCTGCACCCATGTAACCCCGGGGCTCCCTGAGCTGCTGCTTCCTCCCTTTCCTTCTGAGTTTGAGGTTAGTCACATTGCTCATATTCATTAGTTTCCATGAAGGATGTTCCATGTAAGGGAAATTAAGGTTTTAAATAAGCAGATTTGGTTTATTTTACTGTTTTTGGACAAAGATTTGATAAAAAAATATCTTGAAAGTTATCTTGGCTTTCATTGTGGTCAATTCTGGCAAAAACAGACCTGAAAATTGAAGTTGTCCAGAATGAAAAAGTATATTTTTGCAAATTTTGGACATATAAAAGAAAACATGTCAACAAACTGCAAGATGAACAAAGATGATGTATTCTAATGCAAACATAAAATTTTGTTGGTCACAAAATTTTAAGCAAAATTATTGACATCTGGAAGTTTCTGAAGCAGTGATAAATCTTACAGTACTTAAGAAGAAATATAACAGTTATAGCTATGATATTTTACATTTCTCCATTACATGATATGAGATGAATATTTAGAATTTAAATTGAGTCTGCAAGGGTTTCTTTATTTATTTATTGCCTATATATTTTTAAAAATTATTTCCAATATAATAATAATAATAATAATAATAATAATAATAATAATAGTTCCACTGTGATTGGATTCATTTCAAAAGTATATCAATAAATAATACCCAATCAAATCTTCATTTGTTTATTATATAGCAATTCAATTGAGCATATTATCAATGTATCAGTTGGCTGTTTCATCATATCTAGAGATTATTTCTTGAAAAAATAAAAGTTTTTCAGGCTGCTTTGGCTCTATATTTTCCAAGGAGAGAATATTTAAGTTTTAAAAAGTTTTAAAACTTATATAACTACTTATTCTCAACTGCAATCCAAAACAACACATGAGTCAGTGTCTAGTTTAACAAATCACTTTTAGTTTCTCCAGGTAAGTGGTTCCCAAACCTTTTCTGCAGGGCCCACTTTTCATCAACGACAATACCGGTAAAGGAAGCGGTACAAGCAGTGCATTGCCAGGTGGGTGGGGTCGGCTGCAATACCTCTGACCCACAATCCCGAGCTGTCCTCTTGTCCTGTGCTGTGCAGCTGAAATACCACACTGTAACACACTGAGACACAAGATGGTGGCTCTGTAAAAGTTTGGCCCGACCGCATCATCTTCCTGAGAAAGAAGAGCTGTTGCTGGGCCTTCTTCCCCCAAGTGTGAAGTGTTCACAGTCCAGGAGAGGAAATGTGGATGCCCAGGAACTTAATGCTGTCCACACGCTCCACTAAATGCAGAGAGGAGTGTGTTGAGTCTTCCTGGACCTCCTGTAATCTATGACTTCCCTTGTTGTTCTTGGAACACCATTTTCTGAGACTCTGGACCACTTCTCTGTAGTGGGTCTCATCATATATACAGCTATAGAGCTAGAGTGTGTATAAAAAAATCTGATACACACTGCTATATGAAAATTATACACAAAGATGAATAAAATCCCCCCAGAAAATTTAATTTTGTGATTTTAACGGAGATGCTCCACTTGACTGTGCTGCCTGTCTTTTTGTTTATTAGACAGACCTAAAAAAACAAACAATATAAAAATTTTAAACATGTTGCAAAGTGAACAAACAGAAATGAGTTAATAGATTTCATAAATGTAAAATTCATTTAGTAAATGATCATTATTATTGTTAATAAAACAGATTATTTTAGTTATTGTGAGTAATGAGTTGTTATTCTTTTACAGTGTAAAGGAAGGTGGCTGTTAGAAATAAATCAGCTTGTAAAAGCTGAGGGGAAAAAGAACCCTGATTAAATGACTCAGTAAAAGCTCATTGTTTTCCAAGATCTTGGGTCAGGCCAGGACTTAACCATTTAAATCCTGCAAGTGTTGGTGGGAGGAGGACGGCTCTGCTGCAGTCGGTAGAGACTTAAATGTGCTTAACCGGCTGTTTACTGCTGAATGCTTTGCTGTGACTGAGCATCTACACGGAGAGAGACCCACACTTCCAGGTGTGAAACCCAGTGGGAATAGAGCCGATACTGGTGCCAAACAGTCATGAGACATTTCTGAACCCAGACAGCTGAAACACTGAGTCATTCCTTCAGTCTTCACAGATCCAGTTAGCCCTGTTATTCAATCTCGGCCCCAGACACGAGGCCTAAAGGATCCTCTGCTTTATTTTTGTCTTAATGCAGGACTCTAAGCTCTCTTCCCCAACAGCTGATCTCTTTTCTGCTGTAAACAACACAACTTAATTCCTCCGAGAAAGCGCTGAAGCCTGATTTCATAAAGCTGCCCCAGTCTTGGCACCATCCACCACGGCTCTACAGGTGATGGATTTCCCATCTCACAGCCAAGGATTCAGAGCAGAGAGGTTGGAGAGGCAGAACCAGTGTCTATTTTTAAGTAGAATAACTTGTATGAAGAGACTTTCTCACACAAAGAAAACATGCAAAGATGCAGAAATACACTTTTAATTCATCACATTAGCTTTCCATTAACCAGCAAAGAAGGTGCGAAGAAATGTTTAAAAATAGTTCATTTCAGATGTTTCCACTGAGGTGGTGTCACCAATTCAATTCAATTCAATTAATCTTTATTTGTATAGCGCCAATTCACAACAATGTCATCTCAGGGCGCTTCACAGAC
>JAOXYM010000018.1:24311523-24330621 GCA_028567055.1 Leptatherina wallacei
TGCATCATCGGTATCATGTTGAATGTTTAATAAGTAATAAACTATCAAACTGTGATTTTTGACAAGAGTGTTTCCTATGCCAGCAACTCCCATAAAATCTGCATCAATAAAAAAAAGCTCTATTAATTAGGTGTTATTGATTCTTACTATGATGAATATAAAATAAATAAAAGAGCAGCCTGAGAGGCGGCCATCTTTCCACCATAAGGGAAAGAACATATCCCATTCAACAAATCCCTCTGCATGTGATCTAAGCAGTAACTGTTCCCGTAGTTGTTATAGTTGCGATGAAGCATCCGCTGTTAACATCTACAATCAACCTTTTATACTTCTGGTTATAGTTATTGATCTCTGTGTGGACGGCTCCGTAACATCTTCCCAAAAGGGTTTACTTTCTATTGACTTTAAATTATTAGTGCATCCATTTTTATTTCTGATATCTTGTATTTATATTACTTAACAAACAAAACTGATATTCACGTCTTCTAGGACTGATGTGTAATAATATGGAAGTGGGATCTTAACTGTGAATAAAAAGTAAATATAAAGCGGTTTTTGTTTCAGTGCATTGATACAAAGCTCATAAAGTTTCTTCTGTGTTTTTTTGTATCATTTATCATTAAATGTTTATTAATTCAGCGGAAAATAAAAGGCATCAGAAATGATTAAGCACAGCATTAACAGTCAGATGTTCCCTCATCTAATATTTTTAACATTGGACATTTTAGAGCTGTAGGTGACATATTTAAACTCCTATTTTCCCAACTTCATACAAGCTCTAGGTGCGGTTAAAAGAAGCAAAACTCTGAAGAAATAAGTTATTTGAGGACAGAAGTCTGGAAGTAGGATGGCCAAAGGTCAATAATAGCTTTGCAAATTAAACTGTGCCACTGTTCCTAAACACAATGTCCAGCATGAGACAAACATACCAGTGTAGACCAGTAGGTCTCCATATTCTTGTCCATTAATTTCCAATTTGGCAAAAACTCCCACCAGCAGAGCAGATCCACCCACCAGATCCATCACCACGGCAAAGGCCAGCGCCAGTTTACAGTGGGACAGGCCCTCACACAGCCCCATGCTGCAACTGGGAGGGAGGAGAGACCGTTAGATAATCCCACTGCAGGTACACAAAATCACAATGAAGTTACAATCATCGTGGTAACAGCTGCTGACACACATCCAGTCTGCAGCGGTGGCGGAAGTCAAATCTTTTAAAACATTTTTAATCCCAAACTGTACAAACACATTGTTTATGTAAGAAAAGCACAATGTAGAAAAATGGCAGATGTTACACTGGCATACATTACAACGAGTCGTGTCGGCATCATTTTACTGTCGTACTGAAGATTATTTACTATTCTATCTGGGGTAGTGGCCAATTATTGTTCTAAATGTTAATGAATTGACTTTACTTAGTAGACAAATCAAATAACAATCATATTTTCTTATTAAAATGATTTAGGTTTCAAAAACAAAGAAAATATACTCATTCAATCCAATAAAAACCCCAAAGGTGAAAAATAATTAAACACATAACTTATTATAAATGTTGACTTTCTCTTCACGTATCATCAATATGTTGCCAATCTTTCTCAATAAACTAATACTTTCAGTCCTCTTTGTATGTATACTTAACATCATATTCTATAAGTTGTTTTGAACCATTTTCATATAAAAATTTATATTTGTAAAGTTAATGAAGCCATGACATAAATGGGGGGCAATGAAACACACTTTATTACTGAATTGTGGGGAGAAGTATAAAAGAAGACAAATATTCTGATCTAATCATGTAAGTGACTTCCAGTCTAAAATCTGAATATTGGAGCAAAACCAATACAGAAAGAACAATATTAATTAAGATTATGTTTACCACAGAAAATGATAGATTTATGAAAGAATGTATAATGTCTCTTTTATCCACCTATTTTAATATGGTTCTCCTTTTCCCTTTTGGATGCTATATGAACTGTTTGCTTTGAAAATAAACTAATTAAATAAGTTAAAGTTCATTAAGTGAGTATCCTCAACACAAATGATGTTATGTGCATTAATTCATATATAACTAACAATTAGATTATGCTGTATTCACACATTGTTCTGTACAATTTGAGCACATTCAACTATCATATCAGTCAGATTTCATCCATTACAGTTTAGTTGTTAGACAGATATGGTTGAGGTAAGACTTCATAACCTCAAAAACTCTAAATAGCCTTAATGAAACAAACTGGAGTCACTGCACGAGCCCATTTTAGTCGTACAATCAATTAAAAATAACAGTGAAAAAGCTTAATCAAACAATTACACTTTAACTCACTTGTTATTGTTGAATTTGCGGCGAGATAAACTCTCGACTTTGTGTTTTACTGAAGTTTTCCCAGAGTTCTTCTCCTCCTTCCGCATTTACCTTCCTCGCCCTCCTCGCCTACCTGCGGCCCGCCCCTCACGTTTCACATTTCCGGTGGAAGTTTTGCGGCTTTCGAGGTTTAATGAGAATTTTGGCTTTTTACCATCGAAAGATAGTTTTTCCCACTTGAATTTCCGCATTTTACGCCATTCCTCGCTGAGTTTATCAACTAAAAGTGTCATTCCTACGTTATTCGTGATGTAATAAATTACTTGACGACGTAGTTTTGGAGCAGCTTTCTTTTGGCTCATTTATTTCTTCCCACTTTGTATCTTTAGCCTCATATATTCATTTTTTATTGGATCAAATGCATACGTAAAAAAAAAAAAGATAAACGATTCAGCATTTTAACTTTCTATTTCCGAGGTACATTGAATGCAGCTCCTTAAGAACTTTTTAGTTTTGACCCCCCTAAAAAGCGTAAAAAAAAAGAAGAAGAAGAAGAAAGGAAGGAGGGGGATTAAAACAAAAACATTTTTAAATACTAAACTTATTTTCTCACAACATTCAATGATTTGGGACTGATAGAAAACGAAGTCTTATTAAGAGAAAAATAAAGTTTTGGAAAGATTATAACCGCTGTGACTGGAAGGCCGCCGTTCTGCGCATGTGTGACGCGAATAAACCTGAGCGTGGTACACCTGTTGAAGCCACTTATAATCAGGTAATTGATGCTGGGGCCCGTGTGTCGGCTCGGTGGATCAGCGGCTCGTTTCAGCCTGTATTACAGAAGTATAACCCGCGCACAGAACAACGGGAGTCAAAAAACTAATAATTGGGGTTATTACTCATCAGTAGTGGTTACCTGCCAGAGTCTGCGGCCATGAATCCTCCAACCCACAGACACGACGACACAAGTCCGCCAGGTAACGGCAAACTTTACAGGAGGTCTCGCTCACCGCGTGTCTGCTTAAATGATACTGAAACCTATATGTTTTAAGATAATTTGCAAAAGATTTGCTGGTTTAAAAAACATATAAAATGACGAAATTTGTGTTATTTTAGTTTTGATAATAGATGCAAACCGGGAGAAAATGAGATAATTGAGTCTGCTGTGTAACTGCTTCATTAACGACACGCCGAACGCTTCCAGCGTCCATGAAACTAACACGTTTTACTTTGAGTTTGTTGTGTAATGACTATTGAACTGACGGGCTGCTTTGCTGAGTCATTTCTGTGCAGGTTAGTTTTGCAAAAGCATTTTTAAACTTACAATTTTTTTACACCCGAAGCAAGTGATAAGCAGTAATTAAGCTGCATCACTTTAAATACTGTTTATTTGTTTGTTCTGTCTTATTATTTTGCCAAGCACACATATATATTAAATATTGTTTGGTTATAGGTTCTCAAAAGTGAGCCCATTTTTGTCTAAATCACATGCCTGCATTGACCCAGACCTGGAAAAAAGTTTTCTGTTACTGACTTTAATTGCTTATCATGAATACAAATGCAGTTAAAGGGTTTAGTTTGTTTTAAGTCGAATATAAGCCAAAAATGTGATGTAGAAGACATCAAAATGCAAACAGACAATGATGATTGATATGAAAACTTGTAGAAATTTCACAGCGGCTGTTTTTAATATTGCTTCAAAATATGACAGCATATTAGCCACACAGTAATCAGCATTATAAACAAATGGGAGACATTGATGAAATGGATTGGTTTAGAAGTGCAAACAGATTAATACACATTTTGGATACTCTAATGGATACTTCTTATGCCACTTACACTCCATATATGTGTGAGAGAATACCACTTTACATTATAGTCTATGGGGATGTTGGAAGATTTGACATTTATGTTAATATGTCATAAAATGTTTGTTGGTCCTTTTTATTTAGAGCCAAACTCTGCATGTTTGGAATATTTCTAAAGGAATTCATGCTAACAGAAGCAGACCAAACTTTTAGCCTTCTCTGCATAAAGGTAGCCATTACATTATTTCTGAAGCGTATGGATGCTCCATCTTGATGAGCATGTGCTTTGTGCTGGTTTAGAGAGACTGCTTTGCATTGCTGAGGACAGGTGGGGAGACGTAATCATTCTGAGAGTCTTGCAGGAGGATTATGGAAACCAAATGTGTTTTATTTATCATGGATGCATGTGTGGGAGATTTAATAACTATTAAAATAACTCCTCTTCCTTGATGGTAATGATCCTATGGAGGGGGGATGCTAATAAAAATGGTAGATGTGAAAATTGAGAAAGAAGGAATGAAGTTAGAATAAACTAACCCTCCGTTTTGTTGCTGGATTTCCAGACGTCAATTTCCCTTTGGGGATCAATAAAAAGCATCTATCTATCTATCTGGATTTGCAGATTTGTCACCAAATTTCCTGCTTTGTTTTTCATGTGTTAGAGCACTACATGCCCCAGTCTTCTTCTTCATCATCATCAGCCGCAGCAGCAGGAGGAGGTGGTGGTGGTGGTGGTGGTGGTGGAGGAGGAGGAGGTTTGTATCTGGATGCCTATGAGGTCTCTTTTCCCCTGGATGAGAGTGCGGAGCGCCCCCCAGCCTATCACATGCACCACGGCCAGCAGATGATGGACGGTGTGTTGCTTCTACATGTGAACATGCTTATTAGTACATTTATTTTCTTTGTTTTAATGTGAATGCAGCTCAGGCTGGAGGGGAAGCACATCCTCAGATGAACAACATGGGACTTGTTACACTGGGCCTTTATTTAACAGATACTACGCCCAAACAGTTTCTGCTGCTCTCTGAAGGTCTCGCCTCAGGCTGAGGTCTGGACTTGGACTGGATCAAGTCAACCCCTGGATCTGCTGCTGTGCTTGGGGTCTTTGTCCTGTTGCATGAGCCAGTTTCAGCCAAGCTTCAGCTGTCGGATAAGAGCCTCACGCTTGAGTCTAGACTACTTTAGTGGAAGGAGAGGAGTTCATTGTTCAGGGTTCAGCTCCAGCGGCTGCAGATCAAACCCAGATCATCAGCCCTCCATGAGGTGTTTCTGCTGATATGCTGTGTTTGGTTTTTCTGCATATGACCAAACTTCTCCACTTTGATCTGGTCTGTCCAAAGAACATTGTTCCAGATGTCTTGTGGTTTATTCAGATGCAGCTTTGCAAACCTAAGCTGGGCTGCCGTGCTCTGTTCATGTTTTTCTTCAACCCTTCCAAATAAGTCAAATTCAGAAGACTTTATTTATCCCCAAGAGGGACATGAAGTCGCAGCAAACGATAGGACATTATCCACACATTCCAGTTATGCATAATTCAGTCAATGTACTGGATAGAGCATCAGCAGCTAAAGAATCCAGCCTGAAAGCCACAAATAAATAGATTTAAAACCTAAAAACGACACATATAGCCCCTTATACTCAGCACTGTCACTAGCCTTAAACCCTGATGGCCAGAGGAATTAAAGTAATAATATAATATAACATTATATTATATCTGTTTGTTTTCCTTCTGGGAGCAAGATGGTGCCTCCCAGAGGGCATCACAGCAATCCTCTCTTTAAGGACATGGTCTGTGTGACCAATCATGCTCTTTGCTTTCTGGGGCACCTGCCTGCTCCACAGAGTGTAAATCTGAGATCTGGCACAAGCTGCTTTTGTCCTTCACTGACAACCCATAAAACCAACATGTAAAAGAAAAAGTTGAAGGACTTTGAATAAAATAATGATAATAAACACATAAAATGGATTTAGTTACATTAAAAGAATTCAATTTCCACAGCAGGCAGATGTGCTGTTGGCCTTTTTTGCAATAGCCTCAGAGTCCACAATTTCCACCTTTCCTCCATTGATGCTTTGAAGGTTTTTTTCCTGAAATCAATGATCTTTTCTTTAGTTTTTCACAGGGTGAGAACCAGATAATTGTCTCCAAACCATGTGACAAAATCCGACTGCCATGCTCTGATTCTGGGGCGAGCCAGTGCTGCAGATGACTCAGTCAGACATATTAACATCCACTAAAACCTGTTGAGTTGTGAGTTAAAAGATTTAAAAGCAACAATAAAACCTGCTCAGACAAGTTAGAATAAAATGATAGATGTTTAAGTGAAATACTTGGTTGCATCTTAATAAAAGCAGAAGAGAAATCTGCAAATAGAATTCTGACATGGGACCGGGAGTTTTCTAGATGTTCATACATTTTGTCCAAGATAAATAATCTTGGCATCATCTACTCCTTTTCCTGCCTGGTGTGCAAACTGTAACAGATCAATAAGGCCGAGGATGATTTCTTTCTTGTTCATTCTTCTTCTAATTGTCCTGAGATGGACGGTTTCTCTGAGCATTGCACCGTCTGACTTTAGGCTGAACTTGCTGGGACGTCCACTTCTGGGAAGATGGGCAGCGGCCCTCAATGTTTTCTGCTTGTGAATATTAGTTCCCTCTGTAGAAAGATGGACTCCAAATAGTTTGAAAATGTCTTTTTAACCCTTCCCAGATTGATGAGCAGCAACAGATCCTTTCTGATGTCTTTCCTCCTTGGCGTTGTGTTATCAAACACCTGGATGTTGCAGACCAGCAAACTTCCAGAATGGCTGTATTCATAGAGATGCTCTCACTGATGAGGACCAGTTAATTAAGTGCAATGATTCGCAACATCTGGATGCTAATTATCCTCTTAATTTGTGTTAAAGCATTAAGGATGAACTCGGAGCATTTTGGCATTTTGACTAAGGATAGACAGAAGCATTAGCTGGCCAATTATATCGGGCCGATTTGTTTACTAGTATCGCCATTGGCCAATTCATGGGTGTGTTTGCCGATATCTTTTTTCTCAGCATGATTTACAGACAGGCATCCGCAGGCAGCTCTGTGCTGTCGGAGGCGCTGCTGTCCACGTATCCATATCGGTCGATTCCTAATTTTAATAAATGATAGCAGTGCAACATTTCATGTTATTGTTCATCTGAGGTTGTTTTCACCCAATTTTAAGATTTTTTTAATGTTCTGAGTTAATAAAGTATATACTTGCTTGCTTTTTCACCACTGTTTCATGATGCTTTTTATAAACTAAATACTTTTTTTTATATGTGGATAATCTGTAAATAATAGTAAAATAGGCTGATTCTTCCTAGTGTATTATCTACATGTTCAAACACTCAGGCAGCCCTTACCTGAAAGATCTATAAAAGCTTTTTTTTACCCGTTACTACTTCTTTTCTCCCTGGTAGCACTCTCAGCCAGTTTCTAAACTCTTCCCTCCTTGCTTTGATGTGCATTTATCTCCTCTTCCCCCGCCTGCAGAGCCCGTGGTGCAGGAGCCTCCTCATGCTCCGTACAGCCCCTTCATCCTGGTCTCTAACCTGCGGGCTCACCTGTACGTCTCTCTTGAGAAGAACGCCTGGCTGCAGAAGCGCATTGAGGAGCTGGAGGAGGAGCGAAACTTCCTGCGCTGTCAGCTGGACCGCTTCATCGTCAGCCTGAGGAATCCGGACGGTGAGCGGTCGGAAACAGAAAAGATGAGATCTCTCGGTATTTATTCTCTTTAATTTGAGTTGTTATTGTTTTTTCAGTAACGGAGTGGTGTGGAGACGCCCAGCGTGCTGTCAAGGTCCAGCCTGCCAGCTCGCCATCCCCTCCCTCCCCCATGACCACCAGGTCTGGAATGACCCTGAAACGCATTCAGGGTTCAGGATCTCGGAGCCGCCGTAGCGTGGCCATCCCTGGTGAGGAGGATGCTGGCAGTTGTCTCCTCTCCTTCTCCAAAGTCTGACAAAAGAAAAATCTCCATCTTTTTTTTTTATCCCGGCTGCAGTCAAGCAAGAGTTTCACCTCGAAGAGGACAAATACTACACCGAGGATGAGTACGTGGAGGAAGAGGAAGATGAGGACGAGGAAGAGGATGAGGACTCGGCAGTGGAAAAGGGGTCAAAGAAGAAGGGCAGAGGGCGAGTCAGCGGCGAGCCAAGGATGAAGATGAGGAGGATCTTCAGGATTACACATGGGAGGGAGAGACAAAGAGGTGAGGTCATGTGATACAACATGATGGGAACTCAAAACGTCCAATCATAAGTCTCACCCAGAATCAGATCCACGACCTGATAACGACCTCTTGAGCCTGATTAATGGGGCGGTGATGTATGTCTGAGTCCGTTATGTTCCACCTCACCGGCTCCTCGTATCTCCCTTCTCCAGTTAAAGACCCAGATGGAGTTCTGATCCGTTATAAGAAGATCCTGTCCACCTACCAGAGGGTGAGGAGTATGTCCCGGGCCTTCCAGATCCACGGAGTGGACCGAAACACCATGGCCTCCACCTCGCCCATCGCAGAGCTGCTGCTGGTGGCCCCAGAGAAGGTGTGAACCTAAACATGAATAAGAATATATAATGATCTAATGCTTCATCTGTTTAATCATCCTGTTTATTCAGCGAGTAGTTTGATCTGTAATTTGGTTTGTTATTTAAAAATTATGATAAAGTTTGATAGAGTTTATCAGCAAGAATAGTTTAACTTTCTATAAAAGGATCATAAATATTTACTTTTTATGATCTTTACTTTCATCCTAAAAACTCCAACATGTCGCTTTTGTCCCTGAAGTCGTTCTTATGCTGCAGCTGAAAGTTTGGGAGTATGATTATAATTTAGTCATGTGAGCACTCGGCTCACCGGGCTTCAGCATGTGTTCAGATATTTGACTAGTTTTTAATTAAAGATGGAAACTGAACTAATGAGACACATCTGCTCAGTAGTAGTTCCTTTATTAATTCATCATGTTAACTAACATGTTGTGCAGAAACACATTAGAAACCAGATTATATATATGATGCACATGTTGATGCTCGTTATTGTGCACCCAAAAATAAAAACCACTCCAGTTTATTTTTATGGGATTAAACTTCCAAACTCCTGAATAAAAACAGACTTGTCACCATTTAAACTTCTGGATGTAAATATTGAAGCTGAGCAGGATGATTTCGTACAGATGTTGGATACGTTTCCATTCACTTGTTTAATAACTGCATAAAAGTTTGACTAGTTTAGTATTTGAACTTGATTTTCTTTGTTTAGGAAGTTTTCTAAATATTACCTCTACTCTCGAACCGAGGTGTGAAATATACAGAAAAAGATAAAGGCAGCAGGTTGTTGATTACTCTCCCTGGTCCTTCTAAAAACACGGGATCATGGTGGCGCATGATGAAAGGGTGATTTTGAATTCCTGAGCAGCTCTGATCTCCCTGCAGGTGACGGAAGTCGGAGAGTTCGAGTCTTCAAAGGAGAAGCTTTTGGATTACGCGCGGCGGTGCTACAAGACCATGGACGACGAGACGCACGCCAAGGTGCAGGGCATGAAGAAAACCCACAAGCTGCTCCCCATCTCCTACAGGTTCAGAAACTGATGAAGAGGAAGAGGAAGAGTCTCTTTTTTTCTTCTTCTTTGTTAAAGAAGAAGGAAAAGAGTGTTTGAGTGATACGACAACGTGCCGGATCACAGGTTCTAGTTGGGATTCAGTGTTTTCCAAAAAGCTGCTTGACCTTTTCCCATGAGCAGCTGAGTGACAAGTTGTTTTGTTTTCTTTCAGTCTGAAGCTGCGTCTGCTTTACGAGGTTCTTCATTAACTTAGATGTGAAAATATTATTAACTTGTTCTTGGATGTAATTTTATTTAAAAAAGAGACTGACTGACTAATTTGTGGAGGATTTTTCTCTCTGAGGTTGTTATAATCCCAGATGTTTTGTTTTCTATACAATTCTTTATTTTCTTATGTTTGACTAAAGATTTTAGTCGTTTGCACTGAAAAAAAATTCTTGAACAAAGAATTTATTTATTTAAAACTACTTTGTTCCTGTGTCTCATGTTTAAGTGATGCTTCTTTACATGAATAACACACGATGGTAAATGTTACGCCGAGTTACAAAGTAAATGTGTTGTTGTTTGGATTGTTTGAGTTCATGTAAGTCCTGAAGTCAAACAAATAAAAACCAAAGAATTATTACTGTTCGGTTTTGCACCAAATTGCTTTACGTACATGTATTATTTCACAATGTACACCCTGGACAGGTTTCCCAGTCCACCACGGGTCCACACAGAGACAAACAACCACTGGGGAGAATTTAGAAGCAACAATCAACCCGACAAGCTGGAGAACCTGGAGAGAAGCCATGCACACAGAAAGGCCCCAACCAGGTTCATGCCAGGAATCGAACCATCGTGCAGCCCGTGAAGGTTGCTAAATCAAAACAAATAGCCTTTATAGCTACAGATTTTGCCGGTGTTGAAATACTGACTTGGTATCATTTACTTAAATGGTTCCCTTCCTGAAGTGCGGTGTCCCCCAAAGAGCACAGGGGGACCCCGAGGCTTTGAGGATTCAGAGCCATTGTGATTAATGTCAACA
Organism: Leptatherina wallacei; assembly: GCA_028567055.1. NCBI lineage: Eukaryota > Metazoa > Chordata > Actinopteri > Atheriniformes > Atherinidae > Leptatherina > Leptatherina wallacei. The sequence goes on from JAOXYM010000018.1 coordinate 24,322,246, forward strand.
TATTGTCCCTATTTAAAAAAAAAAAAAAAGGAGGGCTACATGTTCTATCCAGTGTTTATGGTGAAAATCTCACTTTTGAAAGCATGAAACCAGCATGGTTTCAGGGACGGGGGGGGGGGGGATCCACAGTGTCTTCGCAGGCCAATGTGCATGAAAGGGGTCCTCAAGGAAAATGTTCCTATATTCAGTCATATAATGTGTGTTACTCTTAAATCATTTCAATTTCCTGAGTAGATACTATCTCGTATGGAATTTCTTTAGTATTTCCTCTATTTTAAAGGAAGAACCTCAGCAAGTTGTCATAGATTGTTCCCAAATATTTATACTCCTCCACAATCTCCTCTGACCCCCCTTGGAATGATGAGGGTGACTGCCTCTGCCATCTGCATCTGTTTGGGGGAAAAGCTTGCTATCATCTCCTTGGTTTTATTTATAGCGAGCTCAAGGTTTCCACACCGCCCCACAAAGTCCTGCAATGTGGCGCTGTGCTGTTGTGTGTGGCTGGAGAGCAACCACAGGAGGACTGTACTATCAGCAAACTTCACAATGTGACAGTTTGACAGACACCCAGATAGCAGATACGTTTGGGCCTGATCCGGGCTACTTTAGGTGTTTATGGCTCAGTTGTGGCACTGGCAAGTGTTGTGCAGGGCTGGCCAGAACAAGTCCAAATATGAGGAACCAACCTGGACATAGATTGCTGCAATTTCATTGTGGGCCACATGTGGTGGTCATGTGGCAGGAAGTTTGCAGCCACAATCACATGGAGTCAATGCCATAAGTCAAGGCCAAACATGGGCCAAACAAAACTAACACAGCTTCTTCGCAGGCCAATGTGCATGAAAGGGGTCCTCAAGGAAAATCGGTTTGGTACCACCAATGTACTTCACTTCAGCTTCCAGACAACAGTGCCCTCTAGTGTTAGAAAATAGTAAGGCACAACATTTTCAACCCTTGTGTCAAATTTAACATTTAACACTTTTCTCTTTTTAAATAAGAAAAAAGACCCACTTCGTCTTAACCTCTGAATTAAAGAAGATTAATTGAATTTTAGAACAAAAATATTGGTTAAAAGAATTGCCAAAAAAGTAAGAGTGAACCCTTTAATGTATGTATGTTCCTTTTTCTGTCATCATAGATTAAATGTCAAATATTTCAAACATGAAACAAAAACAAAAGTGTAGCAGGAGTACAAGGAAAGAACAAATTGATGTGTATGAGAAAACAGATGGGCTTCATTTATACACAGCTTTTCTTGTTGACTAATCATCATTTTCCTGAGACAACAGGAACATCATTGGCTTTCAAAGATATTCCTCTCATCAATGTTTTCTTATCATCACTACTATTATCTCTAAAAGCACTGCATAGTAACCGTAGAGCATTCCTTCTTTTCATGGGTCTGAGTGTGTTTGTCTCTGTGGTTTATAACCAGTCAGCAAGTTAACTTATTGATGTGCAACTTTCATGGAAATATGAACAAAGGTAATATATCATCCTGGGAAAAGTCATTAAATATGCCATCACAAAAGGAAAACACCACTTTGAATATATCAACATTGTAGCAGCAAGTAAATAAGTCCCCACAGCAGAGACTAAATCATTTCTGTGCTCATGTTTATTTTATGATGATTATAATGCCAATAAATCTTTGATATATATTGTTCATCCTTATAGGCATAGGTTAAGCACTCCGAAAGCTCTCCACATTTTATAAAGATGACCTTAGCTCTTTTTTTCCTCATCCATACACAAAATATCTAAAAGAAATTTTTTTGGGAGAGCTTAAAACTACAACACCCCATAGTCATTTAATTCAACTTGGTTGAAGCAACTTCAGCAGCAGCGGCAGCCTCAGGTCCTCCTGACCATGTTTCTCTCATGGGAAAAACATTAAAGTTGAAGTGATCGTGACGTTTCAGCCCGCAACCATCAGGTCTACAAATGCTGGACTTGTCAAGGTTTACATTGGATTCCACTAAATGTCTGTCTCTCCATCTAGTCTTCAAGTCTCTGTTGCAGAACAATCCTACCGCATGATGCTGCCATTGCCATGCTTAACTGAAAGCTGGTGTGAATGAAGCTGTATTTTATGCCTTTATTACCTCCACAAAACATGTGGAAAACTTGGCCAAACAGTTCAATATTAAACCAGATTTTCAGAGTTATTCGGGTGTCTTTTGACTTCTTTCTCGCCCCTTTTCCATAAAGGCCTGGTGGATGGATTTCTGCACTTATTCAGATCAAGTCAAATCAAAGGGGCATTTCTTTTAAAAAAGGGGGGCGTGGAAGTAGCTTTAATAAAATAAAATAAAACACACAGACATAAAATCAACACACACGCTGCAGAATACATCATTCAAAGATTAAAAACACATGAATAATTTATAAAAATCTTTTTTTTTTTAGATTTGTAAGCTTGTTCGGGACAGTTCTGGGATGAGGTTGTCTTTCTTTCTCTGTGTCCTGCAACCTAAGCATCAAACCCTGAATCCTGGGAGGAGCCAGTCAAAGTCAGGAAACATGATAAGGGAGGGGTCCTGTAAAATCTTGTGGGCCCATTTCATAGTCTGCTGATTAGATAAGGCGGTGGAGTTTTAATAGGCTGCTCAATGATGTTTGAACAGACTTTACCCATTTCCAGCATTTGTGTTCTGCAAAGTAATCAAGTAAAAGTATAAGAACAGTTTATTATACAGTATATTCAGTCATATAATGTGTGTTACTCTTAAATCATTTCAATTTCCTGAGTAGATACTATCTCGTATGGAATTTCTTTAGTATTTCCTCTATTTTAAAGGAAGAACCTCAGCAAGTTGTCATAGATTGTTCCCAAATATTTATACTCCTCCACAATCTCCTCTGACCCCCCTTGGAATGATGAGGGTGACTGCCTCTGCCATCTGCATCTGTTTGGGGGAAAAGCTTGCTATCATCTCCTTGGTTTTATTTATAGCGAGCTCAAGGTTTCCACACCGCCCCACAAAGTCCTGCAATGTGGCGCTGTGCTGTTGTGTGTGGCTGGAGAGCAACCACAGGAGGACTGTACTATCAGCAAACTTCACAATGTGACAGTTTGACAGACACCCAGATAGCAGATACGTTTGGGCCTGATCCGGGCTACTTTAGGTGTTTATGGCTCAGTTGTGGCACTGGCAAGTGTTGTGCAGGGCTGGCCAGAACAAGTCCAAATATGAGGAACCAACCTGGACATAGATTGCTGCAATTTCATTGTGAGCCACATGTGGTGGTCATGTGGCAGGGTGTTTGCAGCCACAATCACATGGAGTCAATGCCATAAGTCAAGGCCAAACATGGGCCAAACAAAACTGCAGATGTGGGCCAAACATTTTTTGCTATCTGGGTTGGCTCATTGGGTAGCAATTGTTTTGTTTATCTCTTTGTAATTCTCAGATTTTTTATGTTTCTATTGCACCTTGCAGCTTTTAATGTTTTATATATTTATGTATAGCACTTTTATTTATTTTTTCATGAAATGTGGATTTTTTTTTTTTAAATTTGAACACAATGAATTGGCTTGAACTGGTCGGCTCTGTAGAGTACCTTGAGATGACTTTGTTGTGAATCGGCACTATATAAATAATAATTTAAAATGTGCTATACAAATGATTGTTTCTGCACATTGTGTGTTGTGAAAAGCGTAGAGAAGCTTGTGGAGGATGAGCGATCATGACTGAAACCCGATGAGAGTACAGGAGGACATTTAAAAATTCAATCCATTGATGTTTATATTGATTCCTGACAGTCCAGACTGTCTCTATGATTGCATGTAGCTGCATCAGTCCCCTCAGTAAAACACATTAACACTTCTGTGATGGGGGCACTGATGCAGAAAAGTTTACTGAGATTTCAGGGCAACATAACCAACATCTATCACAGATCTTTTCCTAAGGAGTCCAGGCATTTTTCAAGAGCACAGGTTGATTTTCTTTTCTCTTTCTCCCCTTGAATGTGTTGGCATGATGGCTGTTTACTGTTATGTGGACGGTTTCTTGGATTTATGCCAAATTAAATGAAAGAATCACTTGCAAAAAAGCTATATTTTCTTATTTTCTTTTAATGGATTTTCTAAACTGTCCCCTGTTCCAAACTGATAACTTCATTTCCCAGAATAGCCCGCGGTAAACAGGGTAGGGGCGCAGTGAGCATAGCGGGGCACTGGAAAAACTGAAACTCCAGTTTACCCTTTAACCTTTTCAATCAGTCCAATCATAGCGCAGGTTACGCTGGAAGTAGTAAAACCAGCCTCCCTTGATGGACAGCTACGTTTGACCAATAGAAATACGGGGTAAAACTGAGTGGACCAATCACAGGAAAAATGGGCGGGACTCCTGTCCGACAGGGCATCGGAGGAGGAGGTGTTCCTGGTAGCCATCTTGGATGTGCGAAGTGATTGTTTGACGAGAAGAATTGACAATTTTTTATTTTTTAGAAAACAAGCCTTTATATTGAATCGCTGAAGATTTACCGCAGTGTGGCGACGGAGGAAATCAAACTTAACTCGGAACAATCCAGGTAAATTAGCTACAGACCCAGAAGTGATGAATTTATGTCCCTTTCCCCTCTTTCTGTCTCTCCTCTCTCCCCTTTCCAAATTGAGTCTCCCACATCAAATAAGCGCAGCCGGTGGGAAGCTGCAGCTCTCGACTCTCTGACAACAACTTATAGTCCGTGTTTCTTGTTTTGAAGCGGAAAAGCGTAACTTAACTTGCAGAAACGCGGGTGAAACGTTAACTTGGGTGCCCGGTTTGTTTGCTCCCAGGCGGTTGTTCAAACCCGCATTGTTTATAAACATCCCGGGCTAGGAAATACACGTCCCTCGGTGTGGAAACACCATGAGGTGTTTTTAGTTAAGCTTTTTCCGATAACCTTACAGTTAGTTTAGTAGATTTAGTCATTAAATGCTGGAGAAGCAGATAACTAGTTGGTCCAAACTCATCTGATCAGTGGGAATGTGTGCTAGCAGGACAAGGATATCTTCGGATGTCTGCACCTGTTTGGAAAAGTAATACTGAAGCTAATATAACACGGTTTGTTAGCTGGTATCTTCAGAGTCAGACTATGATGCATTTTCAACACGAGGGCATGCAGGTGAACTGTGCTTCCTCCTTTGATGTTAACTTTTATCTCCAAGGCTGCTGCAAGCCATGTCAGGAATACAGTGGCCAGTTTATTACAAAGCATAGCTGACTCATGCAGATTACTACAACTGTTACATTAATGAGAACACATGTGGACATACTTATCGAGCTTTTCTATAAAAAAAAAGCTATACTCTGCATTGCATGGAGACATCTCCATGTGAGGAACCAAACTGAGAAGGGACTTTGGCAAAAATTGATTTAAAAGTTGTTTATAGTTGATCTTACAGGCTCAGCTTGATAAGGCCTCAGTGTGTGCATTACACTAATAGATGAGTGCAGTGCATCACTGTAAACTACATCTTGTCCTCCAGCCCTGAGATTGTGGGAACCCCTCTTTAAAAACAATTTTTTTTACTTAGGCAGGTTATGCCATTGAGGATGGCTTTATTGCAGATCTGTGGCCTGTTCCAGAAAGCTGGTTTGAGTCTAAAAAGAAACTTTGGGTTTATTCTTAGCTGAGTTTTCTTTTCCACAACAGCTGCTGTTATTTGGTTTCATCAACTGTCTCTGAGTGTCTTCACCCAGAGTTGGAAACCACAACAAAAAGCCACCATCGATAGAGCTCTAACACCTGGACTCACCATGGCAACCGCTGACAAAAAGCTAGTTATTTTACCCAGTTGGAGCGAGAGGTTCTTATGGGCAATACAAAGAGGTATTTCATTAAAAAAGGTAACGTTGCCGCTGCTGATAAGGAGAGAGAATCAGCATGGAGATGGAGGTTGGAATCCACGGGTCCACTGACTAATTATCTAACTTCATTAAAACCCTTAACATGTGGGTGGAAATATTGGTGGATGGAACAAAATCCTAGTTTTATATGGGTTCAATCCCCCTGGGGAAAAACACGTGGAGGTAGCTGAAGATGAAGTATGAAGACATTTTAGAAAGGTATTGTAGAAGACGATGATTGTAAAAAATGTTATGTCTATTTCACACTCGTTGATACACAAATTAAAGGGACATAAATAAAGTGGCTATTTCTAAATCTAGACTTCCAGAGAGGCGGACAGACCTCTCTACCCATCACACATTTATGGAATTATGATATGGACTTTCCTCATGACTCGACATACTGTTGTCTTTCTGAAATGTTCTGTGTTGCCAACGTAATAAAGAACATTTACAAAATAAATTTTTAAAAAGTATCGCAGCTCAAATTACAAATCTCATGGTCACAGTGTGTCGCGCTGGATATGAACGACCGGATAATCCGAGTGACTTGCAAAACGTTACCGTTTGATGAGCTTATGGATCGGGAAATGTTAGCACATCTGTTCGAGTTCTGAAAAATCTTCTCCCTACGTAAACAATTTTGTATTAATTCAGCTTCTCAACCTCTGGAATCGCGTTGGTACGGCAACCCGTGTCTGACAGCTGGTTCAGGTGGGAGGAGACGGGTATAAACTCAGGGTTTCTTTATGGTGAAACTGCCAGCGAGAAGGTTCACTTCAGTTACCATGGTAACAGACTTGGGGTAAGACTTACCTCTCTTTCTGGAACAGAAAACCTAGAGTTTCCTTCAACTCAGGTTTAACTTGACCTGCTTTCTGGAACAGGCACCTGTTTAGTGAGCGCATTCATTAACCTGATGTAGTGATGGGTGTTAATGTTGTCACTGAGTGAGAATCTTGGCTGATGATACAAAATGAATAATAAGAAGTTGAATTCATAACATAAGAGTTATTTGAGGACCGGACTTGGGCACCCCTGTGTTAGGAGAACACTTTGGTCTTCATAGTGTTGGATGATAAGTTGTGTTGCAGACTGGGGCCTTTCAGAACAAGTGTATATACTGCATACTGAGATCACATAACACTTTAATTAAACACAGGTGGACCATATTTAAGGAATTATGTGGCATCTGAAGGTAATTTATAGCAACAGAGCTTATTTAGAGTTCTCATAGCAAAGTGGGTAAATATTTATGCATGCACATCCAGTAGAGTTTAAGTATATTCTCTTCTTTTTTCAATTCTTTTTACCAATTTGAACTATTTTGTAAATGTCCATGATATGAAATTATTTTAAAAAAGGATTTAAATAAAATGTTTTATAGGGGTGGGTTTAAAAAAAATCGATTAATCGATTTAAATCTATTCAAATTAAATTAATTCAATATCGATTCATAAAACAAAGGATCGATTTTTTTTATGTCCAATTTTTTATTTTTTTTGCAGGTATGTCCATATTTTCTGATGACTTTACCCAATTTAGAGCAATGTCATTATCATGCTCTGTGTTTTATAAAAAAAAGTTACCTGAGATTAAAGAAAAATAAGTGTTGTTAAACAATTAGCTGGAAATGAATCGAAATAGACTACTTGTGAATCGAATCGAATCGAATCAGGGAATTAGTGATGATACCCAGCCCTAATGTTTTAACACAAAGAAAAGGGAAAACCAGGGCACTGTGTGACCAGGAACACAACTTTTGATAATATTCCGCATTTCACTCGGTACATCACGCTTTACGCGACGTCATTATTGAGAAATTTGTGTAGAAATTCCTACTCAAAGCATTTCATTTAGATAAAGCACATTTTAGAGGATTGTTGCTGTCACGAAGGATTACTGCGATGTTGGATAAGTCCTCAGTGACACTGGAAAAAGATAAAGCGTCTTCCAATAAATAGTCATGAGTTTCTGTAATAGATAAACAAGATTTAGGTGAAATTAGAGGTACTGTTAAACCCTAGCCGCAGAGATTCCATTACAGCTAGTTTTACTCCGGATGTGTGCAGCTCCATCTTGTCATTCATGCTTTTGTTTTTTTTCAGCTTCAGTCTGACCCACTGCCACATTGTGATCCTTAAAACTGACATGACTCCTCTTCGGTCTGTCCCTCCTGACTCACTGTGTGTAACGTTGAACAAAGTTTCTGGGTCAAGAGGATGAACTTTCCCATTGGAAGTGGGTCTGATCCTCCGAGCAGCAATTATGTGTGTGAAATTATGACCTTAACCTCTTTCTGTAAGATGAATGCATCGTGGAAGGAAGGTTTTTGGAGAATCTGCGTATTCTCATGTTTGTTACTGAGAAAGGAAATGTTAAACCGCCTCATGGCGGGCATGTTTTATATCGTAAGATGTTGTTTTCTACCATATAATCAAAGCCCACGTTATGGTCATGAACAAGGGGCAACCTCGCGTTCGAAAAAAGGAAGCCTATGCGGAAGTGCCAAAAATTGCAGTTCCCCCCTCCTCCGCCA
>JAOXYM010000018.1:24341308-24353605 GCA_028567055.1 Leptatherina wallacei
CGAAAATGGTGACGTGTGCAGATCGCAGGCTGCTATTGGCCAGAATCTGACTTCATGGGATGACTCATCAGTGCGACCCCAGACCGCGCCAAAAACAAAACCCAAAGCCGAGACCAGAGAGACATTAGCAGCAGGAGAAGCAGAGAAAGAAGAGATAGAATCTTGAAAACCAACAACATGGTCACATATAGAAGTGAGGACGTTCCTTTGCTTGCTAGCGGTGTGCGCGTGTGTTGCGAACAAATGACTTCATGAAACCTCGCTATGAAGACCCCGCCCACACTGAGGACGGCCCCGCCCACACTGAAGATGGCCCCGCCCACACTGAGGACGACCGCGATTGCCTTCTATTGTAACGGGAACAGACGAAACCGGGGTGGTGTGGTGTCGGCTGAACGAAGGCTGGGCTGACTAGGTGCTGGTGTGAAAGGGGCATTAGTGCCGTGTGAAAGTTATTCAGTGTGAATGCAGCCTAGAACCAGTGACAGTAGGGTGACTAACTCGGCTGCTGAGCTCTGGTGGGTAAACCTGCTGCTGGTATTCCCAGCAGAACATGCCAACACCAGTCTCCTACAGTCCCAGCTTTCCCAGCAGGACAGCAGTGAGACCTTTAAAAACTGCTCAGAGAGCACAACAAAGACCTAAAATGGGATTTGATGGTACGTGTCAGGAGTAATCCCGATCTTCAAAGTCTCCCCCCCACAACATTAGGGATCCAGGCCAACCTTAGACCTAAGAAGGACCTGCTCTGTATAAGTTATCAGGTCATGGCTCTTCACACCATGGGTGCTTAAATGCATGAAAACTTTTTCGTAATGTTTCGAAGAGCCCACGAACTGCTACCAGCCTGTAGAACGATGAAAGGATTGCATTGCTCTGCATCCATCTGGTAAGCCCAACTTTCTGGTAGAATTATACTCGTGACTTGTTTTTGACTGAATGTCAGCGGACGTCGTCCCCGCCCCGTTGACAGTAAGCTGCCGGTTGTTTTGCAGGTTAAATATTTAAGATTTGTCCTTTTCTTTTGTCCATAAGTTGTTTCTGTCAGCTTCAGGGCCTCCATGTGGGATGTTACAGGAGGTGAATGTAAGGAAAACATGAGCTGGATCTTGATGCCTTGACTGCAGCAGCCTCATTGAAAGTCCCATCAAGGCTAATTAGAACCGGGGCCGATACATAAGCTCCACTGCTTTAAATGAATGTGGGCCTGGAAATATGGCCCGAAATATTATCATGATGTTATTTTCTATTTTGGTAAATCTCGTCATAGATCCCAATTTACAGCTTGATAAAGCTCCCAGTTTCAAGAACTGGTTGCATTTTCATGCTTGCTGCATGTCGTTGGGGGTGATTAGCTTTCCAACCTTTTTTTGCCAAAACCTTTTACAGTTTAGGAAGATGACGTGAGTTCAGTTTCAGTCTTACCCCTGCTGTCTTGGGGTCTTTCAGCTCTACATATCTGCTCACTTCCCTTCCTCAGTCTGATGGCAGGTCCTTGTTTTATTTATTTTTCTCGCTCTTGGGTTTTATTGGTGGTTAGCTACTAACTTAAAGGTGCATTACCATCAAATATCTCTGCAAATGCGTCGTGCTTCGCACTGAGATCTATGTCAGTTTATTGGTGATCGAAATCTGAGATCATCGAGCTCTGACTGAATCCCAGTTAAACAACAACTCGTTGGCTTTTGAGAGCAAGTTGGCACGTTTTGGTGGGTTTTTCTTTAACCCAGTTTAAAAAAAAAAAAAAAAAAATATTTTCCCAAAGCACCTGAAATCAGAAAACTATGAAATTCAAAAGTCTCCAAAACAAAATGATGCATTAAGACATCTTGACTAATAATCTGTCCAGAGTTGTTCAGAACTGATGAAACCAACCATCAGGTGAAAGACTGGAGCCTCGTATGAAATCTAGAAACTGTTTCACCTCTTTTCTTGTCATTTAGAGCTCTGACTGGCCGATGAATGGATCGAACGTTTTTGACCTTGAGGAGATGAACATGTTTCTGTGCTGCATTACTTTCTTTGGGATTCTGCACTTTTAGTAGTTAAATAAATTATACTATTACCAACAGGATGCACAATACTCATGATACTTATAATAAACTCAGTGGTTGCAGCAGCCCTGAGCCAGAGGCCCAGAGAACAGATCCGTTCTGCTAATAAAGAGGCAGAGAGTCATCAGTGGTTTAGTGTACAAAGATCCCAGCTGCTGCTTTTCTCTGTTACAGCCCATATTTGTGATGCTGTTTGGGGCAAAAACTGCACATTTAACTGTCCAGTAGCTGGTGTCTTCTTTTAATAGATCATTTTTTACCCACTTCTCTCTCCCTCCTCACTTAATCCTGTTACAGAAACAAATATAATTTCCTGTAAAATCAATTTGACAAATCAAACTCGAATGACTTGGTTCTTCTTTTAAAAGCACGAGCGAATGCTTTTAAACTTCCCACAGACTGTATGGCCGGGTTTTAAAACAAAAAAAATGAGTCCATCCTCTCAGAAATGAGAGCCCAGAACTTGTTTGACCCTTCACTTCCCTTTTTCCTCTCAGCTCCACAACGCAGCCAACGCCAACCAGAAGGAGAAATATGAAGCAGACCTCAAGAAAGAGATTAAAAAGCTACAGGTAAGAAAAAAGTGCGACTATTGAAGCTCGGAAATAAGAACGAGTGTTTGCGAAGAAATGGAGCAGCAATTAAATTTTTAAGATCGCCGCAGTTTCAACCCAGATCGCAGCAACGTATCCGTCCAGCTCCACACGGTCGGGCTGCAAAGCTGACCCAGATTCAGCCGCGCAGCTGAGTCCTCAAACGTTGGGTTCTCTCTCAGGAAACAAACAAAGTGCTTGTGAATCCTTATGAGAACATTTGGAGCCTCTTAGTGAGTCAGTAAAGCCATTAACTTCCTTTCAGTGCACTAACTATGTAGAATTAGCATATGAGGAAACTGTGAAAGCACAAAACCTGAAACAGTCTGATTACACTCACGTTTTATAGCTTCACACGTTCCTGGGATTTGTGTGTGTTCATGTGGAAATAAGTCCACCCCAGACGCTCTGTTTCCATCATCACAGAACCAAAAGGTACAAAATGGATCCAAGTACAAACAAACAAACAAACAGTCGGGCCAGTGACAGGATAAACCGTCATAGCATTAATAAATAAAAATGACTTTTTTTTTTTTCAACCATGTTTAGAGACATTTGTGTTTTTTTCCCCCTTTGTTTGTTGTTTTTTTTTTTTATATCATCATGATATCATGGGAACCATTGGGAGGGACGGAAACTGTCTGTAAACGAGGATGTGGCTATTAAAACGATTCCTCATAGGCTGTTAACCTGTCCGTTCAATCTGTTTTCAATTCAATTCAGCTTTATTTGTACAGCACCAACTGACAACAAAGTCATCTCAAAGCACTTTGCAGACATAATCAGTTCAAACCAGCTTGTTGTCCAATTAAAACAAACCCACATTAGTGTAATTTATAACAAGTGTCTTCATACAAGCTGGTTCAGAAAGAACAATTGCCGCTAAGGGACCCAACAGATTGCAATGAATCTACAGTTTTCTCCCGTCGATCTGGCTTTGAACTGTTGGTTCATTTTATCAAAGAGAAGAGTGTGAAGTTACCCCCCCCCCCCTCCCCCTCCCCCCCCCAGGCTATTTCTGACGAGGATAAAAACAAGAAAAAGTCAAAACACTGCTATTTCCAACAGAGATGCCACATGCAGTTTGTTTGGCCAGGAAAGCCGCGTGATGTATTTTACATTCTCACAAAGAGCTGGAGATATTTCATCTTTTTTATGATGTGATGAATGAATATGTGTCAGAATGTATTTAGGATGCACTACAACCCCTACAGGTGAACTTAATATTACCTTCTCTGAACTTTTGAACGCACATGCACAACTGTTCAGCGTTGCGTACTCATTACAGAACATGCTGTTCTCTAACAGGAGGATTTACCACGAACATGTCTGAACCATGAAACGACCAGTAAACCTTCTGCCTCTATGACGGCGTGTATCTAAACCGTCCTCTTCGTCAGACCAAGACCACACCAAACACATGAACGGTTGTTGAGACATAATATTTAATGTTGTGGTATACCCGCCACTGCTGTTAGCTTCAGTTTCAGTAAATTGAGATGAAGGAATTAGGATTATAAGATTCTATGATATGTCCAACATTCATGCTATAACATCTCTGTCTCGGGAACTTTTTGATATTTTCTGTAAATTTCACCTGAAAGTTGAATATAGCCTAACTTAGTGAGACTTCGAGTAGTGTATGTAGCTCTCAGCGGGGCTTTAATTATTATTATTATTATTAAATAATTATGGAGAAACGCTTTATTCATAATTAAACAAACACATACTGAAATGAATAAATGTTCCACGAAGTAAATAAATATGGCGTAAAATGAATACCAAAGAGATTAATAAAATGTAAGTTTTTCATGGTTAACTTTATTTATTTATTTGTTTGCTTTATTTCATATATTTTATTTATTTTATTTATGTATTAACACTTTCATTTAAATATTTTATTATTAATTTATTTGTAAAATAATTGTTAAAGTTTGAATAAATAAATAAATACATGAATAAATATATTAAATAAATTACATAAATCAATAAGTATCATTAAAAAAGTTAACCATTAAAAAATGTACATTTAATTGATTTATTTTGTTTTCATTTTATGGCCTATTATATTATTTCATGGAATATTTATTCATTTCACTCTCCATCTATCTTTTAATTATGAATAAAAAGGCTCTCCATAGACAAGAGTTAGGACATGTAAAGACCAAACCCTTTAAAGTGCAGACACGGCGTGATGCATGAACCATTGAGGAACTGAAACACTGCAGCGTGCTGAAAACCAGGAATCCCACAAACTGGCCTGGAGAACACGCTGAAACGACGATATGAATCATTCTGAAGCAGAGCTGTCAAAGGGATTCATCAAATACAGGTTTTCCCTAAATAACACAGTAGGTGCTCCTCAAAGTCAAGAAAGGATCATTAGTGGTGATCTTTCTAGGAAGCCACATCATGAAATCTCCAGGACGGCTCCAGTGGTAAAAAGAAAAGATCTCTTGTTTTTAGTTTGGTAAAATCTCAGCGTAGCTTCTGTGGTCTCGAAACTCCCACAATCCTTTGCTCGAAGCCGGTGCTGACGGAAGATGGAACGTGCAATAAATATTTAGATTTTTCTAAATATGAAGTATGAAACTGTCTAATTTAGACATGGTGGAAGTCTGATTACAGACCTCCAGTCTGAAGCAGTCGTGCTCTCCATGGGTGTGGATGGGGTCTCATTTGTAGCCAATCAGGAAACAGAAACTTGCTGAAGTTGACTTAAACTCTGAAAATGAGACGAGGTGGCTTTCCGATGCCTACAGGTGGAGGTGTTGAATATCATCTTGCTCAGCTAAAAGTGTTTTATGTGTGTGTGTGTGCTGCCATCTCAGCGTTCCCATGACAACCAAACTCCAAGCAAAGCCTGTAAGCTGCATGTGGACATCATGTTCACCATCCATGACGGTTGAAGACGAGTCTCTGCTCGCATTATAAAAGTTCACTGATGTATTTGTTTCTAACTCTCCCCCCTCATTCTCCTCCTCCTCCTTCTTCATCATCGTCTTCTTCTTCTTTTCTTCTTCTTCTTCTTCATCATCTGCCTCTGGTCCTTCAGCGTCTTCGAGACCAGATCAAGACGTGGGTGGCCTCCAACGAGATCAAAGACAAAAGGCAGCTAGTAGAGAACCGCAAACTGATAGAGACGGTGAGTAGGATGCTAACGCTGCCTCTCTTTCCTACGTTGCTGTTTTAAAACACGATAACTGGAAAACTGTCGGTTTAGCTTCAGATCAGCGAGGTGAAAAGGACACACAGTTTATTTATTCTTTATTTTTTAAACCAGGTTTTTACTGTGTTGAGAGGTTTTGTGAGGGACTCTACAGGAAATTGTCAGCCAAGCTAGTTATCCCACTTTTTATCGGAAGCTCGATAAAGAGTTTTACCAGTTTGACTCTCCAGACATTACTTTACGGATCTGGCTGACCCTTATATTATAACTATATAACTATTTTCATAGGACGGTTAATAACTTTAAATGATAAAAGTAAAAGAAATGAATTATTGCGTTGGTCTGACCAAGACTGGACTTTTAAAATGTATGTAAACACTTCAGTCAGATGATTGTGGGACAGAATTAAAGCCCCTAAAGCTGGAATGAACCAGAAGATGCAGCTGGAGGTTATTTAGTTTCTGCACGTGCGTGTTGAAGTTGACTTAGATGGGCCGAGGTCCATCACATAAACTTGAAAGTTGCACTTTAGTAAAAACGTCAAAGTGAAAACGTTGATACAGATGAAAACAGGTGCTAATATTTAATTTTATTTTGTTTAGTTTGATTTTATATTTGATTTATTTAATCTTGTTTTATTTTATTTTATTCTATTTTATTTTCTTATTCAATTTTTTTGTTCAATTTTTATTTTATTTTGTTTAATTTGATTTGATTTCATCTCATTTAAATTTTGCATGGTTTAATTTTGTTTTTGTTTTATTTTATTTTATCTTTTTTTTTTGTTATTGTTATTTATGTAATGATCCACAGAATCATACCTCGGTCAATAACTCGGGTTCCCTCCTGTACATATTCTAACTGGACCAAGTTCGCTGCTCTAGTGAGATGGGCAGGTTGATGTAAGTGGTGCAAGAACTGTGCTGACGGTGAAAACACTGGAACATTCAGCAGAAAAAGATGGTTTCAAAGAAAATAGAAAACAGAAAAAAACATCAATTTAATCAGTAATATTTCTTATTAACTATAAATATTCACACTTATTCACACGGTTCCCTCTGTAGTATAAATGTGTCATTTCTGACTTCTCAGCTTGTTTCCATTGCTTCCAAGTGGCTCCCAAAAAAAAAAATCTGCTGGTGTACATTTGCATAAGCAGACAAAACAAACATTGCCACCTTGAGGAGCATCACCACTTTATTTCACCTTAATTACTCCGATTAAAGAGCTGAACCCAAGAGATGCTTATTATTATAGCTGTGGGAGCTGCTTCGGTGTCTAACACCTGTTCTTTAGTGTCGCTGCTCCGCCCGTGCAGGTCTTTGATGACGGCTATTGAGATGAGTTAAATATGAGCCACCTGTCTGTACGGGGGGGGGGCGGGGGGCGACTCAGCAGAGCTTCGTCTCACCTGCTGCTGCTCTTCATGTCTCCCTGCGGTTTTGTTGGTTGACCTGAAATTACAGTCCCGCAGGAAGCGGACGGGGTTTGTTAGAAACATCTTCGTCATCTTCGTCGCTGCATGCTCGCACGGAAATATGTAGGAAAGAAAAAAGGTTGATTTGAGAGCGTCGTCGTTAACGTCTTGAAGGCTGCAGGATGGATGTGAAAATCACGGCTGTAGTTTTCTCAAAGGAAGAGAGGAGGCTGTAACCTTCACTAACAAACAATGATCCTCCAAGAGGGCTTCATTGGCGCTTCTATTCATTATCACCGAGCTCTTCTGTTGTAAGGGTTATTTAAGTAGTCAGTTCAGCCAAAGACATCCCTTAATTACTATACTTTTGAGTTGTATGCAGTCAGTGAATACTTTGTCAGTTTGGCTATTTTTTCACTCTTATCATCGTTTTTTCTTTTTTCTTTTTTTCAATATTTTGATCTCCTCGTCATTTAGTTGTCATTTTCATCACTGCCTAATACATTTCTTTCTGCGTGTTCGTCTCCTCGCAGCAAATGGAACGATTCAAGATAGTGGAGAGAGAAACCAAGACAAAAGCGTACTCAAAAGAAGGGCTCGGCCTTGCCCAGAAGGTGGACCCCGCCCAGAAGGAGAAGGAGGAGGTCGGCACATGGCTAACGGTGAGATTCAGGATGACGTTTCAGGACGGGATCAGCGTGGTTTTATGTTTATATTTGTGTCATTTCAATGAGTTTCTTCCCGTTAGCTTCACCATGATACGCAAATATTTCCCTTCCGATGCTGCAAACCTGAAAGCTTTAATGATGACATATTGATCTCTTCTTTATTACTATTGAGCTGTAAACTTATAAAGATGTCATCTTGCCTTAAATTATTATTATTATTCATCACTGTGGTTCATATTCTAGCAGATGAAAAGTTGGAAGAATAAGAATTGACAAAAACCAGAACCGAATATGAGACGAAGAGGAACCGAAACAAAAATCCTGTAAGAGGAACGAAATGAATCACGAACACAAGTTATTTACACAAGCAGCTGTGACGACTGAGACGCCCATCTTTACCCCTTCTACTAAATCCTTTATTCTATTATTATTGAATTAATCTGTTACTCAGTAGCATTAAATATGAATCTGTTTCATTCAAGATTCAGCTTTTCTCCCGAGGTTTCAGTACAACCACCGATACCGACCCACGCGCTATGTTTTCCTTTCCTTTCCCATTGGTCCCTGTTGGCTGCATCTCACGGAGCAGCAACAAACCCTCGTTGTGCCATGCAGTAAATAAATAGATACATTTAAAAAGCAGAGTAGTACTTGGCTATATATTGTGCCGAGGCTTCAGTTCATTGGTCGAGTGATCCAGGAAATATTTCCACGAAGCGCGTATTGAGGCTTGCATCATTATATATTACCCTTCCACCACGGTACAGTTCTAGCCAGATCATCACACACACACAGGAAGCTTTCCTAAAACAATTACAGTTTATCACACGTGTAGAATGTAGGTGTATCTATAGAATTTGTGTACCTCAGGTGATCAAGAGTGTAGAGCTACGAGGTTGCAGGTTCAATCCTGCTAAAGTTGCATTCACACTGGCACTGTTTGGTTCGCTTTAATCCAACACTGCTTCGCTTCCATGGATCGTTCAGTCCGTTTGAAGCAGTGTGAACGTGCAGTCGGACTCTGGTCCGGACCGAGGATGCGAACTCTGATCTGGTGCGCTGACGGTGTGGAAGCAAACAGACCGTCATGTGAACCAAAGAGAGGAAGTGACGTATGACGTTACGTAGCGCAACATGTCAGAGAGCTCGCTGCCTCTCCTGCTGCTCATTCTGGGCAGATTCTGGTGAAAACCCCCAAGACTGCATAAGTTCATTGTTGCTCCATTGTTTACATGATGTGAACGAGCCCTTTTCAGTTCTGGCCAATCAATGAGCTGGATTTTCTTCTTCTTTCTTCCCCGTCGGTGGTTATTTCAGGGACTACCCCCCCCCCCTAGCGAGCAGTTGTTGTAACTGCAGGACATGGTCCAGGCGACTTGTACAGTGTGAAAGCAAACCAAACCAAATGAATGTGCAAAGGTTTCATAATTCCCCGCCCAATCTGACCGAGTCCCCCGGACGATCCTGGTGTGAACGCACCTTAAGAGTCTAACCTTTGTCAATTTCTCCCTGGGAATGAATAAAGTATCAATCTAATCTCATCTCATGCATTTATTATGATATAGTCACAATATACTCAGTATAAAATACACTATGTTGATATAAACCAAAATACAGGTAACATGGTTAAAATGAAAGTTTCCTGCACATGACAAACGAACCCTTTCTGAAGCACTTTACAGGAAAGCTTCAGTGCTTCATGAGTATCAGTAGTTGTGCTGGTGTTGCTTTCCACCTGAAAGAAAGGGACATTCGTCTGCCACCGTGCTGCTAACTGGGAATGTTTCTCTCCCTCTGCCTTTAGAACACGATAGACACGCTGAACATGCAGGTGGATCAGTTCGAGAGCGAAGTGGAGTCTCTGTCAGTCCAGACGAGGAAAAAGAAAGGAGACAAGGAGGTCGGTCTGCTCTGATCCCCGATTCATTCATTCTCTCTGTATTTAATTCATTCTTCTTCCTTTTGCTCCTCTCCCCGCTCTGTTTGCATCTGACACAGATCTGTCGGCCCTCAGCTTCACAGCTTCCCTCTCACTCTTTAATCTCCCCCTCTCCTCTGTGCACAGAGGTCAAATAGTCTGTCCTCCATTCATCTTCTGACTCTACCCTGGCAAGGATAACCTCGCTGGCCACTTCTCTCTGTCTCCATTTTCCCCTTTAAAGTCTTCTCACGGGACCTCATTTATTTATATATATATATATATAAAAAACCTCTTGATGACACAGTTCGGTCATTCAGAGAACTTGCAGATCCCACATTTAGGATTCATACCTAGAAACCACAATGTGAGAAGGATGACTTTATGTCCTGATGCTGAACATATGTGCAGACCATGATATCACTTTTCTCTCCAAGTCGCTCATATTTGTTTCTGTTCAGGACGTTTGTGCAGAGAATATTTAAGAAATGCGACCTACAGATTTTCTTTTATCTACTGCTTGTGCAGTTAGTAGGGGTGGGAGAAAAAATGGATTCACATAAGGATCACAATTTAATCGCAATTTAATTCGAATCGGCACCCCGAAAAAAAATTTGTTAAATAATCTAATCGGGAGAAAAGCACATGGACCCGGCCCCAGCAGCTAGCTTAGCCGACCAAAAGAACACGATCGTATCTCTTATTGGAGATCATTGAAAAATTATCGTGCAACAAATTTGCAGATGTGAAGAAGAATCCCTGCGCTTGTGGAGGGATGAAGGGAAAGTTCTGGCTTCTGTTCTGATCTGCGCTAACACGGCTAAGGCCGAAGCGGTTTGCATTGCATGTCAGCATTAATTACAAGGATTTTGGCAGTTTGCTTGTTTCAAGCCCAGCTATAAAGAGGACGTGTTCCACATTCAGGCTAAAGCTTCCTTTCATTTCATCTGATATCATTATTTAATGATCAAAGAAACAACTGAGTCTGTTTCTCAGTGTGGAGGGATTAAACCGAGCAGGAATTATCAGCTCGTCTTAGCCAACAGCTCGCTTGTTGTCAATAAAAAGAAATTTAAACCTGTTGGTGAGCCACACTGTCGACATCCCCCTGGATTCCTGCATGGTTTATTATTCACCACCACCCCAAAAGCTTCCCAGAGCCCAGAATTTGTGTTTATAGTGTCAAACCGATGCATTTCTCCTCTTGTTTGAGCTATTTTTTTGTATCTGAAAACGGCTGTAGCTGCACAGGGAAATTAGACAGGAAGCCGCCGTATGGAGCAAACTATTTCTTTCTTCTTTCTTTTTGCACTTTTTATTTAGGTTTTTTTTTTTTTTTCAAACAGAACAGTGTCTGGGACAAGAAAGTGGTATGAAATATTAATGTACACGTAGGAAAGAGAAAGAAAAGAAGAGAAAAAAAGGAAAAGAATATACAGTACATATATATACATACATACAAAAAATAATAAAAGAAAATATATATATATATATATATATATATATATATATATACACACATAACCATTGGCGTCCATATACATACAGCACATATCTAGGTAATGTTACATATAAGTTTCTTTCTCTTCTCTCTCCCCATTCCCTCTCCATTCCTATTTTCTCTCTATTTCCCTTCCCTTTCCCTTCTTCCTTGACAACCCATAAAGTTTACTGATTGAGATACTCTTTCACCAATCGCCATCTCTGGTTAAACAGGTCACTTTTCATTTGCAACGAAGCAGTCATTCTCTCCATCGTATACATCTGTTTTAGCCTCTGCAGCCATTCAGTTATAGTTGGCGGTGTAACCTTCTTCCAGTTTGCTGTTATAGTTTTCCTAGCGATCATTAGTGATAAATGTAAAATATATCTCTGTTCAAAATTTAAATTGTCCGTTGTAACCACCCCTAGTAAATACAGTTGTAGATGTGTAGGGATTTCTTCCTTTACTATTTTGGAGCAAACTATTTCGGAGTGGTGTTGATTATTAAACAGGATTTTAACAGAGATTTTATTCAATGCGGCGTTTCCAGCTTCTAGATAAAACCTTAACATGAGTGACGTGAATCCTTCCTGTTTAACTTTATACTCCAAACCTCAACCAGAACACTAATCTGTGTTCAGTTACATAATGGCTTAATAAATTCTACGTATGTTCTCTGTGAAAGCAGATGATTTTTTCTTGGTAAAGTAGATTTCCAGCCATCAGAAGGTGAATTAAAGTCTTAATGTAGATGCTGCTTAAGCAGCAGGGATAACCTGTGGTCCGTTCTAGACTTCTTTCCTTCACCGTAGAGGCTGTGCTGGACTCCCGCTGCCTTGATGTTTCTAGTTGGTTGTTTGGTTGAGAGAATCAGAGGCTCAACACGTGAAGGCTTAAATTCATTCAGCTTAAACTGGACTGCACGGTGGTGTGGTGGTTAGCACCGCAGCCTCACAGCAAGAAGGTCGCTGGTTCAAGTCCCGGGCTGAGTTTGA
>JAOXYM010000018.1:24356653-24370227 GCA_028567055.1 Leptatherina wallacei
TCAGGAGAACTCAGAAGATGACAAAAAGAGGGGACGTTCAACAGACAGTGAAGTCAGTCAGGTTAGTGTGAAGATGCTGGTACAGCCTTGTTATGATATCTGTTTATACTGGGTCTGCTGGGAAGAAAGTCTTTCACTGAGCTCTGTGGAAAAAAAATTACATCCATTATCTTTCTATACATTTCTTTTCCAAGAGACTTTATCGCTTTCTTTTTAAAGGTCTCTCCAGGTTTTCTGAAGATCTTTCGAAGTTTTTCTTTGGATATTGGCTGCCTTTTATAAAGGCCCCGAACTCAAGAGATGAACCAGTTTTCTGAACATAAGACTACAAGGCAAACAACCAGATTTAAGTAGAATTTTTAGTCACTTGTTTCTCAAAATATAACTGGGTTTAACAGAGAAAATAGTATTTTTACAGCAACAAGGTGATTCCCAAAGAGCTGTTCGCTGTATTTGCATATCTCAGCATGTTCATTGTGTCCTAGAAACATTTGAGGAAACTGGACAAGTGGATCTGAAAATAGCTGAAAGTGTCCTTAAGAAATAGGAACAAAGACCAGACGGAGAACCTGAGAAATGCACCTGAAGCTTAAGATAATACATCTAGTGTTGGCCAAAGCCTCATTAGAAATGGTCTCTATGGAAGGCTGGCTGTCAAGGAGCCATTAATGAAGGGAAACAGGGTGAGCTCTGCCAAATAACACAAGAACTGGACTAAATATCTGCAGCAACATGTCTGATGGAGGATGAATCCTCCTCAGATGGACCTCAACATTATTGAAGTAGTGCGGGATCATCTGGACGGAGATCAGAACAAAACGCAGCCAATGTCCAAAGAAGAGCTTTGGAAAGTCCTTCAGGAAGCCTGGAGAACGATCCCTGCAGACGACTTGAGGAAAAGACAAGAAAGCTTGTCTGAGAGGGTTCCGACTGCGGTGGAGAGTTTATGTTGGACGCATGCTTTAATACATTTCCTTGTTCTCTAATATAACAAACTCAGAGGTGACTTAAGATTTTTACACAGTTTTGAAAAGTTCTTCTTTTTTTTTTGTCTCTTATTTTCGAGAATAATTGAGTTGTCAAGAAAAATACGAGTGGATTGATTCACAACTTATTGCTACTATATTAGTTCTCATCATATTCTATTTCTCTTTCCTCCCAGTTTTCAGGGATGTTTCTCTGTTTTCCGCTAAAGGTTTATCGAACACTTTTATTACGGACGGTGACTTTTAAAAAGATTCAAACGAACAAAATAAGCAGATGATGACTGGTTCTTTCTTTTCCAGTCTCCTGTGAAGAATGGAAACCCCTCCTCTTCGTTATCCTCTTCTTCCTCCTCCTCTTCTTCTTCCTCCTCCTCTTCTTCTTCTTCTTCCTCCGTCTCGGGACTGACCTCATCCTCGATGGTCTCTATGGTGACTATCGCTGGAGGAGGAAGCGGCGGCTCCGGGGGCAGCAGCCATCACAGCAGCTCGGGGGGTTTCCTCTCCAACTCTTTGGCCGGCAGCTACAGCAACGCCACCCAGCAGCTGCCGCACCCGTCGGCACAGCAGCAGCAGGCCAAAAACTCAGCGAACTCCTCCTCTTCAGTCCCCATCTCCAACTCCAGCACCTCCGCCAACAGCCACAGCGCCTCCTTGGCGTCTCCTCCACCCAACGCCAGCACACAAGGGCTGCTAACTTCGAACTCCCTGCCCCAGCTGCCGTCGGGGCCCACGTCCACCTCCAACAGCCTCGGCCTCAGCCTGGGGCTCTCCCTGGGGAAAGGCGGCTCCATCACCACCACCCCGATGTCAGGGGGCCTCGGCTTGTCAGGGATGCCGGCGTCCCTGAGCACCATGGCGAGCCTTCTGTCCAGTTCCACCCCAGCACCCTACGCTCAGGCGGCCGCCTCAGGCACAGGCAGCTCAGGCTTACCGGGCTCCCTCGGAGGAGTCAGCACCACGTCGACCAACAGCGGGATGGGCCCCATCGGCAGCGGGAGCATCACAGTCGGCGGGCCGACGTCTTCGACGGGAGGCCTGCTCGGCGCGGCGCCGGGGATGGGGGCTGGGATTCTGGGTTTGGGTTCTGGTCAGTCGGGGTTGCAGGGGTCTTCCCTGGTGTCCCTGAGCCCCGTGGGAGGCCTAGCTCCGGGGAGCGGAGTCGGAGTTATCGGGAGCGGGAACGTAGGCAGCTCGGGATCAGCAGTGAGCGGAGTCGTGGGAGGAAACTCTTCGCTCTCCATCCGGCCTCCAAGCCGACAGAAGCAGAACGGTAGCACCAGTGAGTATCAGGTGGCTAATAACCAGTATCACACTGGTTATTAATCCGTCTATGAATGGAAGAACTAGAGTAGAACCAGTCCAGTCAGGTTTAACCCTGAAACTGCTGAATCACCAGCACCCCTGAGCCCCTCCGCTTATTTAGTCAAATATAATTCTAGAACGGGGTTTGTAACTATGTGGGGTCAAATTTGATCATTGGTTAAAGCTTTAGGTGGTCTACAGAGGTTTTCCAGGGATTTCTATCCCATCCAGGAGGTTTACAATCCAGCCGCAAAATGTAGTGTTTATTCAAAGACTCTGTGTGGTAAATCCACAATGAGCGATCCATGATCATGATTATTTATCACATTTTTGCAAAAAAAAAAAAAAGATTGTTATCTCTATCATGAAATGAAATGAAAAATACTTTATTTATCTCTATTATGTGGCTAAGAGACCTCTAATTTGACCTGGAAATTCTGATGAAGCCACTTTCCGTCAAACTTTACACCAATCAGAGAACTTAAATTGTCGGTAAAGGCCAATCAGGAGCAGCCAAAGATCAACAAGTGAGCAGAAAGTTCTCTGTGTGTCTTAAAAGAACAAAAATAATGGTGTTCTATGGCAGGAATAAAGCTAAGAAGATGCTTTTGATGCACGGTGGTGCCAAAAACAGCTGAGTTACACTTGGTTTGGTCAGTGTAGGATGTAAATCGTAGCATAAATAACTGTAAATTAGGAAAAAGTTAAAATATGTAAAAAGAGTTTTAAGGTTTAACTTACGTTTGTCACTTTAGTCTGTAAATAGGTAAGTTGCATGAATAGAATGAGAAGAAACCAAAATATTGAATGAGTTTTGGAAAAACTTGAGAAATTAAACAGGCACATTGCAGAGTCTAAATAATTAATATTTCCTTCTATAAATGTGTAATAACATACCAGATCTCAGCCATGATATCATGTAAAAGTGTTCTTCAACAACTCTTATAAAGCAAAGGATTATTAGAAACACATGAAATCTGTTGCTATAATGCTGTAATGTCAGTTTTTTAATCAGGATTTCTGCATTTAAAAAAAAATTGTCCTTTTTTCCAGCAAGTTTGAAAGAGTTATAAATTGATCTTTGTCTTGTTTTTTCTCCCTGACTTCCCAGGTTACAGTGCTGTAGTAGCAGACAGCGCAACAGACTCCGCCCTCAACAGTGCCACCCAATCACAAAGCAGCCAACCCTCATCTTTGACCTCCGCAGCCAATCAGCCGTAAGCACAAAGCATCATGTTGGTCACATAAACACGAAAGAGCATATTTAATCTTTTTTTTTTTTGCAGTTTTAGTTGTCATGGAAATGATAATTCTGCATTTTGTGACAATAAAACACCTAAATGAGCTCATCATTCTTTTAAACTTCCTCTCTGCCCCTCCCCAGTAAGGACAGTGGTCCCAGTTTACTAGGCTCCCTGAATTTGTCATCCAGCTCCCCGTCACCGGCCTCCTACAGCGAGGCTAAAACGGTGAGCGGCAGCAGCCTGCTGAACGGGCCGCTGTCCTACTCACAGTCATCAGACGGAATCAAGGTACTTAAACTCACCTCCTTCACCCAGTTTCAGCTTTTACACTGTTTTTATTCTTTATTGTCCGTTTATACAGAAACAAACTTTATCAAATCACCACTTATTATTAATCTACATTAACAGTCTGATTAATTCTGACGTCTTTTAGAAAATACAACAATGAAAATAATGACGACATGGTGCTAATCATTTAGATTCGAAGGGATTTATTTAGACCAAGACTTTCACGAGACCTTTTTGTGACTGTTTTAACACTTTATTCCACAACACCGGTGTTGTTCATGAGGAAAGATTAAAGCGGGTGCGGATCTGGTTGCAGGGATATCGTTCACGCTGACGTCTGACGGTGTTGCTGCAGCGTGATGCTGCTACCTTTAGCTATCTGAAGCAGCTTCTTCATGATCAAACAGAACATTCGTCCTTGAAAATAGAGATTTATTTGTGTTATTATCGGGTTAATGCAGTACTTGTAGCGCACGTTAACACAGTCTTCCAGTGCTCACTGGTTGTGAATACTCAGAGAAACCAGGGGGGGGTGGGGGGGGGTTGGATATGGATGGCCTCAGCCATTGAGAGCATCTGTGGGTGGGCTGGCGCAGCGATCACATGACCTGGTGTCTGTCGACGTCTGAACCCCCCCCCAAATTCTTTTTTATCGCATTTCTTTTTATTTATTTTACATTATTCCTGTTTTCTACTCCTGCTTATATTTCCTAACGGGAATTTCAGTAGAAAATGCTGGATTGTAGATGAGCTGAAGTCACCTGGGACACCAGATCCACCTGCTGAATGTGGGTTTTAATCGTTAAGATTGACTACAACAGCGACTCTTTATTATAACGATTAGCTTTATTAGGAGGAGGTTATGCCCTGGTAACCTGGTGAATAACATCACTCAACCTTCTGACTCACCTGTTTCATTTCATCAGATGCATGCACTCGCTCCACCAACGCACCGCATCTTGAAAGGATGCTGGATGTGTTTGAACACAGCAGGTGGTAATCTGCTGGATATCTGAACGTAATCACCAGGATGTTTGTCCTGATAGGCTCATGGGACCAGACTGTCCAGGTTCAGGAGAAATTTATTGCCCTTTTGTACATAAAGTTGCTTTCGTGTTATCAGAATATCTCCGTCAGATTATTTAGAACCAAGTGTGTCACTTTAAAAATGAGGACAAACAGCTTTCAGTGGACATATTTATCATTATTATTTATTTTCATGCATCATTTTGGCATTCTGTCTGTTTTCCTCACCAGTCTCACTACCTTTTTATGGGCTTTCTCAAGCATTTACCTATGCAAATTAGGGCCAGCTGGCACAGCCTTCCAACTGGGAGAGATTGGTAAATGCTCATTTAAGAGGGAAGGTAGAAACAATTTTGCAAGTCTACAAACGCGAACGTTAATCTTCCGGGGTTTTCGTAAAAGCACCGTAAGATGCGCGACCCTCCGTAAGAACGTTAATGGTCCTTCCGCAGGTTCACCTACGAAAACCTTGTTACAAAAAAGTGCAACTTAAGAACAATTTTAAGATATTGTTGAATGAAGCCGATCATCGTTATTTTTATCTTGAAACAATCACTTCCTTCCTCACAGTCTAGTTGTCTCCCAATCTGTTGCAGCATGCAAACACACCTGAAGGCAGATTTATGTCCCCTCTGTGTTCAGAAAGATGGCAGCTTCACACAGCTTTGAAATTCAGCTAATCCTGAAATTTTCCTCCTCCTTTGCACATACACCTGATTAGTCGTGTAGCAATGCGAGAGCACAGAGGAGGAAACAAAACAAACATCCCAAAATGTGAATTCAAAGTGATTTCCTTGACAATTGTATCAGTGGTGCGGAAGCTTGGGTTCTTCCGTCCAGGCAGGTAGGACAAGTGTCACGTACGGGAATCTGTTTTCCCATGAGTCTCTCTGTCTGTGCTCATCAGCCCCCGGAGCCTCTAAGCAGCCTCAAGTCCATGGCCGAGCGAGCTGCACTCAGCTCAGGGATTGAGGGAGATGTGCCCTCCCTGCACCTTCCTGCAGGTAGGATACACACTAACACACACACACACACTCACAC
Organism: Leptatherina wallacei; assembly: GCA_028567055.1. Taxonomy (NCBI): domain Eukaryota; kingdom Metazoa; phylum Chordata; class Actinopteri; order Atheriniformes; family Atherinidae; genus Leptatherina; species Leptatherina wallacei. Next base: position 24,362,541 of record JAOXYM010000018.1, read on the forward strand.
CTTAACAAAAGGAGAGAGGGCTTCAGCTGAGCAGAAATAGAAAAAGCTGTTGTTTAATGGAACTAAATGTCATCTCACCTCCCACTCTCAGCCTCCTCTGAACAAAGGCTGCAGCTGATATTATCATCCCTGACTCAACTTCTCTCCCGGATCTCCTCCCGATACATCCTCACTGTCCTCCTCCCCCATCCTTTTCATCTCTCCCGTGTTCCTCTTTCCCTAAACCCCTCCAACTCTCTGACTTTACCTCTGTCTCCTCTTTCGCTACAGCCATCTTCCCCAGCAGCACTACGGCTGCCTCGGGTCCCCCATCAGCACCTCAGCCCTCGCTGTCAGAGGTCAGCATCCCCCCCTCATTGGGGGTCTGTCCACTGGGGCCGGTTCCCCTGTCCAAAGACCAGCTCTACCAACAGGCCATGCAGGAGTCGGCGTGGACGCACATGCCCCACCCGTCCGACTCCGAGAGAATCAGGTGCAGTAAACCAGCGTGTCTCCTACTGGAGATACAACATCCAAATATTTACCTCAACATTTCAGCAAAAACATTCAGTAAAATCACAGAAAAACGAGCAGGAGAAACATGAAGTCTTTTACCTTATTCATTACATTCTTTAATAATCTATATTGGTTCTTTATATTTGAATGCACTGATCAGATATTTTAAATATCTTATTTTAGGTCTAGTCCACTAAATTCTAAGGGTGTGTATTGGCCAGAATCTGACGATCCGATATGTACCACAATACAGGGGCAACGATACGATATATCACGATACTGTAATTAAGACGATACATCGCGATTTTTCTTTACCAGAATTTATTTGTAAGAAAAAGTAAAGATCTCTAATAGTTATCACTGTGGATTCAAACATACCACCACTTAAGTGCAATATAAAATGTACGTACCTTAATGCATAACAAATATATAAACAATGCTCTGCTCATAGAATACATACATTTTGTATTTGAAATTATTAATCAAAAGAAAATATGCTTATAACGATTTCACTGTTATACATCTATATAAAACTAAAGTTAAAGTGCTTCAGATTCTTTTAACAAGAAAAGTGAAGTTTAGATGCAACACAGTCACGAACCACCTCCGTTAATGTTTGCATATATAGCAAGTTGTTGTAGACTTAAAGAAAAAAAGATTTTAAAGTTGTTTTTTTTTTTGAAAAATGTTTGTTTACATTTTTTTAAAATGTCGATATTGTGTTTTTGAATATCGATACAATATCTGCAAACGAAATATCGTGATATTTCTGTATATCGATATTTTCTTACACCCCTACTAAATTCAAGGGAAAAAAATGACCTCCAAGCCACACTTTGATAAATGCAAGTAATTTCTGAAACAACTGGAAACAAAAATGTCCTTAATTTGCTTTTGTGGTTCTTTATGTTTGTTTTACGCAAACCATGTTATGATGCAGTGACCAGAACTCGCTTATAAAGCTGCCTATTAACCCATGATTGATTTAAAAATATCAATCTTTTCATTAGCGAGTGTGCCGATTATCCAGGTCATGAGAATTATTGCCCAAAAATATCCCAGATTCACACAATTTGCTGTTGCTTTAGTTCAGGTGAGTTGGCAACCGTCCCTTATCCTTACATGTAAACGTTATTAACACGGCAATATAAAAGAAATAGCTAGCATAATTGATACTCCGTATGAGACTGGAGATGGTTTTAATGTCTTGTCAACAAGCTACAATTGCCAACAGGTCTGAGTTGCAGGAAAGAGTATTTTTCTCTTCGGCCATGTAAAGCAAAGGAACTTCTGAGGATGAGGATGCGCTGCTTGCGTGTGTTGATGCAGCTTCTGTAAGAGCTTGAATAAAGTTGGCTGGATTTGTATTTCCTCTCAGTCCTGAAGAAGCCTCTCAGATGTCCAGCTGACTTTATTCAAGCTCTTGCAGCTGTTTGCAAGTGTAACTTTTTAAAATGAATTTTTTTATTAAAGGTTCAATTATTACATCCAGCAACTTATCTCAAATACATTCATTCTTGTTTTATGTATTCTTCATTAGCCTCACTTAAATTAACTACATTACATAGAATTAATGAAAATAAAACTCAATTGAATTCAATTAGAAATGAAATCTGCACATTATATAAATCAAAAGGGGAAATGACATTAGTACCATGTCTGTTTTCCAGAGAGTTGGATGATGATGATACTATGTGACTGTAGCTATGTTACTCTCTGTAGATCTGCGTATGTAACTTTAATAGTCCAATAAGGAAAGTTTTGACTTATTATAACCTTATTTAACCAGATAAATCAAATTAGAACCAGTTCTCATTTACAATGTCGGTCTGGGCCAGAGGCAACAACATTAGGTCTTACAAAATACAATGAGTACAGTTACAAAATAGTAAATATGCAGTAAGTAAAGCATAATGACTGCAGGTCCTCTGTGCTTCCTCTCATGGCTCAGGGGTAAGGATGGGCATTTTAGGGCATTTTAGGGCCTTTTTGAAGTCGACTACTCGGGCCTTTCAAAATCGATTAGTCGTGACGTCATCAATAATGAAATGAAAAAATACTTCATCCCAAAGGGAAATGGTAAAACATGTGTGAGCTGTTACTTGTATAATATGTGTGTTCCATACACACATTGTTATATTTTTAACGTTCTGTGGGCTCTAGTGTCATTTATTGTTTAGTAGCTAGATGAGAAAGTAGGTCAGGGAGATGCCGGGACTGAACCTGGGCTGGGTGAATTTTATGCCAGGTGAGCTAAACACCGCCCCCGGAGGAGCGTTCAGCTGCAACAAAACCAGTTGTTTTCCTCGTCTTTCCGTCTGGTCTTTTTCAAATCAATCAAAATTGAATCGTGTGTTGTTGTCAGATTCACAATCTTACAAAACGGGCAGTTTCTCACCGCTAAGCTAACTCCGAGGCCCCCCCGCTGTGACTCAGACCAACACAGTGCTGTAAACCCCGTGTCTCTGCACAATGAGACATAACTCTCATACATACAAAAATAGTCCACTTTTTAAAAAACGCCATCGACTTTGTGCACCGTTTTACTAAACAATCACTTGGTGGTGTAAACTGTTTCCTGGTGAGTTTTTTAAAAAGTTTTACAAGAAAGATGTGTCAGAACTGACGCCACAGCTACATATAAACTTAAAAAACGAAGTCTAATACCGCTTGATGCAGCAGTAATGAGCCTAGGGAGGAAATTCGAGACAACGTGTCTGCTGGGCCAGAATGATTGCATCCTTCTGTACGAACCTAGAATACTTCTCACTTTACTTTGGATGCATCATGAAGAGGAGTTCAGGGAGCCGTTTCTTAATCAATTGAAAATGATCTTTTTAGTTTGTTAATGTGTGAAAATAAGTTCACGTCAGGAGTTGTGATCTGTTTAAAGAAAAACATTCTTGGAATGAGCTGCATTTTATTCCAGAGTTTCCATCATTTTCCAAACCTTCCAGATGTCGCGTACCTGCACAGACTCAGAGTCACAATCCCAGAACACATTTTACTGGTTCTGTCTGCAGCCCACACAGCTAGCATTGACATTTAAATCCAAACACTCAAACACTCTTGTACCTGTTGTGCTTTACACATGAGCGAACACACACACACACACACACACACACACACAACCTTTAAAGGCTTCCATTAAAAATTACCTCAACTGTTTCTCCTTTAACTCTTAATCACCTCCAACACAAACAGGTTTTTCCTGCTTTTTAGCCACAGCTCTGATTTCTGCTGTGGGATTTTAAGTGTTTATATTAGTCAGATGATGTGAGTGTTGGTACTCTAAAGTTTCTGTAGTGACACACTTGTTATTTTCACTGCACATTTCAGTTAGTCACTGGTCTAAAAATACACGTGCATTAGTGTGCGAGACCTGCTCCTGTTTATACACATTTCTTTGGGCTGATTGGGTCATTTTTTGTGATTTTATCCGAAAGATTTTTGTTGTTATGATTGAAAAGATTAAATCTTGATTTAGGTGAGAACTTTGTCCGTTTTTTTCAGGTGTCAGGTCGTCACATGTCAAATAGTTGTTTTTTCTTGTTTTGTCACTTGTGTTTAAAAATGTGCTTTAACTCTGCTCTCCTGTTTGTCCACATTCCAGGCAGTACCTGATGAGGAACCCCTGCCCCACCTTGCCTTTCCACCACCAGGTGCCACCGCCCCACTCCGACACTGTAGAGTTTTACCAGAGGCTTTCCACGGAAACCCTCTTCTTCATCTTTTACTACCTGGAGGTATGCTTCGTTGGGCTCTTACCCACATGATGCACTCGCTGCAGAGCTAATGCTTTCTTTATCTGTAATAGCCAGGTTTGAAGGGAGAAAATTGTTCCAATGAATAAAAGTTAAAGCCCAAATTTTTAGTTTTAGAACAATAACTATAAAATAATGATAAAGACGAAAGCTTTTACATATTCTGGAGAGCAGGGATGTTACATTCAAGTTGTAACCAGCTCTAAGAATGGATTTTACTGCTGCACAAAGGTGTGTTTTTATAATTTTCTACAAAAACAAGTGGAGTTAGGTCAATTTTCCACTTTTTTTATTCATATACTACAAAATGACTCCATGTATTTGCTCATTTAAACACTTAAAAATGTGACATAGATGCAGAGATGGGGGAGAAAAAATAAAGTATGGAGGAAGAAGAGTAGAACAGCCGTTGGAGGCTAAATGGAAAGACTGGTTTAGGTCAGTCTTTGAATGTACCAGGGGCTCAAAGGGGCCCTAGAAAAAAAAAAGGTTTGGAGTCTTGGCCAGCGACCCAGCAGACTTCATGCTTTATAGATGTAATTTGTATTCCTACTTTAATGTTAATTGATAGTTTGAGTGGTAAACTATAACGAAGACTTGGTGATTACCAGTGTCTCCCAATCCTGGTCCTGGAGTCCCACTGTCCTGCATCTCCAACACACCCGATTCACATTAATGAACTTCCTCATTAAGTTCTCTGCAAACCTGTTAATGAGTAATTCATTTAATTCAGGTGTGTACTTGAGTGCAGGACAGTGGTACTTCAGGACTGTCCTGCAAACATTCTCAGAAACACATCAATAAAGTTTAGAGTTCCTGTTTATTTTCTTCTGTTTGTCAAAATGCTGTGAAGATTGATCCAGAAAACATGGTTTGCTTCTGTTATTGTAGCTCTAGTTCTGGTGTGGACTTCAACTGGAACATTTACAACCATCTTTTTTTCAGTATCTCTTTTGTTCTTAAAGATCTGGAAGATTCCACCGAAGCTGGATCAAAACACAGACTTAAACGTTTTATACAGTAGTTTGACGGGGAGCGAGCACTTTCCCATCACAGCTGGGTTAAAACCACAAAATCCCTTCTTACACTGGCCTAACAGCATGCTAACGTTTGCTATCATCCGCTAACATTTGGTAACGTCCGGAAACAACTGCTAATGTCTGCTAGCGACTGCTAGCTTTTGCTGACACCTGCTAACATCCGCTATCGTCTGCTTAGAAACTGCTAATGTGCTAATATCTGCTATCGGCTGCTAACATCTGGCTGTTGAGAGCATTTAATCTGTCTTGCGTGACATTACTGAGCGATAGCTGACGGTTTTAATCGTGTCCGGCTCGGGAGCCTCTGGGACAGAAGACCTGGGTCGGCATGCTGCCAAGGGACTAAAGATGGAAATTAGCATTTGCTAAAATGTCATATTTCCATATATATTTATATCACTATGCATTGTACCCATTTGAAAAGTAAAATAAACTTAAATACAATTTTCATTCATTTTTAGAACAACAAGGACAGAAGTTCTAATAAAAAACAATTGTTAGTCAACAAAACTCAAGCAAAAGTTTTAGTTTTGTCAATAGAAATCCAGAGTTTTTTTTACCTGGACTCATCACAGCAGGTTTTACTCGTATGTCATGGATGAAACAATCACACCTGATTCACGATGAAACCGCTGTTCCTCTGTCGCTAACAGCCGTCCAGCTGCTCAGCCGGAACTGATGCTCACAAATACAGTCGCACAAACCTTGTCACGCCAGCATCTGTCAGCCCTCTGAGCCGTCGCTGACGTTGGAAGCAGCTAATCTGATACCTGCTGCTCATTAGCAGCATTAGCTGCTGCAGCTGCTGTTTGCTGCAAACACTCGCTTCCTGAGCAGAAACGTCCAGAAATGAGATGATTTTTGGTCTTTTTAAGACCACAGATTATTGTTCTTGGGAACTGAAGCGTCTTTAGGAAACGTCCATCTCTGCATCATATTCTTGCAATATAGAAACAACGTTTGAATATATGATGCAAATATAACCAGGAAACATGTTCATTTGGTTTCCATTATCTATTCATTCTCTCCAGCCAACAAAATGATACAAAACCAAGTTACTTCTATCCAACATTTAACAGCAATCACTCACATTGGATGTGTGTATGAGTTCATACCAGCAGCTGAACTTATAATATGGCCTCATGTTAAACATTCTCATTCATTTAAGCCTCCGTTAGCTTGGTGAAGTCTTTCTGTTGTTGTCCTCTCCTCTGTTACTTACCTCTCCTCTCTTCTGCCCCCCCCCCCCTCTCTCTCTCTCTGCAGGGCACTAAGGCCCAGTATCTGGCAGCCAAAGCCCTGAAGAAGCAGTCATGGAGGTTCCACACAAAGTACATGATGTGGTTTCAGAGGCACGAAGAACCCAAGACCATAACGGATGAGTTTGAGCAGGTCAGCATCACACATGTAACCTCCTACAGAGGTTACAGCCTATTACAGAGAAACTCTGTAATATCAGGGAAGAGTTTTTTTTTCACTTTTACCTGTTCCTGATGAGACTAAATGGGATTGTCAACTGGAAGCAAATGCAGACCTGCACGGATCACACAACTCTAGGGAAGTTGGATGTTTGTGCTCGAATGTCAATAAACAGGATCCAGACAGAAATAATGAAGAAAACTTTGGAGAAAAACCAACCAGATTTCGTGCAGTTCGTCCCTACGACTGTAAACTGTATGTGATTGACAGCAAGGGACCTAAAGATTGTAAACACAGTCTATAGGTTGTAGTAGAGTTATAACAAAAAGATGAGAAGACTTCAGACGAAGAACAATCAGCTGTAATATTCCAGAATATTCCCACGTTTTTTTTTTCCCCAGGACAACTGTTTAACCTTTGTGTGTTTTTGTTTTCAGGGAACGTACATTTACTTCGACTACGAGAAGTGGGGCCAGCGGAAGAAGGAGGGCTTCACGTTTGAGTACCGGTACCTAGAAGACCGAGACCTCCAGTGACGTCCGCAGACAGACAGAGGAACGGACGGCCGGGAAAGCAAGAGATGGACAGACAAACGGACGTTGAAGAAGGGTGATCGGCCTGCTGACATTCCTGGATTTGACCTCAGATCTCTGGGGGGGTGGACAAGAGGGCCGGAGTGGGGGCCCTCCGACCCCGCCTTAGCATCCTCACCCTGGCAGCGACAACACCTCCCACCCTGTCATCTCTTACCTCCTGTTCTTCCTCTCTATCCCTCCATCATCACACCTTTCATTTGAATCCTTTATCGACCTGCAGAAGCAGGCTCAGAATCCCAGCCGGTGATCACGTTTTCCACGTTTTCCACGTTTACGTTGGCTTTAAAACTTATTTCCGCCCTTTGAGGACCAAAGAGAATTGGTTAATCCCCCCCCCCCCCCTTTAAGAAGGACCCCTGAACTGAAACAGACT
>JAOXYM010000018.1:24371971-24383992 GCA_028567055.1 Leptatherina wallacei
TGACTGCTGCAGATTTAAAGAGGGCAAGAACAATACCAGTTGAGAGTGAGGAGTGAATGATGGCAGTTATGAGGGGGGGAATCATTTAAAGAAAAGAAAAAAGAACAAAGAAAAGAAAAACAACCCAGAGGAGAACGAGGACCCCTCTTCTTTTTAAAGATCACTTACTTCTCTACAGAAGTGCGGGGGTGTTTTTATAGCCAAAACCCAGAGACGTACACAAAATCTACTCTTTATCCACTTGACTGACAGTCCTGCTTTTAACCTTTTTTTTTTTGTGTTTACTTATTTTTGACAAGCGGACGGGAAGGAGAGGTCGAGCCCAAATGTGAATCTCTCCCTCGGTCCCGTGTCAAAAGTGTTGTATAGACTCTCATTCAAACCTCTTTTCTTTTTCTTTTTTTTTTCCTGTTTGTTGTTGTCGTCAGACAGCATGGAATAATGACACTTGCAAAGTGGCGCTGAAAAAGTAAATAATGACATAACCATGAATAAAGGATTGTAAAATATTAATAAAAGAATTACTTTTCAGAAAGCTGTGGTCCGGTTTGGTTTGTGGTCTTGTGAGCAGTCAGCTGATCTGGTATGGGTTTGGTTCTTTCGTAGCAATGATCAAACAACATGAATGTTTGCTGTAAAAAAAGACTTCTTTCATTTCTTCACACATTTTTGTCAACAAGATCGTCACAGTTTGACGGTGGGAAGCCAAGACGGGGGGGTTAGTCATCCAGGGTGTGGATTAAAGATGCAAGTCTACTATGTAGTTCCTAAATTATAGGGGTGAAAAAGGTTATTTTTATGCTGCATTTGATTAAATTTCCTCAAAAATATGGCCTCGAACATCTTTTCTGGAACAGCCTCCCCCAGCATCCGTCTTGTATCCTGTCTCTTCTCTGAGATCTCTCCAGCCAGTAAAAATCAGTCCGATGTTGACTCTTGTCTTATGTCTTGCTTTGTCTCTTTTTCTTTTCCTCGCTTCATCCGACAATGTCCTCATGGGGTTCTTTGCTGAATCAGCCATGGTGCAAATCGTGTGTTTGGTATCCAGTCGCTGGCGTGTGATGCGGTGCCGTAGAGCACAACGCAGCTGCAACGTGATGCTGTGTGCGGTGCGTCAGCCTCTCAGGACGTTGCAGGGTGATGACGGCTGCAGGAATGTGCAGAAAGAATGTTACTGTGCCATCAAAACAAGTCGGAAACATAGAGTTTTAAGGTCGAAAACTTCTGTAGGATTGATCTGCGAAAACGTGGTGGGGGGTGGGCGGCTTTATGATGCTTTATGATGTGGGGCTTTACGTAACGGAGGCTGCAGATGTTTACAAGATATTACCCTTAAAAAACTGGAGATTTTCATACTTTATTCAATACATTCTAATAATCTTGATGAGGGGTGTGGTGGATAACAACGTCGCCTCACACCAGCTCCAGTTCTGAACCTCGTCAGAGGATTCTCAGTCTGTAGAATTTACATGTTCTCCCCATGCATGGTTTTCTCCAGCTCCAATCCCCCCCGTCTTAAAATCTTCTCCCAGGAAGTGAGTATGATTGTGATTGTTTGTCTCTGTGATGGACCGCTGACCTGTTCAGGGTACCTATAGCCTGATGGTTGCTGGGATAAGCTGCAGGCCCCCCACAACCCTGCACTGGAATAAGCAGGTAAATGAATGAATGGATGGATGGATGTACTGTGGAGGCTACATAATAATATAAAATGCATATAAAGTAGGATTTAATTAGATAGATTGTCAGTTAAAAAAGGAAGACGGTACTGTGCACAATTCTTGAGCAGCCCAGACTAACTGATCATCTTTTAAGGTGGTCTTGAGCGATCCTTCTCCAGGCTTTCTGAAAGTTTTTCTTTGGCTGCTTTTACTTGTTTTCAGTCCAGTTCTTGACCATTTTCAGAGAAACATTAATATTTGAAGTCAGTGTAAGCCCACAATTTTACAATCAGTGCATCTCCACCTTAAACCTAAGAACCAATGAAGGACATACTATATTGTGGTGGTCGGCGGATCGATACAAATAGACAATATGGATCCATACTAATGTAATAAGATCAATACTTAACTTTCCTCTCCTCTATGCAGTATGAAGTGCTGCTGCATTTCATCAAAGAGGCCACCAGGCTGTCTGTCCTCTGTCACACGTCACTCTTCTTCCTCCTCTCTTGTGTTTTTGATGTTGTACCGTCAACTCGACTCGGCTGCAGGTAAACAAGCAAGCGAAAGGACCCCGGCCAACAGCACATGCACCACCAACTGGTAATGGGTCATCTTCCGGCCATCCTCTAAATCAGGGGTGCCCAAGTCCAGTTCAGTCCTCCAGAGCTTCTATCCTGCAACTTATTGATGTATCCCTTCTCCAACACACCTGGATCAAACAAAAGGTTCGTTACCAGGCCTCTGCAGAGCTGAGCGACATGCACATGAGGGGAATTCAGCCATTTGATTCAGAAGGGATGCAGGATAGTAGACTGGACTTGGGCACCCCTGCTGTAAATGTAAGGCTTGAAAACTGTCAAAATCTTCATAAATAATAAGGATAAAGTGGCTTTCAGTGGATTCATGTCACCGCTGTGACAAGTCTACATGCTCAAAATCAGCTGAGATGATGCTAAATTTAGATTTTTATCATGACATGAGTGATAACTTTGTTTTATGCATTAAAGGAAATCTACATGTTGATTCCACAGATTAACTCTTTGTATTAATGCATCAATTTTAACAGCCTATTAAAAGGTGACAGTACTGGAATCAATAAAACTAGCCGTTTATTTACCTGGTGGATCAATCCCAGATCCCAGCACTATTTTCCCGGGACTGTATTTAGACCTTTGTTGAAATCCAAAAACTTTGTTTATTTTTTCAGATCTAATTTAGTTAATTTGTTTGTTTCCCCCCTTCAATCTGATTTTAACGAACCTCTGCTGGTATTAATCTCGTTCAGCTTGTATGAGTTTTTGCATCCATATGAAGTTTTAAAAATGTTCGATTGTTCTGTTGGTTTTCCAAATAATCATCTGCACAACAAGGTGTTAACTGGATATTCTGTCATGACACGGATACATTTTACCTGAAAATGATTCAACTCAATCAGCATCAAACATGCTCAGAACAATGTAATGTATATTCAAGGCTGATTTGTTACATTTGTTCCTTTAGTTTTGTCACGTTTATGACAGAATGACTGGGTAATGTTGACACTCGGCTGACTGGTGTTTTGTACAGTTCATGCAAATATTACAGTTCAGCTGACATGGTGTTGCAGCTGTGATCCGTGTGGATGGGTGGCATCAGTGGGCTTGATGCTGTTGCGTTTTACACTTTGGTAATTTACATCTTGTTGACTCTAACTGCTCATGTCCTGCCATTGTGATAAGCTATTTAAAGTGTTTTCTGACCTCATGCTGATTATAATGTGACCAAAAAGCACCACTTTACAACACATAAAGATGCTCTCCTGTCTTTAACATGCCGTGTAATGTTTTTGCTCTGCAGAAATTCAGAGTCAAAGCTATAACAGTGACAAAGAAATTGATTATAATGTATTATTATTATTACATATTGGTAATCATGTAATGAATAGTTACTTTATATCTGTTAGTGCAGGTTGTACTTCAATGTGGGAGAGCAGCCATATTTGTGTTGCCATCCTGCCCCGTTTGGGATAACTTACAAGAGGAAACACAGAATGTTTCCCCTCAACATCGATGGAGAGGATGAAGATGTGCAAGCTCGGAAAATCCCTTAATTAATTATAAAGAAATGCAGAAACATTTAAAACATCCGAACCTTATTTCATTTAATTGTCCTTCTCTCCGTGTGCCTTCGACCTGGAAATCATTCAGAGGTTTTTTGATAGTTTTATTCAAGAAAACACCGGTTCATCCTTTGTTAAATGCAGCTGGTTGCTGCAACAAAACTGTGGTTACATGGTTTAAAAAGAAGTCTCGGATACAAACATCTTGTCTTGTTAAATGCCTGTACTTGTTTCTGTCTTACCCTCTCTGGTACGAGGGATTAGGACACAAGGAGAGGAGTCAAGGGGAGCAAACGAGTGCATGCAAGAGAAATACTCAGTTTGACAAGAAAACCAGCTGCAAAGCAACACGAGCCACTCCACCAAACACATCTGTGCATGTCTTTTGCATATTTCATGGGACTATCTTGCAGCTACTCCTTCTTTCTCCATCCTTGGGCTGTGGGAACAGTGAACCCACAACCCTTCTTCTGACGCTGGAACCAAACAAACTGTGAAAATCCACTAAAACGAGCCTCCGACCCAGATGGAGCTGCGACCCTGCAGCTGCACCGACTTCTGGGACCTGGAGAAACTGAAACACTCTGCAGCCGCTCATTACCACCGCACCTGTCACTTCATCCGTGAGCAGCATGAACATTACAGTACAAAGCAGAGAGTTAATGCAGGGAGGGGAGCATATAATATTGTAGCATCTATGAGTGGGACTGCATTACGGCATACTGTATAGAACAATAAAGCTTTTATGAAGTTTTTATTGGGAGACGTTGCGGCTTAAATGAGTCTCGGTAAAAACCATTAGCAGATGTGTTTGGTTCTAGGTTGATGATAAAACCTTATATATTCATGTTGTCTTCATCTTGGCTTGCTTCTGCTCCCAGATGACCGTCAGCAGAGGCAGAAAGTAAATCCACTTCTTATTTACATGAACATTTACATACATCTTGGAGAAATGTTTTCATTGTGTGCAACTTCGGATTAAAATGCCTCGCTTTGCTTCTTCTTGGAGACCGATGTCATCTGCTGTGCTCTATTTTGTTCTAATTCTCAGTTGCGTGCTCTTGACGGATGCAGGCGCTACGTGTTTTGCAGATAAATTCATGAAATATTTACAGAACATACTCAACTTTAATGCAGTTATAGTCCGCTCTACTTAGAGCTTCTGTGGCATTAAATGCTCTCTGGGCTGTGTTTTACATCAGGAAAAACTCATTAGGAGACAATTGCTTCCACTTTTTATAGTTTCAAGAATTTTTGGGGGGATTTTTGTGCCCTAATTCTAATGCATCCCGCAGTATTACCACATGACAGCATCATTAATTTATATTATTCTTGCAGAAAAAATTTGAGGAGGGCACAAGGGTTTAGTAACGTTATGAAATTAATCTACTAAGTTAAAATTTAAAGATGCCCTTTTCTAATATGTTAATGATACAGATATTTGTTCCTGCTAGAAAAGAAAATATTAAATAAAATATTGTTAAAGAAAACATGCATCATGAAATGCAGTCAGTTGCCCTCATAATCTGACTTGCTGCTTAATTTAAAGCTTGAATTGTGAATAACGTGAAGTGGCGGGAAATCTTTGCTCATTGTAGACCTGCAGCATGTGTGATGAAAACTATCTTTATGTTGTTTTTGACTGTTACTTTAGAGTTCCTCATGAAGCAATAAAGAAAGAAAGAGAGAGAGCGCCGAGGATTTTATGAAAAGATGTCAAGAAAATTGACTTGCAAAGTTTTCATTGTACTCAAAAGGAGCTGAGCCAATGCATGTGTGGCAGGACGTAGGAGGACCCAGCCAGGGATATCCCTTTGGCTGACTGGTCAGCGCACATGACTCTCAACCTGGGAGGTTGTGGGTTCAATCCTTGCCCGGGCCCTCCTATGTCTTGTCATGCATGTCAGAGTTTTATCATTTACTTCAGCTTGTTAGGGTCCTTCTTTGTTAGCTACTGCTGTTTTGCAGGTAAATTTAAACTCATTAAGCAATAAAAGTCACACCTGCTTTCTTGTTATACTCCTCCAGATTACGCTTGCTAACTGAAACGCTAACAACTAGAGGAGTGGGGGGAGGGGTGGGGTTGTATGTGTGAGCTGTGTGGGTGAGTGTGATCAGGTGTGTGTTTGAATTTTGATGTTTTATACTTGCGTGTGTGAAGGTTTTTGGTTTTATCATTTTTAAGTAATTGTTTTTATTATTTAAAGTTCTTTGTGATGCGTTTGTATGAAAAGTGCTCTATAAATAAAGTTTGATTTGATTTAAAGTTAAAAGTTAAAATGAACACTTCATTTTAACTTGGACAAATGTTTTTCTACTTCACTTACTAGGATGTCCTAGCAATCTCCATGATGAAGACGACAGACTGGGCTCCCATGAAGAATCTAGACCACAGAGTGAAACAGGTTCATTTGCACCAAAACACAAGTAAGCTTTTCCCAATTTTTTCTCTGCATGACCATGTCGCAGCTCATCAGATAGCTCCAGATATCCAGGAACTGAACTAACAGGTATTTTTCCAATTTCTTGGATAACATATAAGGATTGAGGACATCATATCAACTTTTTAAAGGTACAGCAGCGTGACCTTGAAGCAAAACTTAGTAAACACTCAGACATCTTGCATGTTGCTGCTCATACAACTTAAACCATTTTAGTATTTTTACTTTGTTTGCATGAAGTAGGACTTTCCAGTCTCTTGATGCCCCTGCTACTGTTTGTCAATAAAGCCCCATTTCCACTTTAAAGTCCTGGTCGGTACAGTACAGTTTGGTTTGGTTTGGTTTGTTAAATCCTGATCTCTGCTTCAATTCCACAGCCAACCGTACCTTTACCCAGTAGGGAGCGTATCGGCCGGATAGCGATGGATGCGTCAGCTTCATATTGGTGTGATGTCATCAACTTGACACAGAAACAAAGAAGAAGGGGATCCAGCAGTTTTTCTGCTTTCTACAGTATATTCAAACATGATGCTGTTCCCACTTTGTTCTTAGTGTCCATGACTCTTCCAAGCGTGTCAAGCTCCACCCTTTTGGGTTGGATTTGTAAGATTGGGACCCAGAAAAAGTGGGAGGTTCGGGTCAGATATTCTGGTACTCTTCCCAGTTTTTACATACCAACCCGTACCGAAGCGAACTGAACCAGACCTGTTTGTGAAAACGGGGCTTATCTATTTACTGATTATTATGGTTATGTAAGATTAAAACCTTTACAATCTGAGCATTCACTTACTTGGAGCTCATCACTATAAAAAGAACCTTAAATGGGACACCTTGATATCTGCAGGATTAAAGCCAAGAACATGAACCACAATGTTCTCAGCTCAAGTCCCTCAAGTCCTCAGTATCATTTATTTATACCTGTCCAAAACATCAAAATAATCCGAAAAGCCTAAAGGCGACAGAAGTTAAATGCCCGACTCCTTCCTCCTTCATTAAATACACATGAATCTTTTTCAGATGGTTACATACATTAACACCAGCAGCTTCCTCTGCTGCCCACTGAGCGGCTCCCTCACAGGCACTTCAACTTCACTCTGCTGCTAAAGTGTACCTCAACAGCATGTGTGCACCCCCCCCCCCCCCACACACACACACACACACACACTGCTGCATCCTGTCCTTCACCTCTGGGCTACCACCGCCCCACTTATTTACACACTCAGTGCTTTCATGTGCGTGTTCCGGAGTGATGTTTGTTTACTCCTCACACGGTTTTTACCCCGTGTAAACCTCAGCGAGACATATGGAGGGACGCAGCCATATGCTCGTGTTTTGCTGTTTTCCAGAGTGGAGCTGCAGTAAATTGATCTGTCTTTCTGTTTCTTGGATGAATGGCTGCATGTATAGCGCATCACAACATGACTTAACCCAGGTCACCGCCCGCGGGTGTGTTGTTTGTGTTATCTAATTTTTTCATGCGCACCAATTGTCAAGTCTTGAGCTCTTGCGAACCTCGTGTGTGTGTGTGTGTGTGTGTGTGTGATTGGATTTGAGTCTGAAAGTCGTGGCGTGCAAGCGTTTGCATCAACGTAATTGTAATGTTACAGTTTCAGATATCAAATTTATTTTACAATAGTTTAGTGTCATAGTTGCATCAAGGACATAAATATTCAGAATTTTAGCTCATGAAGGCTTTGAAATATTCTAAAATCCCACATTTTCCTTTAGAAAACAAACATTTCAGGATTTTTTTTTCATTATATCAGACCTTTCCTTCCAGGAAAACATCTGATCTGTGAGACTTGGTTCTGTTTTTAGTTTAGTTCTTGTTGGGTCTCTGTTTCCATTAGGGATGGGCATATTCAGGGTTGAATGAGCTCGGCTCCCCTGAGAAACAGAGCAGCTCCCCTAAAGAAATGACAAAGACTGATACTATAAGGGGGGTGCCCTAAAAATTTGGAGTCAATACTTTGATACCAGCCAGTCAAAGTATCGGATTCAGTATTGTTTTAATATTGACATACCTCTGCTGATACAAAACATGCCATTTGTTTTCAGTTCTGAAAGTTCAAATGTATGTGAAGCCAAAGTGTGTCCTTTCTGTGTCACATGATTATGGCAGCCAATCAGATGTCATGATGAGGCTGCTGTTAGTGATGATGTTTTGTTTTGATATTTTACTGGTTTAATGCAGATTATTGCACATTATGTTTTATTATATTACTGTTACATGTTATGTTTAATTATTTTCCATTAAACAAATGTGAATAATCTTATATTTATCTGTAGTTTGATTATTTCAACATTTTAAACAGATTTATTTTTATAGATCTTATTTTTCATTATTTTACTTTTTTTAATCTACTCATCAGTATAATTCTTTATTTTCTTTAAAAGGATTTAAATTCTTGAGTGAAATGGGAGTTCCTGTCAATTTGTTTTCCTGTTTTTGTGAACAAACACCATATTGGATCATAAGGTCATGCAGGTTTTGGTACAACAGAACTTATTATTTTTTTTTTATCTTTTGAGTCTTTCTTCCTTGTTTAGTTTCCATGCAGATTCCTTATCTTCGTGACCTCTGATGACACCTCTTGCTTTCCTGTTCCAACCAACATCAACGAAAATAGCTTCAGCATTCTTGGACAAAACAGTGTCTTCTAATGATGGGCACCAAGCCCCACATTACACTCGGTGTACTAAATAGAGCATAATCACCGTATAAAGGCCATTACAAACCTACTCCGAAAATTTTGTCCGAATAATTCGCACGGCAATCATTTTTATCGAATCAGTATCAAGTCAATGGGAACGTTCTCCTCTCTTTTCTAGAGTAGGATGCACCCAGTCAGTTTTTTTGCCTGCATGTCAGCACAATATCATCGTTGCTTGATGTTGAATATGTGTTTATTTTTTGCAAGTTTTTTTTAGAATCTTCATTTATTCTTAATTTTGCATCGCACTGGGTGTGCATAGACATAACGTTGATATCTGACCTCCAAATTATTTGCAATTTCGTGTTGTTTATTCGCATCAGTGTGTAATGGCCTTAAATGCATGTGTGAATGAGAAACACAGTGTAAAGAGCTTTGTAGAGCTCATCTGAGGTTAAAAGGTGCCATATAGGTACATTTCATTCACTGTTTCTGTGCAACTATCGGCTAATAATGATTTTCCGGCTTCTCTTGTTTTGG
This sequence comes from Leptatherina wallacei, assembly GCA_028567055.1. Classification (NCBI taxonomy): domain Eukaryota; kingdom Metazoa; phylum Chordata; class Actinopteri; order Atheriniformes; family Atherinidae; genus Leptatherina; species Leptatherina wallacei. Next base: position 24,381,369 of record JAOXYM010000018.1, read on the forward strand.
TGTTTGGTTAGGTTTTGGAAATAGGGCAGCTTGGTTGGGATTAGGAGAATATCGTGGTTCAAGCTGCAGGAATTCACCAGAAAAACAAGCAAACGTGATATTTGCTGTCTCACCTTTACTTTTCCCGAACATTTCACAGAAGCTGTTGCATCACCATCATCATCACCGTCATCATCGTCATCATCTTCGTCGTCATCACCACCTGGGGTAATGGTAGAGAAGCTTGTTGTTTTCCAACATGTAATTGAAAAGTGTGACAATGTCCCTCGTGTCATGGAGGAAATTTTTAGGTCCAGCTGAACTGGAAAAACTCCTCTTTTTCTTTTGGGTCCCTGGAAAGTTGACATTGTGGACAACATTCTACCTTTGCATACGAGTTCTGCATGTTATTGTGTATCTGTGAGCATGTGTGCAACCGCCCGTGTTTTTGCTCATGTGTATGAGTGACGCACTCGCTGCTGGCCAGAGGACAGCTTGACTCATCCCTGTCTGTTGACTGTACTGAGGTCTGGCAGGTCCACCACTGAGAGCAGCGCTGCGACGACTGCAGCGTCAAACACACACCCCTCCCTCTCTCCTGCCCTGGAGGAAGTGATGTAAAGGCAGATGGAAAAGAGGGGAAAACAAGAGGAATGGAGACAAAGAGATGTCTCCTTTCTCTGTGATCATTTGGCTTAAATATGAACTAATAAAGACATTTCCCCTCTTCCTCTTTATGTTTTGAAGCCGAGAGCTTTCACATTTGCATACTGTGAACATTATGTACAAATATGACACATGTGGAGAACTCCTACCCCCATCCCCTGAAGACTTTTCCTCTCAGGTTCCTGAGCATGCATACCTTAAAAGATGCCAAGTGGGCGCCATCTTTGTTTTGACCTACATTCTACTGTCTTATCCTTTCATATGTGTTACTACAGAAATGTGTGTTGGAGGTGGTGAAGCATACATGGGGAAAATGCCCCAGAAAAGTTTCCCAGCCACAATATCATAGTCTAAACCGCTGGAGGCTTTGGAGCTGCCAAAACTCACCCCAAAAAAACGCAGCCTGAGAAATCCTTCAGCATCCTCGCTGAGAGATTCCACGAAGATTTTCAGGGCAGTTCAGATCAGACAGCAGAGCCGAGTCCAGATGGGAGAGACGTATAAGAGACGACACGAGTCGAGAGCCAGTCTGCACCTCATATTGCATTATTCCAGTCTCCAGCCTCTGACTGGAGTGTGACATGAAAACAGCCTGCAGGGGAAACTAAACTATGACTCAATCACAGAACATCACATCAGAGCAGGGCAGCAGAAGAAAGCAACAAGCTGTCCCACAGTCAACAGTCTTCAGACACTCAGAGACCAAACAAAGAATCTGTTCTCATCCTGGTTTTCTTTTGTTAAAAACACTGATGAATTGGGGGTCATGGCTCAAAAAATTTGGGAACCACTGCTCTAGATCAATGCAAGGTGGGGGATTCTGGGAAGGTTACTGAGCAGAACGCAGCAGCCCAAGATGAGGCACCTTCTTTCTACAATGTCATCCAAATATTTTTGTTAAAAATCTTTTTTAAATAAGTCTGATTGGCCAGACACTGCTTTTCTTTTCAACCACCAGAGTTTGAGTTTAAGATTTGACAGCACAAGTCAGAAAAACCGTAAGGTGATCCACAGTTGTCTGTTAGCATAGCGTAGCGCTTTGCACTATTTTGCACACGCCAACATCAACATCACAGAAACATGCCTCGATACAGAAAAATGAACTATATGCAATTAGATACCCATCTTGGGTAGCGGTGAGAATCTTCCGGCACTTCGAGTCAATTACAATTCAGATGGCTGCCATGCAATTTTAAAATGATTGTTTAGAGTAGCATATTTTATTTTGACACAACTTATCATGTCTCTTGTCCAGGTCTGTTTTCCTTCTTCTACATTTGCGCTAATAGTCTGCAAGACTGTACTATCCGGGGACTCGGTTAAGTTCAGGGTTGCAACATTCTTCCAGCCTGAGTTTGCTCTCACACTGAACTCAAACATTTGTGAATAACATGGCCATATGGAAGAGCAGATGCATCAAGAAATTACTGACACTAAAAGGACAAACAACGAAGAAGAAAACTTGCTCATCTATTGGCTAATCCAGGAAAATGTATGCTTCCAGCACATAAGAGGAAAACATGGAGCTGCATCAGATCCTAGCGGTCTTGGGTTGACCATATTTCTATCAGAACTTTCACTGCTTTCTTTCATGTTGGACCCTGAACCATTTCTACTTCCCGGAGTCGGTTATCTTCCAATATACACGTTTTTGGGGTTGTGTTTACCCACAATGCCCTTTGCTTTGTAGTCTACTTCCTGCATTTGGTTCACTTGAAACCGAGAAGGACAAGCAAAGCTCTTGGTTCACATCAGAGATGCCCCCCCCCCCCCCTCCATTTTAGTCAAATTTTCTCAACTTTTTCTTTTACTTGGTGATCATTTCGGCTGTATTGCAGCTAGTGGCATAAGTTTTTCTAATAACTCTTATTTTTAGATAAAGTTTTTAAAGCAAATGTCTTTATTCAAGATTCAAGATTCAAGAACTTTATTGTCACACCAGCTCACGACAAGCGTTAACAGGCACGAAATTAGGACTC
>JAOXYM010000018.1:24384092-24395731 GCA_028567055.1 Leptatherina wallacei
AACAGGAGGGGGCTCAACACACAGCCCTGTGGCGAGCCAGTGCTGAGGGTGATGGAGGAGGAGACGGTGTTGTGGATTCTGACAGACTGAGGTCTGTTGGTCAGGAAGTCCAGGACTTTGATTTATCACATGTCTTTTATGCTCTGTTGATGAATTTAGTACCCTTTAGTGACCTTCGTGGCCAAAAGTGTCCACGCACAAAAAACTGCTATAAAATGGCCATACATCATCAGTATGTCTTTTTTTTTCTTTATAAATCATTGAAACTACTTTAATTTTAACCCTTTAAATGTCTTAATATATGAATTACTGCCTCATTCATCACAAAAAACCCCACAAAAACGGAGTTATTTTCCATACAATAAGATATTAGAGGGATGGGTCTTTGGTGGTGATTAGATACTCGGATATGTCAAAGATCAACAACAACATTGAATTGAATTTCATGGCCAACACCGCCCCCATTGACTTCCATTAAAACTACATATTTTCATCCCATTGTCATTACAGTTTAAAATCATTCATTCTTTAATGTCAGCATTTCATTTTGTAGAAAAGTAGTGATGTTTGACATTTTTGCTGGATTCCACCAGATTCAACTGGTTTTCAATTGTAGGCAGATGCAGGAAGTACTGGTATTTTCAAAAGTCAAAGTTGGTGCCCAACAAAACTAGAAATCCAAAATCTCTGATTAGAAATGTGCAAATTCTTCTAATTAAAAAAGTACACACCAAAATATCTCAGGGCATGTTTCTTTGAATAGTTAAAAATAGGTCCCATTTTATTCTGGTATACTTTATTCTGAATTGTTATGGATTTCATTGGATTTCATTGTAAGATCAGGGAGAGAAGGTTTGGGGAATCTTGAATAAAAGATGAGTTGCAACAACCAGAGTCTGACTTTCACTAGACTGTGATGTGGCTTCTGTGATGAAACTACAGCTGCGTATATGTGGACAACACAGTGAGGGCTGGTATTTCTAAATCATTAAAAAGGGAAGAAAAAGCTTCAGAGGTCATACTGTCACTGGTTGCTCACATTCACACTTCTGTTCACACGTTCATCCTCATGAATCCAATTAGAGCGACTTTTTTCCATAAAGGATGGTGGAGTGTCCCCTTTGCCGAAGGAGATGACGAAGGAAATGATTTAGCTTTTTTTTCTTGGCAAGAATTTGTCCAGACTGTTGTCATTTCTGCCACTTGATAACACCAGGTCATTACACTCAATTAGGAATCTTCTTTAGCAAAGACGACGTTTCATCTGGACGTCCGGTGTTTTCTGTGAACAGCAGCTCATGAAGCCAAGATCAGGCCTGGGCTGCAGGTCTGCTAAGCCCCCCAGTTTAAGGGATTTGGGACATTTTTTTTTATCACATTTCATGCAGCTTTCTCTCGTGCCTCAACCGTCTATCTATTTGTGATATTTTCCATGTTTCTATGGTGACATATTCCAACAGTGTTACGTTACCAGCCTGAGAAACCCTGCACATCCAAAATGTGATGCTTTGGAAGGTTCAAAAATCAAGATATTGAGCTCATAACCGTGCATTGGTTGCAGATGCCCATCTGGGGAATTTACTCAGTCAACTAGAATTATACCTGTAGCATGAACTTACATCTTCACCTTTTTTTTCTGCAGTTGCTTTGATGTGTGGGTGATGCAAGCTCAGGTCATAGTCTGATAATTGATGGATCCTTAATCTGTTATCAGTGCTGTCAGTCATTCAAAATATCTAATCACAAGCAAGAGTTAAGTCGCAATTTTTCATCTGTTCTAAATGTACCATAACTGGGTATTTATCATGTTTTTAATACTCCTGTATTAGTTAGGGCACTTTTAAGGCACTTTAGTTACTCGTCACATCTATCCACCTCAGGTTGTATTTTGTATTTATTTATCTTTTTAAAAAGGGACAGCGCGTATCAATATACATGCATCATGTAAAACACGCAGGATTATAGCAAAGCTCATTTCCATCCTTTTATTCCTTCGGACAGCCTGCGGTGCTCCTGCACTGTTTCCTACTTTAGTTTATCCAGATCAGCTGTTTAAAGGTCACTGCTAGAATCGTCAAGACATCTCCACTGAAAGCTATCCATGGTCCGTCTTTCTCTGAATCTGAGCAGAAACACTCAGTTTATGTAAAGCCAGGTTAAAAACCCACCTGTTCTCTGCTGCATTTGAATAGTTTCTATCTAAAAGTCCAAATCTGTACTGTTTCTCTTATGCTTGCAACTTGATCAGGTTTTTAATCTGTTGTCCTTTTTTCAATCTTGATTTTAGATTCTTTCTTCTGTTTTCATTTAATTTCTTTCTTTTAAAAGATTGTTTTGTTTTAATGTACTTCTCTGCAACGTAAAGCACCTTGAATTATCCTGTACATGAAATGTGCTTTATAAATAACCTTGCCTTGCCTTGAATGAAGGTAGTATTTGAGACGTGACATACTACTGTCAGTTCACATCAGCAGTAAATACATATGACTTGTCCAGAAAACCATCTGGCAGAGCTTTCACGCTAAACTTTCTGCCTCAGAACCACAACGTTTTCCCTGCATCTCTTCCTGAAACTTCAAAGAAATTTGTATTAACACGTTATTGTCGCGTTAACTTTGACACCCCTAGCTAATATGTCTGTTTGCTTCCTGAATACACTGATATCTACTTTACTCCATTCGTCAATTGTTCCACGGGCTGAAGCCCAAGCCCAAAGCATGATCGATCCATAACTGCGATTAAAATTTTGAGGCGTTCTCCTTTTGAAATTCTGCAACTTATTCTTTTGTTTTGGCCGAAAATGTTTGTTTTAACCTCATTACTCCACAGGACTTCTAAAATGCATCAGTTTTTCTAAACTTTAAACATCAATCATTCAGCCCAGATAGCAGACATGTTTGGGACTAATCTGTGCTACTGTTGGCTCAGTTGTGTGGGCCATGTGTGGTGGTCATGTGAGTCAAGCCCAAATATGGGCTTTTTAGTTAAACAAGGGTTTTTATGGGGAAATTGAATTAATTTTGCTTAATTAGCTTCTAACTAGAAAATTTTGTCCAAAAACATTGGCACAGATTTTTTTTTTCCATTTTTCTCTTTGAAAGGTGCAATATGAATACAATGTCCTTGCTTCCTTCCTTCTCATGACTAATCCATTAAACTGGGACTGAACTCCATCAGGACGGAGCCTCTTTCCATGAACAGTTTTTCTCAGAAAGTTTTCAAGACCTCAACTTAACATTTCCTGCTACTCTTTGACTAGACTGGATGATTTCTGGAGAAACAGCTCTGGGTTGCTGAGACTGCCCATCCTTCGTATTTTACTTACTACTGAAAAGTTTAAGCTGGATCTGTTGAAGTGTGTGTAAGTAAAAGAGACAAAAGAGAAGGTTGAAGAGGCAGTTGGGATTGTCATGGTGACATTGCTGATGCAGCATCTTAGAATTGCCTCTCCCAGTTAAACGCCGGCCAATTTCAACCGCAGACCTTGCAGAGAATCGCATGGGATGCTTCAGCCAGCCTTTCCAAGAAGTTGCATCTTTGACTGAAACATTTGTTGTCACTAAAACTTTTGGTTGAACTGCTGCTGTTTCCATCTGAATTTCCAACTATAAGCACCACAAGATTTTCCTACACACATCAGTGTGATATTTCAATTGGAAGCATATATATAGTCGAGATGAAACAAGGTCAATTTTTGTTTTTTGTGCAAATCCCACTACCATATTGTAATGAAGCTTTTGGGCCAGTTGGGGATTTTTTTCTGTAATTTGGAACCTTGTAGCTCAAAATCTTTGTTTGAAAAAGATAAAAAAAAATGTCCATGAATTGCCTTTCCTTAGTATGATTTTAAATAAACCATATCTTAATAAGGCAATCGGCACCTAAATAATGTTTTAATTAACATACAATTCTATAAATGATGTCAGTGAAAACATGTTTTCCATTCAGCTGTTCAATGAAAACAGAACTAATCCGCTCATGTGTCAGAGACAGTGAGGGATTTAGCAGATTGTACACCTTCTCCCTCCAAACTCGTCTCCTGCAGTGGATGACAGCGTTCTATCTCCTACACTCCCCAGCAGCAGCAGCCATATCGAGTGCAGAAGCACTCTGGGGAAAGTTACCGATTTCCTGTCCAGAGGAGAGAGTGGAGGAGGCTGTGGAGGTTTAGTAAGACCAGAGAGAAGAACAAATCAGATGCCGTGCTTTCGTCTGCACGAGGCCTGAGAGCTTGACCTTCCTCGTCTTATCAGGACGAGAGAATCTCTCCTCATCTCCTCCTGTCAGCTGGGCTGAATCCCCAAGCGGATCATTAAAGGTTCATATCTTCAAGGAGTACCTCACATCGCGCTGCCCCCTCTGAATCATATCTACTTTGCAATTCGTCCACCTCCACATACTCTAATTTTGCTCTTGAAAAAAAAATCTCTGAGTCTTTTTCTTTTCCAGCTTTTTATTGTTCCAGTTTCAAGTTACAGAGAAGACTTTACTCTTTTAGCACTTAGTTCTGGGTGTTTTTTTTACTGATTACCTGATTGATCATGAAGACTAATACACACAGATAATGTGGTTTATTCCTCCTGCATGTACACCAGGCCCAGACTGGGAGAAAAACACTGGAATCAAACACCACCCCAATTCATTTACTGCATGTGTGTTCACACTTGCACAAATGCACATACATGGGTTAAATAATTACCATTCATCCATTTTCTATACCCGCTTATTCCAATTCAGGGTTGGAGAGCCTATCCCAGAAATTAACAGGCAAGAGGCAGGGCACACCGTGGGCAGGTTGTCAGTCCATCGCACGGCCAACACAGGAAGACAAACAACCAATCATGCTCGCACTCCGAGGGAGAATTCAGAGTGACCAATTAACCCAGCAGCCATGGTGGTGTGGTGGTTAGTGCCACTGCCTCACAGCAAGAAGGTCCGTGGTTTGAGCTTTGACTGGGGGAGAAGGGTGGGCGTGGGCCTTTCTGGGTGGAGTTTGCATGTTTGTGTGCGTGGGTTCTCTCTGGTTACCGTTGCCTCCTCCCACAGTGCAACAGGACAAAGTTTTAACAGCAAGTGGTTAAAACTTTGTCCAATTGCTAGCCAAGCTATAACTATAGTAAATACAAACAGAAAAGTATGAATTGTTTTACAATCAGCTGACTTTTAAAGGTTAAGTTTCAGGTTTTAACTCCAGGTGAGCTGAAAGCCTTGCAAGATTGCTGTCATGTGATTTTGGTTTAATTATATATGAATGCTGTAAATGATTAATGGAGACAAATGACAGCAAATAATTGTTGAATCCAAACGTCCTTATGAGCTCAGGGTCTTGGCTGGTGCAGAAAGTGCCCTCACATGTCATATTTAATTCACTTTGTTGCACTGACAAGCCGAATGACGCTCTGCATCTATTGATACTTTGATTTTCAAAGTAGGAATACTAAATTGATGGATATCATCTTCATCTGCTACACCCTTTTTTTTTGTGTCATCCTAAAAAGATATATTAGAAGAGTACCAGAGTCTTCGTCAGTGAGGGAACAGCTGGCAAATGGTTGGGGTGATTTGTGCCAACTCCTCTGGCTATTTCTGCAGAGACCTACATGTAGCTTCTCCATCTGTGGTTCCTCCACCATGTCGCCGCTGAACTCAGGTCAGCGATGCTCTTTCCTCTCAAACCTACAGCCATGGAAATGAAATATTCATCTATATGAAAATGGAAGATGTAGTCGGAGGCGGCAGACAGGAATCTAACCAAGAACGAAACAGCAGATTGGAAGGACATGACTTTAGTGAGATGCAGTGATTTAACTGAGTAAAATGAGGTCACTCGCTTTTCAGATTAGGGTTTTCTCAAGTTAATGGTATGATATAAATATTTAATAACTGCATTAGTAGCTGTAATATATAATATATTAACATTAAAAATGTAATGCCCAAAATCACATTCGTGTTTGTAGCTACAAGAAAACTACAACAGATACCCTGGGGCACAAAAATAAACCCGGACAATGATATTTTGTGTGGAGGTCAGCATCCGGTCAGGGCAGACAGGTCAGCCAGCCATGTTTTTAGGAATATTCAGGTTTCTAAAACTTCTCTAATAAATATGTTGAAAATTTGGGAAGGACATGTAGTCTGCCAGGATCATACAAGCTGAAATGCAGGAGGTTATTTTAGTGATACTTTTTTTTTTCAAAGAAGTGGATGAATCTGTTTAAAGAAATTCAGTTTTTCATTTGATCTTAACCTCCACCAAGGTGGAGGTCGTGTGTTCGGTGGTTTGTCTGTTAGCAACATAATTCCAATGTGAAATATTAAATAAGGAACAAGTAATTAGATGTTGAGGGTGATCCAGATCACCACTTGGATCCAGGAATTTTATAAAAACAAGTAAAAGAAAGTTGATTTTAGAGTAATGATAACGCTTGCCTAAAATGATGAAATTAGTCTAAAAAAGTCTAAAGTTTGTAATCAAAAGTGTAAAAGTGGCAGCATATTGACATCTAGTCTGAGGTCTGAGTTGGTGAACAAGCCTGTTTTTACTTAAACAGTGTAGTTGTTGCACAGGAGGTGAAGTTTTTGTGTAGTTTTTTTCATGCATTTTTATAGTTTTGCATCATATTTTGTGCTTTTTACAATGAAAGGATGGATTAAACTCAGCCCTTTACTTTTCCCCAAACCCCATCACAGTCTGCACCAAATCTAAGGAGAGGCAAGTTTATTTGTAGCACATTTCATGTACGAGACAATTCATTCCAAACAATTAAAAGCATTACAGATGGTGCAAAGAAAGCATTAAAAAATGCTAAAAGGTAGCAACAAATAGCAAAAATAAAATCATATATTAAATTAAAATGATTAAAAGCAAGATAAGTTAAAAGTTACTGTGCAGATTTCATGCATGGGCACATGGGAAAAATGTTTTTAACCTACATTTGGTGCAAGTTTAATCTCCACTGCCAGATTGTTCCACTTGTTGGCAGCAGCAGTTGACAGCTTTGTCATAATTACCCAAACGTTCATCTAAATGTGCTGAAATACTCTTTTCTACAATAATTATTCTGTTTTGGCTATTTTCTTAGGCCGTGTCCACATGTACACAAGTATTTGTTTTCTACGCGTTTGCACCTTTTGTCCACATGCACACGAAGTTTCGATGCCCCAGGCAATTACATAAAATGCTCAGTGAGTCCAGTTCAATGTCAGAGAGATCAAGGAACACCACGGGAAGACTATAGTGAGTAATCTGTTCACCAAACTACAAAGACAATAAACAGAATCAATAGAATATGTTCACTTTGAAGGAAATGTAATTATACACAAGTGTTTAAAGCAAAATAACAACAGGGTGAACCACCGTAGGAGAACATATGAGCTGCATCTAGATGTGACATTACAGACGACATTTGTTTTTAAGGGACAACCCATTTACTTGACAACAGCAGCTGCGTACCACTGACATCACAGCGCTGAAGAGGATGAAACATTGACAGGCAGGAACATGACACACTCTGCTCTGCTGACTGCCTGCTGACCTGTGATCTCACTTATTTAATTTAATCAGTTATTTTCCGTTAACATGCCTGCGAGCTTGTTATAAAACTGACCTGCTTGCTGCAGCTCAAATTCAAACACTCTGGCTTTTTTATTTGCTTCGGATTTAATCCCACTCATCCTGTATCTGATTGGATCTTTGCACATGAATAATAAGCTCATTTCAACAGGGAGATTTTTTTTCTTTCTTTCAAAAGTGAATCTGAGCTTTTTCATGCTGTTTATAGCTTTTGCAACAGGACTGATTCATTGCTGAGGAACTGCTGTAGTGATTTGCATTTTATATCTCTGCCTTGTTGTTGCAGGGAGCGATGGAGGCCTGAGCTACAGAGGCTGGGCCAAGAACAGGGAACAAGACTCTGCTAATTTCCTTGCAAAAATTCATAATTAACATGTTCGATGTAGAGGCTGCAGTTGTCAAGGTAACTGATGACACCGCATTATCACTTGGCGCTTCTGCACCCTCCATCCTCCCTCTTCCCTCCAATTCATCAAGCTGCCATTGAAGAGCTTGCAGAAAGGAGGAAAGAGGAGGACGACCCCACCGAAACTCATTTCAGGCTCATATTTATTCACAGAAGCGAGTTCACGAACCTTTATTAGTCTGTTATTAATCTTGTGAAGTTAATTACCGTAATAGATAATAAGATGTTACAACGGAGAGACCAGGACCGCTGAGCCATGAATCATTGCATAAACTGTACATGTGTGGTGGTACCCTTAATTTACCCTAAAAGGCTCACTTCCCCTGATTCATTCATTAATCTGTCTTTCCAGAAACAGTGTCCCTTTCGAGTGACTATTGATTTAAAAAAAAAAAAAAACTTTTTCTAATGTGGTGCATTGCTGCAGCACTCGTCATCATGACATTGATAGTCTCCAATTTTTACCATCCTTTCACTGTAAGTTGAAAGCATGTGCAAGCTGGCCAGGGTTCAAATTTCACAGGGGTGTATGGCAGGGTGGGCAAAAGCAGGGTTACTGCCATAAATGTTCTACAACCACTATATGCCGCTCATTTAATCTGACCCATCTCATTTGCGTAAGAGAGTTCTTATAACAGCCAACAAAGTGGGACGGCTCACCTGCATTGTTTGGAAAGTTTTACGTATAAAAATGATAAACACAACGTTGACAAATGAATGCTTTGCTTTACTTTCCTTCTGTGAGGAAATGATATCGCAGGGATCCGTCCACACCAGGAGCCGCCTCACCAATGACGACAGAGGGCATCACCACGGCGACCACTCTGATCCTGTGGTGACCTCTATGGGACCCACTTTTTTCAAATTTGACTCATGCTACATTCATATTAGGGCTGGGCGATACTGAAAATTTTGGAATGATATCAAGTAAATCCAGGGGAAGTATCGGCGATACCAATATCGATACCGATACTATTTTTGCTTGAAATTTAACTATCATTTAATGATTTTGCCTTTAATTATTGATCATGATTGAACACAGTATGAAGATTTTTGTCAAATAAAACTTTTTTGTATTAAAAAATTGAACGGCAGAACAGAGAAATTTAAATCTTAGCATTTTTGTTTGTAAACAAAATAGAATAACATCAACAATGTAACAACATTTAAAATTTTTTGAATAATTCTGTTATTAATCTATAAAGTGCAAATTGACTAAACAAAAGCAAAACTTACTGTTCATTCGGCTCTCATTCATGTTCTTTGGCTTTTTTGCCCCAAATTCCACTACAAGAAAAGTATCGATCTCAACACGCTGGCATCGATTGATGACCGATACTAGCCTTGGTATCGATAGTATCAATATTTGGATCGATCTGCCCAGCCTAATTTGTATGCGATACTAAATCTGATGAATATCTGATCTTTTTCAAAGCGACCTCAGTCTGAACCATCATGCTGCTTTTACATCACTGAAGAGAGTCCGACGTCACAATTATGTGCCGAAGCAGGAAAGTTCGAATGTAAACGATGAGCATCACGACATTATATTGTAATTTTGTCAGGTCCGATTGCACAACAACTCCAGAACGGATACACGCGCTGACATGTGTTGCAACTATTTACCTCTTTAATCTACAGTGGCTGAGATTTACATTTCAAAAAACACATGAAGAAATTCGAAAAAAATTTACATTTTGAAAACTAATTTATATTTCATGAAACACATTCACAAACTCGAAAAAAATGGACATTTTAGGAAACAAATTTACGAGTGCTGAAACAAATCTACAAAGTCACAAAAGATGGCTGAACGTCTTGAATAAGGTCTCAAAACAGTCTAAGATCTGTTATTGTTCTAGATCTTCCTCATGTCACTGAGTCGCATGTTTTTTTTAGATGCACAAAACTCTGATATTACAACGACAACTTTAATATCGACTCATCACCACTAGCATGTTCACCTAAAGACTTAAAAGGAAACTGTATTTGGCAGAGATACAGTCTCTAGATCAGTCATGATTAAAGCTATTTTAGTGGTGGAGGGAAGTATTCATTCCTCCACTGTAGTCTGAAGCTTTTTCGACCGGGAAAGCCTGCATGTTACTTTATATGAGGTGAGCTGAATATTTGATGAGACGGTTGCTGCTTTGATAAAACAACTCTGCTCTTCACAACAGTTGAGTAGTTTATTTCAGAAGTAATCAACAGGCTTTTTCTTCGTGTTCAGGAAGTCCCTGGAGGGGCGTTGTAACTTGTTTGGCTGCTTTCAGATACTAATATTTGGAGACATATGATTCACTGTGGTCTCTCTTCATTACCCAGCATTGTACTGGTCAAGCCCAGGACAAGATGTGCCTCGTCATAATTTTTGTCCTTTTCTTAAAGTTGTTGAAATGTCTGTTGTTGATTCATCATTGTTTGCCTTATGTTTGCCCTTTGGTAAGTTCACAAACTTGTTCATGTTTTGCAAGCAGTGCAAATGTTTTATTTAGCCAAGCTTTCCGTCACTACACACAGCTGGGGACCATACAAAAAATTACATTTAAAAATTTGTCGAAAATAATAATCTATAAGAAATAGATAGAAAAAAATGTCTTATTCATGTATTTATTTATTATTAGCTTGTTTTTAAGGGTCCTGTTTGAACATCCTATTTTTTTCTTCCCTCTCCCCGGCCACGTCAGCCAGCTCCTCCAAGGGGATCCCGAGGTGCTCCCAGGCCAGCCGACAGATGTAATCCCACCAGCGTGTCCTGGGCCTCCCCCGAGGTCTCCTCCCTGAGGGATGTGCCCATATACCTCCCCATGGAGGCGTCCAAGAGGCATCCGTACCAGACGGCTGAGCCACCTCATCTGGCTCCTCTCGATGTGGAGGAGCAGCGGCATCACTACCCAGAGCTTGCGACCATAGGTGAGGGTAGGAACGTAGATAGACCAGTAAATGGAGAGCTTCACCTTTTGGCTCAGCTCCTTCTTCACCATGATAGACCGTTGCAGAGTCCGGATCACTGCAGACGTCGCACCGATCCCCAAATCGCTCTCTCGCTCCATCCTTCCCTCACTCGTGAACAAGACCCTGAGATACTTGAACTCCTCCACTTGGGGCAGGATCATTTGCGACCTGAAGAGGACTCTCCAACGTTTTCCAGCAGAGGACCATGGTCTTGGATTCTCATCCCAACTACATTGGGAGAGTCTGGGCTTCCCAGCTTAGGCGTCTGCCCTCACGACCCGATCCCAGATAACTGCAGAAGATGGATGGATGTACGAAACACAATACAAATGATCTGAACTTATATTCTGTTGTGAGACTTTTGCAACATCAAAACTATTTTGATTTAAAGTGGTTGACCTCAAATTTATGGTTAACAATAAACTCCCCACCTCACACATAATTAATAATAATATCTAATACATAATGAATTTTATTAATCTTTTATTGATTCATTTAATTTATACTTATTTGATTTTTGATCATTACTTTAATCAACTACTGTTTCAGTTGATATATAATGAACTGAGTTGTACAGAACACTATGATTAAATAAATGAAAAAACCCTGTAATAAAAAATTCTTATTCTTATTATTATTATTATTATTATTATTAATATTATTATTATTATTATTATTATTATTATTATTATTATTATTATTATT
>JAOXYM010000018.1:24428341-24442415 GCA_028567055.1 Leptatherina wallacei
AAAACTAAAAAAAAGACTCAAAACACTGCAATAATTTAGAGTCTGTCTGAGGTTGTCAAAGAGGGGGGGGGGTGGGGCAGTGATGTCTCTTCTGTTTTTCATTTTATCTACTAATAACAAACTTGGCAACTTTCAGGATGAACATCCCCAACAGGGAGATCTTCCTCCTGCTACAGGAGCTCTCTGTCAGCAGCATTTTGTCCTTTCTGACTTTCCTCTGGTTTTTATTTCCCATGTAAATGTAGCTGAAATGACAGCAGACAGTCTTTAACTCATGGATGGTGATTTTGACAGATGACGCCGTGTTTATAGAAAACAGATTTCCTCAGAGCCGAGCAGCTGTCTTAAAATACTTTGATAGTGACCTTGGGTTGATAAGGAAGCTGATTGGAAGGCTTTCAGTCACAGTTTCAGGCTTATTTTGCCATCTGATTCCAGAAAAATGTGTAAATGAGAGCATCTTTTTCTGGGAATTCAGCTGCATTAACACACTGTAGACGTGAGCAGGAGGGAGGCGGACCGATTTTAGATGAGTCACACAAAGCAAAATACCAGTTTTATTTGATGGAATCATGGATATGCAAATTATTACATGATGTCATGTAGCATTTTTTTTTGTTAGCAGGCTTTAACTTCATCCCATTGGAAATAACTTTGAGGAAAGAGAAGCTTAATCATTAATTTCTCCTCCCTCCCTCCGCTCCTCGACTGCATCAGATCACTGGTGGATATCCTGCGTCACCAGTCGAGCCCCGTGCAGCAGGGCGAGCGGAACAACACCAACATGTTGACCACCACCACCTCAGACGGACGCACATCCAAAAACCTCTACACCCCCAACATGCAGAAGAAAGACAACCGCAGTAAGTGGCGAAGGACCCCGTGTTCACGCACACACGCGATGAGGCGGAAACATAAAACCCTGTTGTCATATTCAGGTTAAATGAGCGTTGTTGTGTCTCCGGTGACACGGATGGTAATTATCACCGCTCTTTCTTTTTTTTCTTCTTCAAATCTCACTTCAACTTCAGAGTCAGGAACACACTTCACACCTCAGGTGGAAAGCAGCAGTTGTTGTGACTTGAGTTGTCAGACGCTGCAGTTTTACCACATTCCTTCTATCCGGCTAGATTCTGTCTCATGATTTGTTGGATAAAACAACTTTAATGGGCTGAAACTTCTCAGAGAAGTTCATTATTCTGATTCTCACAACAACGAGGTGTGTTTTTATTTCTCATTTCTAAATCACACAGCTGAGTCTTGTGACACAGACTCTTCCAGTCATTAGATAAAATGCAGGGAAATGTTTTTCCTCCACTTGCTGAGTTAGAGTGAAGGAGAATGACGAGGCTGTTGACACACACTCTCCTTTTTACTTCTCTGTTGCTCTGCCACTGTCTTCTCTGTCATTCTCTCCAGGATTTATGTTGACAGTTGTATCTAAAACTAGTTTTTTCAGAGTTCATAAACAAGCACAGACGCCGTATTTGATCAAAATGGCTGTGATAATTAAACTGGCCGAACTCTTTACAGTTTGCAAACAATGTTTATTTGATCTTGATAAATCGCCAGTTTTTTCTTGGGTAACAATAAAAAAAGGAAAGCAGGAATCTCCACTGTTTGAGAAGCTGGACGTGTGACATTTGATATCTGATGTTTGACTTGATGAGGCTTAAAAAACTAAAAAAGCAGAAGAAAACTGAATGAACTAGAGCAGTGGTTCCCAGACTGTTCCCTGAGGACCCCCACCAAAAAGGTGTGGACTTCCGGCCCAGCCCATGTTGCTTTCATCTGCTGCTTCTCACCATGAATGATGCATTCTGACTGACTTCTTTCCTTTTGATAAAACCAAAGTTAAGGTAATTACCTTTTTTTTTCCCTCTTAAAGATAAGGACGACTCATCAGCACCGTAGCATTTCTCAGACATGTCTCATGAATGAAATGGTCCAAAGTTCGTGTGTTTTTGGCTCCCAAAGCACTGATTCCACATGAATGAAACACCCAAATGATTTAAAACTTATGTGAAAACGCCTCAACTCGTCTCATTTAAATCACACTGGCTCTGAGCAGCCAAAGCCTCGGGGACCCCTGGTGATCTTTAGGGGACCCCAGGTTGGGAACCACTGAGCCAGAGTAGAGTAAATTATAATTAAATGAAATACACCTGAAGCTTCTTCACATTGGTTATAGAAATATTAAATTAGCCAGTTAATGATTTAATTGAATAAATTATGCAAAAGTTTGAGATTTAAACCAAACAAAGAGAAAAGAGAAGATAATTCCTGGAGGGACTGTCTCTTTCCTCTTTCCTGTCCTTTTCTCTCTCTGTGCTGTCTCAACCACTGTCTCTCTCGCTCTGTCTCTTTATTGACACAAATGCTTACTCGACACGTGCCTGTTGTGTCTCTCGAGTGGTTGTCCATCAGTTTGTTGGCTCTGCTCTCTTTACAGCTGGGAACTTGCACCACCCTTTTAACCAGCAGGGGTCTGCTTCCAGCCCCAAACACTCTGCTACCATCGGTAAGCTTCGTGGTCAGCAGCGCAGCCCAGCACAGGTGGCGGCGAGCTGCCGGCCGGACTCCCGGCCTTAACCACCTACACTGTCTGTCTGTCTCCGTGTTAGTACGACGGCCTGCCGCGCTGCACTCTTAACACAGCTGTGCCAGTCTCAACACACGTAGTTCTGATTTTTAAATCACGTTATATGCTCATGTGGATCTTTTTTTTTCTGTTGTGTTGAAATTGACACATCTTGCATAAGAGTGTGAGCTTGACGTCGTCTGGCCTGCCCCTGCTTACTGCAAGCCTGCCTGCCCCCTCTTCACCCACCACCACTACAAGCCTGCTTCAAACGTGCTCGTTCCTCTTCTCCCTGTCTAGCAGTGATGTGCTGGTGTGCTTACAGCTGACACTAAACATGAGTCTGTTTTCCCAGGCTTTGCACCACGAAAACAAAAAAGCAATGCTAGTCACTTATCTCCAAAGAAGCAGGCTGCGGTTACATCCTTGAAATAGGAAGAAAAAAAAAAAAAAAAAGGACTCCTACTGTATGTAAAATAATTAGTTGCCAAGGCTTATGTAGTGCGTTTAACTCGGCTATGACAGCATTCTGGATGAGGTTGCCATGGAAATGGGATGATGATGATGGAGATCAGTACGATTTCCATTGAACTTTAGAAGTTTCAGTGCCAGTTATTCTAAGCTTTTACACCTACATGTGTCCCTCGTGGAAAGAATTACACAAGAAGGCAACTGCAACCAATAAAACCGCGTTAGAATACAGATGCAGTTAAACTGGATGCAAACATATGCAGTATAATTACCAGTAAACAGTTTGAATATTAGAATAAACTAATTATGTAATAATTTACTACTAGAAAATACCTTTTTTTGTGTTTCCACTTAAAAAAAAAAAAGAGTATTTTTAAATATTTTCTCCTGTGCTTTATTATTCCTGACATTTTTGTGGCTATGAAAGTAAGTTATTATACTTCTGATTATTTGTAACATAATGTTGCAGAACCCCCCCAAAAATGTATTTTTATTGAAAATCAACTAATAAACAGTAAAACAAACCACTGATTTGTCAGAGAAAATTCAGACATTTTTGTTTACGATCTTTCTTTTTCTCTGAAGGAGGATGAGAAATATGATGAATGGATGTGTTCGTGGATGACGTACAAACGTGCATGAATTACACTGTAAATGTAAGAGCATGGCTTATAAATCAAGTACACTGCAGTTAAGCTCACTTTGAAAAGATGTCAAACTTTTCTGCACTCAGTTGCAAAATCCCACTCGGTGAAATAATGACTCCTCACAAACAGAAACAAACAGGAACATTTGTTTCCTTTTTCTTCCTATGATAAGGAGCCGATGCTCTCATGTGAAGAAGACTTGATCTTCAAGTAAAAAGTTACAAAGAGTCTAGTTAAGTTTGGTCAAGCAGTACCATGCAGTGATGAAAACATCCAAGATGGCAGCCATGTATGCAAGGCAGAAGGTCACAACATTTCAACTTAAATGTTCTGCGCATTTATTTTTCATCATCAAACCATGTCAGCCATCACAGTTTAAAATCATATACAGAAAAAAAAAGAAGCAAAAATCACTTTGTAGTCATGGAAACGATGAGGCTAATCCTGTATCAGACACACATGCACAGTGTTTTGTACTAGATGTTATGAGTACTTGATTTCACTAATTGCAGTATTAAACACCATGATTAATTGATTGTATAAACCGATCAATATCGTCACTTTCTCTAAGGGATTGTGTTGGAACTGTATCTGCAGATCAGCAGCTCGCGCGTGGAACGAAAACAATGTCACCACTTGTGTTGGTTTGTTTTCCCTCATGTAAGAAGTGATTCCCTTCAAACAAATCCTTGGTTTGATTTGGATATGGGAAAATTCCCAACAATCGATTAATTGATTGTTAAGAATTCCATCAATGACATTACTTTTTAATCGATAAAACGAATGCATCTGTAGACTGGGGCTGAAGTTGTATGTGAGCGCATATTTTCTAGTGTAACCATTGAATTAATCCCATTTAACTGCCACAAGAGTCATTCATCTTGTCAAAACAATCTAATGAGGAAATACAGTTTTTTCTACTTTCACTGCGTTTTAATATAGCCTATAAATATTAAATTGGAAAATAAAAATATTAATCGATAATCAATCATTAATTCTCCCGAAACACAATCAAACACAATCGAGTTTGCAGGACGTCAATTTAGTTGTTTTTTTGTCTTCAGTGTGCAATGACCAATAGAAAAATCATAAAATTCCGACTTTATTTCTCGTTATTTTACAACTTTTTACTTGTAAAATGACGATTTATTATTCTTGTAATACTACGTTGTTTTTTTCTCAATAATTTATTACTTTTTTTTTCTCATATTACAACTTTTTTCTCGTAATACTTCATTCTCAAAGTCTGTGAAAAAACATTTTTCTCAATGTGGCCCTGATACTCCGTTGTTAAGTAGAAGTCCTGTTGCCTTTTCCATCTGTTTTCTCTGATAAATAAACAGAGTTAATACTTAATATTAATTTATTGTTAACAGAGCAGATGTGATGTAGTTGCTATGGGACTTTTTAGTTGCACCACTTTGTTGCTTTATTATTCAGTCATGTTTGCATCAAAAGAAAGAAATAATAAAACGTAAAGACCTACAAATGTTCATGGGATTTTACACATTTCTATTGTTGGGAAATGAATGAATGCATATTAATCGCGATAAACGTAAAATCATTATTATTTCTCTGACAATGATCGCACAAGAAAATCTTTAATCTTGACACCCGTAGTGTTTAGTTGCTGCAGTTTTTCAGTATTTGATGTTTAGTAGGTTTTTTTCTGTAACCTTCACCGTGCTCAGTTTCTGCATTAAAACCAGGAGCTCAGAACTAGCATTGCTTTTTCTCTATGTGTGTGTAACAAGTACTGTACAGAAGTCAATGTGGTTTGTGCTCCCTGGGTGGCACTTAACAGAGACATCATTGACCATTACTGCCCATTACTGTCAATGGTCAATGAGCAGTGTATGTCCTGCAGTTATCTTAACAAGATCGCAGCCCATAACCATTACCACCCTGAATGGACTCGGCATTGATAGTGTCTGTCTCAAAGACGGGAAACAATAGCAAATAGCCACAGTTATGCAATCTTTAATAGTTGCTCTCTATTGTTGCATTCTTACTTTAGCTGTAAATACCCAGGAGTTTACTTTCTCCTCATCAATTTCTGATTCGCCTTCAGAGGACAGTGTTTACGAGTTCAGATGTAACTTTGGATGTCAGCTTTTGTCCCTGTTTGTAAAGATCCCACACATGTCAGGTCACCGGAGAGTGCACCTACATGTCGGCTCATATGGAGTGCTGTCTGTTTGCTGTCTGGAACATATGAATGTAATTTATGATGTAACTGATATCAGTATACATGTTGCGAAACAGACACCTCCTGCCCCCCCCCCCCCCCCCCCCCCCCCCCCCCCCCCCCCCCCCCCCCCCCCCCCCCCCCCGCCCCCCCCCCCCCGTCCCACTATTCTTACATAAGACAAAACATTTATGTGTGTATCGATTGATGTGCTGCTGTTGCACTCTGCATAAATGTGTGTGCGTGCACAGATGCTTCCTGAAGCTGTCGGTGTATTTCTGTGTATTTAAATGTGACTGACGTGTTGGTGTTGGAGCCGAAGATGAACACAAACCAGTTGTATTTAAAGATGGTCGCCATGGAGCTAAGAGACACTTCTTGTGTTCACTGACAGTTCAGCTTTTTATTTTTTTTATTCCACTTTTTCTTACTTTGTGTCCGTTTCTTTACTCTTTTTACTTTATGTCACTTGCTTTCTTTTCCATTTTCTGTCAGTTATCTCAAATATGTCTCACTATTTCTCCCTAATCTTCTCCCCTCAGCCTCTTTTTTTTCCAACACCATGTCTTCTTTTCAAAACATTTGTTTTATTTAATTTTTTAAAATCCCCTACTCACTCCCTTTTTTTTCTCCCTCTTTACCATCTTTTTTCTGTTTCCTTCCAGAGCGGGGAGCCCGTATGAACAACACCCCCCAGCTCTCCTCCGGCCCCACCCTGATTTCAAGTAGTGGTAAAGTTCCAGGAATAGCCGGCATCGGCGGCAGCGGCATCATGGGAGGGAGCATGAGACACAACAGCAGCCATCCGTCTTTCTCCCACTCCTTCCACAACCTGGCCCAGCTCCCGCCGTCCTACGAGACGGCCATGAAACCCGAGATCAGCCGATACAGCTCCCTGAAGAGGCTAGGTGAGCCCCGGGGAGGTGAAAGGATGTAGGAAGAGAGTGGGAGAGCAGGGGAGGGGAGGAAACAAAGGAGGCAAAGAGAAGAGCCTGAGGGAGAGAAACAAGACTAATTGAATATTATAAACCACTGAGAGCTTCCAGGTGACACAAGGTTTATGAAGTTCTTGCTCTATGATATTATATGAACTGGAATAATATATTTTTCATACTACTACTACTACTACTACTACTACTACTTTTAGTAGTAGTTTGCTTTAAGTGATTTTTTTTTCAAAGACTTGAAACAACCAAAAGGTTTTTCCCAGAAAAGATGAGATGTGTCAATTTCCCAATCATTTAAAAAAAATTGTACAAAGGAAACATGACATTTTTAAAGAAGCACTACTGAACTTCGGCGTCCATCTTGCATCCTACCTCTACTCTGAGCTCTCTCCAGCCAGTAAAAGTCAGTCCGATCCTGACTCCAGTTGTTTCTTCTTGCATTTATTTGATAAATCTGCCACGGTGCACGCTCAAAACGGCCACCATGTTGATATCCAGTTGCTGGCGTGTGACGCCGTGCCATAAAGCGAAATGCTGCTTTAAAAGTGACGCAGCATCCCATGAAAAAAAAAATAGTTGTGTAATGCGGTTTCTCAACCTTTAGGGTGGTGCTGTGGAATGACAGCTCCAGGACTGTACATAATGTCACTGTCCCATCAAAAGGAGTCAGAAAGTTACATGGTGCTACTTTAGAATTTTTCCACCCAGCTATGTCACCGAGCTGGTGCCAATTCATGTAATTAGTTGTTAGATGTTTCCAGATGTTTTCCAGTTTTTCGCTGCCTCAAGCTCAACTTTTTGAAAAATTTGATTAGCATCAGATTCAAAATGAACATTAAATTCTTTTCAAATGGAATAAAATCATTTTAAGGCCTCTGCTCATAAGTTTTCCTGTACAATTTTATTTAATTTTATTTGAATATGGAGTTTGAAGAAGTACGTACAGAGAGAACTTTTCTGGAATCAGCTCTTTGGCTCCGTCTGTTTAGTGAAAATTAATTAAAACAAAACCAAAAAAACATCATCCTTTTGAGATTAGTCATATTCCAAATGATCAGTCGGTGCACAAAATCACTGTAGCATAAGAACTCACAACATTTTTCACATTTACAACTTTGTTGGAAAACAGATTTGTTAGTTTCTCCTTTAAGTGTCCCCTGGAGTCATCTTGGAGTCATTAAAAATCCACAGTGGCATTAAAAATGTGCATATATTAAAGATTTTTAACAGTTGTTTATCACTCTTGTAGCAGCAGCTGCTGGTCCAAATGTTCATTAAACACAACACGATGTGAAATCTTGAAATATACTATATCTTGTGAGCAGATGATGGATTCATGTGTGAAAGGAATTCAACTTGGGATGAAACTGCATTTAATGTTGTGCTTCTTTCAATGTGTTTGTCACTAGAAAGAGATTTTAAGTAGTTTTTTTTTGTTTTTGTTTTTTGTCCAGTCCAACTAACGTGAAAACTGTATTATAACCTTTTTAGCATTTAGTTCATTTTTTCTTTTTTAAAAACTACCAAAGCAACAAAAATAGCTTTTAAAATCTATGACAAAATCAGAAATTACATATTGAATGAAGCACGAAGAAACACTGTTTATTCATTTATAAAAGATGCACATAATCTTTTCTGGCAAACTGGGCCGGAATGGCCTTTCTGGAGACCTCGTCTGAACCATCTCCACTAAAACGTCTCTAATTTTGTTCTGCTTCACTTTATCAGAGTTGACCTTAGCAGAGATGATGTCCACATATTGTGCTATGATTTGATAGAAGTTTAGAGCTACAGCTGCATCATTCCAGTGGGGTGTTCATATTTATGCTGAAACTGGTTGTTTTTCTTTCTTTTTTTTAGGCAAGCTTGAAGTTTTTTTCATTTCTGCTATGTGCCACATTGTACCAAATGTCAGTATACTGTAATATACTGATAAATCTTACTAGTGCTCCCCTTACTATGACTCTAGAAGTATTCAGGCACTTTGCTCAAAGGGTTGATATTCATACTGGTGGTGTCCATGTCTGGAAAATAGATTTTTAAACACTGGCTGGCCAAAAAAAAAAAGTTGACACCTGGATTTAATGAAGCAAATAGCCAATAGGAGGATCTACCCCTAATTACTGCATGGGCCATTATCTTTCAGTTTCAACAAGTTATTTAACCCCAACTGATGCAATGAGTAGCTGCTCATTTCTGAAACAATCATGTGGAAAGACACATCCCGTGGTCATGGAAAAGATGTTAGTCTGTTTCAGAAGGGTCACATCATTGGCGTCAAGCGGAGAAAACATCTAAGGAGATGCAGAAACTACTTTAACTGGGTTAAGAACTGTCCAACGCATTATTAAGAACTGGAAGGATAGAGGGGGGGACCATCGTCTTTGAGGAAGAAATGTGGTCGGAAAAAAATCCTGACTGATGCTGATCGGTGTTCACTTAAATGTTTGAAGAGAAACAACAGTAGAACTCAGGGCTATGTTTAGGGAACAATGTGAAGGGAACTCAAGGGATGGGACTGAACAGCTGTGTAGCCATAAGAAAAACCACTAATCTGTGATGCTAACAGGAGAAAAAGGCTTCAATTTGCTAGGGAGCATAAAGATTGGACTCTGGAGCAATGGAAGAAGGTCATGTAGTCTGATGAGTCCAGATTGACCCCGTTCCAGAGTGATGGGAGCATCAGGGTAAGAAGAGAGGAGGAGGAAGTTTTTGTGAAAGTTTTTCAGGGAGCATGAGATATGTTCACACATGGATCGGCCACCACAGAGTCCAGACCTGAACCCCATGGAGTATCTTTGGGATGTGCTGGAGATCACAGATAACCAAATATTAGAGTGTGTGAGCTTTTCTTTTGGTGGCGACTGCTTTTTCTTTTTCTTTTTTTTTGGTCAGGCAGTGAATATGTAATATTTAACAACAAACTGTCATCCACAGTAAGCCAGCGAAGCATTGCTGTTGTATTCACACACCATGACATCAACCCTGTTAACTAACGCCATAATCTAACCTAAACAGACCAAGAATACTAGCGGTGTCCATTTCTCCACAGTCTGGTAGCAGTTTTGATTTTGATGAGTGTTTCTGGGGCAGACTAGCCCACTCCCCCACCGCGCCTATCTTTACAGACATCATCATTCATGTTTCACCCAGATTAATGACCCAGAGCTGCAGAGTCATCCCACTTTAGTCCGAATGCGTAAACAGACATTGAAGTAGGGGAAAAAGAAAAGATGGTCGACTGTGAGAAGATGTAGCTTGAAATTTTCCATCTCCAATATTTGTTGTCTCTGAAAAATGCTAAACATGAAATACCTGGAGGGAGATGTGTGAGATGATGGTAGGAAGAATGAGGTAAAAGATTGCAACAGGATGGAGTGTAAATAGAGACATGTGGAAAGAAGGGAGGGGCAGATAGGGGGAGGATGTAAAAGGCAAGATGCACAGAATCATGATTGAGCGATAATGATGGGAAGATGAAGACAGAAGAGGTGAAGGAGCTGACAGTAAAGATATGTGGAGGTAAAAGAGATAGATTGGAAGATGCAGAAACAGAGAGGTCACTAAGCAAATGGAGAGGGAAAGAGGAAGGAGTGATTTTCAGGAAGGAGAGAGATATGGGGGAGGGGTGTTTGCCGGCTGGTCTGCAGAGGCCTGGCTGCTTTCGATGAGGAAGAAAAGATTTTCGAGGCAGTCTCTGTCTGTCTTTACCTCTCTCACCCTGTGATGGCTGAATACTGCAGGGGGAGGGGAGTCGCCTCTGCAGACCCGTGATGGATGGTTACTACAGGGGAAGCAACACTGTGAATATTTCACTTCAATGAAAAGAAGAAAACGCTTCCTCTCCTCTTTCACCTCGTTTTCCTTTGTCTTCATATCCATCAGCAGCATCCCCATCTAATACACACCTCCATCTAATTCACCTCTTTGTTTTTGCCTCCAGTTGGATTTGTCTTTGTGTTGTGACCACAGTTTCATTCTTCTTTTGTCCATTTTTCCATCTCTCTACCCTCAAACGGGCGAGCAAATGGACTTGACGACTGTATTTCAGCTGTTTATCTCTTCAAAAATCTGAAATGAGACATTGAATAAAGCAAAAAAAATACTTTTTTATTTGTAAAAGATTCATATAATCTTGGTTTGTCCTTAAAGTCCAAGTAAAGCAGAAATAAATCAGTTCTAAAAAATATATGTATTAACCGTCCAGCCAAACGTGATTCATGCAATCACCAGTACAAGAAAATGTTTGTAGAGCCTGACAGACAGATCTCAGATCAGCTTAAATCAACCTAAGCAGGGTTCTTTTTAACTTAACCAAACTACTCTTAACACACACAAATATTTTATTAAGATTCGATTTGCAGCTTTCATTCTTGTAGTGTTCTGGGAATCAGCTCAGATACATTGGTTTAGTATGAACACACCAGCAGGGGGGTGGGGGGTGGGGGGGATTCAGTCCAGTGGTTGCAGCAGCGTGTTGGTATGTGATTAAATCCCAATCTCCAGTAAAAGTTTGGGAGATTACCAGATAAAAAATGAGGTGGGTGTTTCTGATTACCAGAGCGCTTTTGCACAAAATCAATCCACCGACTGAAACCTTGGTACACAGCACTGCAGCTTCAGTGCTTGCTTTTCACAAAATGATTCAGTTCATGCATTTATAGTCCTTAGTAACCCCTGTAGGAGTATGTAAACATGGGCTAGTTGTAGTCTCTTCATCATCTGCTGTTGTGTGTTTCTGCTTCACTATTTGCTAAATTAATCTCTAATTCTCATAATTCCTCCTCAGTTTTAGTAAACAGCCCAAGTTGAGCAGATTCTGGTGTACAGGGAAGATTTATTTCTGTCATGAAGACAACGTGTAGATATGCAGCTAGACGGCATGGTTGGCTCGTCAGAAGGCTAATGCATTGTTGTATGCTGTTTATGACATTACAGTATTTTTTATCTGGTAATCTCACAAACTTTTACTGGGGATTGGGATTTAATCGCATACCAACACGCTGCTGCAAGCACTGGACTGAATCCCCCCCCCCCCCTGCTGGTGTGTTCATACTGCAGATAATTGTTGTTTGAGTGCTGCAGCACACCTGACTGAAATGAGTGGGTCATTGTGAAGAAGTTGACAAGAAACTGTTGAATCTATTTGATTTGAGTCAGGTGTTTTGGAGCAGGGAAACTAGAAAAAACCTGCAGGACCTGCAGAGTTTGACACCACTGATGGACATGTCTACTTCATTGCATCATGTAACCCTCATTTTTAGATCAAATCAGTCTGACCCCACTGTTCAGTAAAGCTTAGTTGTGTCTTTTAACAGGTTTTAAGCAACTACCATCAACACATGCAGCACGTTTCCATGTAAATCTCTGCTTTACTGACACTTTAAAAGCTTTAACTGTGCTCCTCTCTGTCATGGATCTTTCCAGAAATGGACTGAAGCCACTTTTTCTTGGTTTTTTTGTTGAAGGGCTGAATTTTCTGTTTGTGCTTCTTTATGGAGATAAAAATGACTCGATATCAACTACTCGGTCACAGACAGTGTCTTTCCCACTTTGAAATAACTGGAGAAGAAAATCTGATAAAAATCCAGACGACCCAGCTTTCCACCAGGACTTGAACACACCGTGAGCATTGTACACTGATCTTGATTGAATGAATGCATGAATGAATTATACTTTATTGATCCCCGAGGGGAAATTGCATTTTGCCAGTACAACCAATCCAAGAACAAACAATTAGACATAGACATACAGGATCCAGTCGAACCCAGTCAGCCACCTTTTTCCCAGCGCATAAGCAGCCAGGTGCTTCCTTGCATGAAAAAGTAAAACAAGAGGAATGATGGGGGTTTGCGTAAATACAGTTCTGTCCGTGCCTACGAGGCGATTCGTGTTCTCTTATTTAACAATTTTTATGTTCT
Source organism: Leptatherina wallacei (assembly GCA_028567055.1). Classification (NCBI taxonomy): domain Eukaryota; kingdom Metazoa; phylum Chordata; class Actinopteri; order Atheriniformes; family Atherinidae; genus Leptatherina; species Leptatherina wallacei. The sequence continues at coordinate 24,441,097 of JAOXYM010000018.1, forward strand.
GAAGCTTTTTTGAACACAAAACTGTTAGATTTATGAGGTTGAAGGTAAAAAGTGTGTGTAGGATTTAAATGATTGTGCATTTTTGTAATTTGTGTTTGTGTAAATGTTTTGTGTGCGTAATTTCTAGATATTCTTTTGTGCATTTGAACATATACTTACTCAAAGTTAGGCACAAAATGGTTTACAAACCATCTATTACACATATAACTACCCAAAGTTACACACATTAGTTTATACAGTTTGCAAATCATGTATTACACACACACACACACACACACACACACACACACACACACACACACACACACACACAATGACATTTAGTCTCAATACTTCTTTAACTTCTCTGCAGCAGCTTAGATGAAACAAAAATACCTGTGGGTGATTTTGCATGCAGATCCATTATAATGCGACTGAACTATAAAGAAAAATATGGGCAGCACCAGTTAAAGATCACCAAAATGTCTCCTCGTCCAACTTGCTCACGAAGCTAAAGGTAGTAGTTGTTAGCTAGTAGCAGCATTTCTTATTTTACCTGAAAGCACTAATGTGAATTCATAAATCAGCCGACCACTCCGGCTTCATGGAGGCTGAAACAAACTGAGCAAAATCCAGACAAAAAGAATACATTTTAATACCAGATTTAAATGCAAAGATCAGCTTTTATTACACGGTGCGTCGGTATTTTCTGTGTCTGATGTGAGTTTGTTGTTGTGGGGCTGTATTACTAGAATTTAAGATGATTTCTAGGTTTCTGGATTCCACTGTAATTCCCTACATGGCACAGTTTATCTCCTCTTGGCAAGACTTCACACTTGATGTGATGACAGCAAGCCAGTGGTAGCAGTTTACACACTTTTTTTTTTCTTGTTCTTACATTTGTTCCAAAACAGAAATGAGAAAAAAAGACAAAGACATAATTTCCTTTTGTACTTGATAATCTAATTTCCCAGACACGTGAAGCCAATATAAAAACATAAAGGCTTGTGTTAATTAGAAACAGCTTGGTACCTGTAGCAGTACCTGTTTTAAATGTCGGCTTTTTCAGGGAAAACCAGTGAATGCCAGTTTCGGTGGAACACCTCTTCAAGGTGAGCTTAAAATGTTGTCAGTGTGACACACAGAGAAGGAATACGGCCTCCCACCAGCGATTGTTCGGAACCTGGTGCTTTTGAAGTGGGTTCCCTGCAGAAAGGACACTGATAAAGGCTTCTTTGTCTGCAGCCAGTGGCCACGGAGAAACCTCGAGATAATTTGGCCTTACCGGAGGGGAGTAAACAGAGAGGGGGGGAGGGGGGGGGGGGGGGGGGGGGGGGGGA
>JAOXYM010000018.1:24454841-24474704 GCA_028567055.1 Leptatherina wallacei
AAATTGTCCCGAACCCTTTGTAATGAAATGAAATGAAATATACTTTATATATTTGGTGTATAGTTGGTCTTAAATTTCATTTCAAATGGCATTAAAAAAGTCTTAAAAAGTCTTGAATTTCACTTACCTTAAGCTGTAGGAACCCTGTTATTAATGTCAGTGTGTTTTTTTTTTTTTTACTGATATCAGTGTTAATGTCAACCTCAATGTTACGGTGATAAACGTGATAATCTTGTCATTTTAAGGTGTGCAGGTATTTCATTGGAGAGTTCATGCTTTTTTCCCCCTCAAATAAAACTAGTGCTGAATCTTCAGACCAAGTAAAAACATAACAAAAAAACTACTTGTGACATATCAAAGTAACAAGCATGTAAGAAAAGAGTTGGCCTTGGATTAGATCCAACAGGTCAGTACTTCTGATTCTTTTCTACACTTGTATAGATAACTGAATCCAATCTAATCTCCAGAATGTTTACTATCATGTATTTTAGGTTTCAATCTCTCACTTCAGATTAACTATGTACTCATGATTTTATGACTCATGATTTCTAGCCACATGTAACATGAGTAAAACTTACTTTACCATGTAGTTTCCTGTAACATATGGGAACCTAAACCAGCCATGTCTGCAATCATTTTCTTTTGATGGCATTATCTTGAGATTACAAGTACATTTTATTTAGTTTAAGATCACAGAGATCATTGTCACATGATAAAAAATGTACTTTTTCTTATTTTCCTGAGAATTTGGCCTTTTTCTCTAGATTACCACCTCCTGGTTATCCCAAGATGATTAAGATGGGAAGAAAAATTAGCGATTAGCACCTTGTTAAATTGTTCTAATTGACCAGAATTTGTAATCTGAGAAATCTTAAGAAAACTGCCTTGTTCTTTAGATAACATTAATTATTCCATTATCTTTATCTAATCTTTATTTGTTATCTTGAGATAATAATGTCAGAAAAATAAGAAAACTCAAGCATGGTTGCTCAATGCTTTCATAGTGTTATACCATTATTAACAAAGGTGGCACATTCATCAGGTCTGTTGCCTCCCAGTATGTGCACGTTGTGTTTTTGGGTAAAATACATTTAAAAACTATTGATTTAAATAAAAGTTGATTTATGATATGAAATTTATACCACCCTATTTTATAAGTACTGACTTTATGAAAGTGTTTAAAAACCTAAAACAGTGAGTCTGTTTACATTAATATGATTATGAGAAATCATATTAACACACCATGATTTCTCCCCAATAATCCCATACCTTTGTGTACATAGACCCATATTTCTCATTTGTTTAGTTTTATTACATTTGCAAATGTGCAAAAAACTGCATTGTTTGCATCTTTTCATCGTCCTCTGTTTAAAAAGACAGAAGAGACAATGTGAGCAGAACACAAAAATAAAAACCACGATGGCGTGCATTAGCAGGAAGTCTGTGTATAAACGAAGGAAAGCATTCACTTGTGGTCTATTTTGCAGGCTTATTAGCTCCCACATTAGCAGCTAATTTCCGTCGAATTTCCGTCGATACGTAGGTACTACAAAATAAATCTGATAATAGGCTGGAACATGATGTTGAGGGTTTTTTGAATATCCTATTTCAGAAGTGCATCTGGATCCAATTATTCAAATTATCTGATTACTCCCAACAGATTTTGATGGTCATGTAAACGAGCTCAATGTTTGAAATCGGCTTTTAAAAAACTATTGGAGAAGTTTATAATGTTAAAATACATTATTATCTTAGCCTTAGTGTTTATCTTTAAAACAAAAATCTTGCTATGTCTGATAAAAGCGTGCAAACGTGTCTTTAGGTCGGCAACATTTCTTCTAAATCAATATCTGTCAGCAGGAATTTTCACATATTGATCACTGCACATTCTTACTGGCAATTCTATATAACTTTCTGTGTGACATAAAATCAAATAGATTGATATAAAAGGTAAAAATATGACTCTTTGAGATGGTTAATTTTTCGGTGCAGGTTTATCTTGCTTAGTTGATATGTCAGCTGACCTTTTGGCTGCTGTCTGATTGGTTGATAATACAAATAAGATGGAAAAACATCACAAATTACTCATCAGTTTATTTTCCTTGGGCAAACTATTTTCATTATCTATATTATATGTGATGGTGATAACGTTGGTTGGCCTGAGGCGTCGTGCTTTCATGTTGTTTTCCTGTTTAATTCTTATAAACATCATGTCTCAGGAACCCTTTCAGGGGTTATTTTATTTTGCCGTAGCGCCAGAATGCATAACTCATTAGCTAATTATGACAGAATTCCACGTAAATGTGAAACAGGAGAAAATGGTGGTGTGATGACATGTTATATCCAGAAGGTTAGCGGATACTGTTTACGTAATGGTAGAAAAACAGAGAGCACTGAAGTTCCAGAGATGACTCGCATGTCTGCCTTGAAACTGTGCTGACGGCTTGAATTTGTGTATGGTTTGGTCAGCTTTATTGGCCAAACATAAACACACAGGCCATCTTCTGTTAAGTTCCCCATGACAAATATTGTTATGAGCTCGGACAGACACGGATAAAAGCTTGAGATATCCAGCAACGAGAGTTTAATTCTTCAAGTTGACAACAGTTTTATGGCAGAAGTAGGCTGCAGCCTCGCTGCATGTCTGATCAGCATCCATTGTGTCTGTAGAGATTAGATCCACTGGCCTTTGGGTGTTTACAGGAACTATACCCGTGCACGGAGTTAAAAATAACATTACCAGAATTATAAATACAGCTTCTGTTTTGCACACGGATGAGCATAAATTTCAAGATTTCTTCTTTATAAACACAATTTTCCCATGTAAGCTTATTTGCTTTGGGAGAGTTACTACTCTACCTTTTTCTCTCTGGTTTTCTTTTTTGTTTATCATTAATACTGACAGCAGGTGCTTTTATTTGCTGTTACAAGCAGAAAGTTTATGCTGGATTTAAAAGCAAGGAATCTTGCATGCATTTTCACTTTGTATCACTGTCACTGCCAAGCTGCAAACTGTACACAGATGTGACGGCACATACGAGGACGTCTGGCCTCTGGTTTCTGTCTCAGGGGATGCTTGTCCATGTCGGGCGCTCTGCACAAAGCCAGACGAAGGTCAAAATTACAAGCGGATTTAATCTTGTCACTGTTGCAAATACAGTGTTAGAGCAACTATTTCTTTCTTTATGTGTTGCTCTCTAATATTAGTGGTTGAGCTGAGCAAGTACAGCAACCCCTGCACTAGGCATGACTAGGCCGCATCACTTCATCCTCGTCTCTTTTTACCCTGATGCACTCATCACTCTGGAACACAGTAAATCTGGACTTATCAGACTACATGACCTTCTTCCATTGCTCCGGAGTCCAATCTTTATGCTCCCTAGCAAAGTGAAAACCCCCCCCCCCCCCCCCCCCCCCCAATTATCCTCACTGATTTAGTGGTTTTCTTATGGCTAGACAGCTGTTCAGTCCCAATCCCTTGAGTTCCCTTCACATTGTGTGTGTGGAAGTGCCCTTAATTTCACTATTCAACATAGCCCTGAGTTCTGCTGCTGTTCAATGATTTGATTTCACCAAATGTTTAAACCAAGATTTTTCCCAACCATTTTTTTTTAGAAGATGATTTTTTCCTATTATCCTTCCAGTTTTTAAGAATGTGCTGGAAAGTTCTTAACCCTATTTTGATAGTTCCAGCATCTCCTTAGATTACCAGAATAAAAACAATCGCCCGGGTCTCGGGGTACCCCAGGCCTGCCTCTGACCTTTGTGCAGGCGCGGTGGCTTTTGCATGGTCACTCTTCTTTGAACCCTCTTCACTCTGTTTATTCTGCATAATGACACAGTCCCAGTCCCGTAGCTTTATTCACTAATAGATACTTTCAGTTAGTTTTCTTTGTGCGTGTTTCTGCTACTCTAGTTTAGCTGAGAGATGGTTTCTTTTCAGCTAGTTCATCTTTCATGGGTGCTCCCGGCGGTTGTTAGCTTTGCCTTCCTGTGGGGACCGTGAGATATTCTCTGCCGTTTCTGTACAAGTGAAGCAGGTTGTCTAGAGTCTGGTTGGATTGGATTGTTTTATATATCGTGTCTCCTTGTCTCTTTTTCTTCCTTTCTTTTATTTATTTATATTTTCCTGTTCTTTCTGTTCTCTTTTTATCCTCTTTCTGTCCCTTCCGGTCAGGTCCAGCAATATTGTGTAAATTTTGTGATAAACAACCATTTCAAAATAAACAAACAACCAAAAAGAAATAAAAAGAAAAAAGAATTCAGATTATCTTGGCAAAGCAAATTTGCTCGCCACAACACAGCAGCCAGACCATCATTCTGCTTGCTACAATGGTGGACAAGACAACAAAAAAAAAACATTTAACTTTTCCATGACCATGGGATGTGTCTTAAGAAGTGATTGCTCTTTTGAATCTCAACACTTTAACTTTTGCAAAAATACTGCCTGATTACATGATGTCTTCAACCAATATTGTGATAAAAACACTGACTTCCTGTTGAATGTTGGGTTCAAACCGGCTGATTATCATCATACTCACAGCACAAAAATCATATACATAAAAAAAAACTTAGTGTAGCTATGGCTACATTCTGTTTTTATTGTGATGGATGTGGCTTAAATTTTTAATTTAAAACCTTTAGATTTGCAATGCAGCATCATGAACTACAGCCACGTTAAACACTTGATGGACTTGAGAAGAACTCAGGATTATACAGAAGGGTTTCAATTTATAAGATGATCACTTCTCTAAATAAAAAAAAACAAACAAACAAATGACATCAGGGTAAATCAGCGCTGCGGTTAGGTATTCTCAACTGTATCAAGTTCAGCTAAAATCAATTACTTGGGCTCAGACTGACTTGTTTATAGTAAAGTTTCCTTCTGAGATCTGGTTTCTGTATAGCTTATGTGATTCACATCATGTCACAGAATTACTAACAGCGTTATTGTTGCTCTTCCATTTTTTTTTTTCTCAGGCTCCCCAAAGACTCCATGACAGGAAAGAAGGCCGCTGAAGCAATGTTTTATCCTCCACTGAAATAACGGACACACTCCACATCGTGGGACTGCTTAGGAATATGAAACACTTCAAAGAAACACTACAGACTCTGTTTTTTTCTAATATTATTTAGTATATTTCTTATTTATGATCCATTTTTATAACATCCCACTGAAGCACTTGAAGGCTTCACTCCTGAATGAAGAGTAGATGCATTAGTGATACATTTATGTGGGGGAAAAAAAATCAAACATGGACTTTTTGATGGGCTTCAGTGGCTTGTAAGCCTGTCACTGAAAACCAGACCTTAGTTTAATAAGGGCTTTTTACCATTTCTTCTTACTACACACTTAGTGCACGGGGTGGTTCCACCCCCTGGACACTTTGTCACAGCTATATTGGAAGATGTTCCAGTTTAGCAAGTACCCCATGGACATTTTAGAGATGCTAAGTGGGCACCAGGCCCACCAGTTCAAAGGCCTTGGATTGGAGCGACAACTGAGTCACCAACAGCAAGTCCAGCTGCAGCATCAGCAGCAGCTCCAGCAGCAGCACCAGCCCTCTGCGGACACCTCTGGGAGCCTCTTGTCCGGCCTCGGACTGGGATCGCTCCAGAGCTCCCGGAGCAATGCCTTTGCCGACTCCTCGTCATTATTCGCCAAAATGAGCGCGCCTCCCCCATCCATCTCCCACCAGAGTCAGTCCTCGTCGCACAGCTCCAGGAAGTCCAGTAAGATGAGCAGTAGCAGCGTGAGTGGGAGCTCGTCTTCGGGATACCCCCAGTTTCTACGGCCTTTTCATCCGGCCGAGGCTGCGCTCGCTCAGGAGCAGCTGCACTCCGGGATGGGACGGTTCGACTTCAGCGGCGCCAGCGGTGGAGGGGGCGCTGGGGTGATCGGGGTCACGTCTGCACCTCCACCTCCACCGTTGCATCCAGGTCTCTCTGTCCCCCAGCCCTCGTCCGGTCCTTCCACCTCCTCACCCTCTCCCTCCACCTCTGTTTCAGTCTCCAACAACCCCTCCGGCAGCACTGCAGTCCCTTTAGTCGGACAGTCCGACCCCCGCAGCCTCCACCAGCAGTTCAGCTGCATGCTCGCTGCTAACCAGTACTTCCTGTCTGGCGTCCCCACCAACAGCAGCCTGGAGCAGTTCCTGGTCCAGCAAGGCACTCACAACCATTTGGGCTTGGGCCTCAGCCAGGGGGCCGCCGAGTCAAACTCAGCCCTGGCACCTCCACCCGCCCTGCACTCCTCCCACAGCCACAGCCACACAGCTCCACAAACTCAGCAGCAACAGCAGCAGCTAACCCCTCATGCCTTATCTCATCCACACAGCCACGCTCACCACCCACACCCCCTCCACCCGGCCCCTCAGCCCGCCCCACTGGGGGGCTTTGATTTCCAAGGCATTCCAGTGCTTTCTTCTAACCAGATAGCATCGTTAATGCAACAAGAGGCCGGCCTCCCGCTCCCCCTGCCTCTGCACCTGTCGCTATCTAAAGACGACAGTGCAAAGTCAGGAGACGGCACGTCAACGTCTGCTTCAAGTGGGGGGAGCAGGAGGAAGAAAGCGATGGCGGGCTACCTGCCTCAGAGGAAAACAGACACTAGCAGCCACAGTCACAGCAGCCATAGCAGCAGCAGTGTTACCAACTGCCACAACAGCAGCACGAGTGGGCACAGTCAGAGCTCTTCATCTGGCCTCGTGGGAGGAGGATCCGGGGGTGTCGGGCTGAGTGGCATCGGAAGTGAGCCACCGCACTCTTCTCTTCTCTCATCGTCCTCACAGCAGCAGTCGTCCTCCACTGTCTCTTCCTCTACATCTGCCTCCACGTCCTCCAATTCCACTTCAGTGCTTGTAGCCAACGGCGACCAACCGCTGTCAAAAACACAAGAAAGTCACAACAACGGCTCGTCCGGGCAGCCAGAACCGGAGCCCCTTTACCACTGCGGGGAATGTGGTAAAACCTTCACGCACCTCTCCAGCCTCCGAAGGCATCTCCGCAGCCATGGCTTGACGCCAGAAAGCCAAAGCAGAAAGTCGGACTGCAACTCTCCCAGCCCGGAGAGGATATTCTGCTGTGGCGAATGCGGGAAGAGATTCAAAAAGAGGGGTCACCTCATCCAGCACAGCGTCACTCACTCAGAGAACCGGCCCTTCGTCTGCAGCATCTGCCAAAAGTCTTTCAACCGCAGAGAGTCTCTTACGAGACACGAGAAGATCCACGACGAGAAGCCTTTCCGCTGCCCGGCATGCGGGCGTTGTTTCCGCGAGAGCACCTCTCTTCTCAACCACGCCGCATCGGGCGCTTGCGGAAAACCTCCCCGCAGTTCAAAAAACAGGACCAGCAGCGGAGCCAACGCATCGTCCGACCCGAGCAGCAGTAAAATGGGAAGCGGCACAGACGCGGTGGGAATTTCGAACGACCGGGCCGGGTTGGGAAACAACAAGTACGCAACGGATTATTCCAGAAATCGCTACCAGAACCAGGCGCCCTATAACAATGCTGTTGATGAATACAGACGATCGCAACCTGCAACTTTGTACTCCCCAGAGACTACGTTACCCAATGAAATGAGCAGCCAAACTCTTCGTAAGGCCCCTTTAGCTCCGACTCTTCATCCTCATCCACAAAGTCAGCAGCAACAGCAGCAGCAGCATCATCATCATCAACAGCAGCCGCCACAGCAACAGCCTCACCTCCCCCTGTCCTCCCTGTTGGATGATTCAGAGGATGAGGTCACTAGCAGCGCGATGTCGGCCATCGCCGCTGCAGCCGCAGCCTCTTGCGATATAAGCACAGAGAGCCGAGAAGGAGAGAGGAGGGACATCATCGGAGGCCTGCTGGGGGGGTTGGGGTTTGGTAACATGGGTGGACCATCATCCACGTCGACCCTCAATGGTTCCACCATTCCTTTGACCCACCCCAGCCAGCCGCACGCGAAGCCTAGGAGACCGCGGAAACCTCGAGAGAAAAGGGACCCAAACGCCATCGTAAGACGGAGGAGGAGCCCGGCGCCACCGGGGGACGGCTCGGACCGGCCGTACGGATGCCAGATTTGCGGTAAACGCTTCAGAAGGGCCGAGACTCTGAGGCGCCACAACCGCGTTCACACCGGGGAGAAGCCTCACGCCTGCGAAGTGTGCGGGAAAATGTTCCGCGAGCCTTTCCACCTCACCAAACACCTCACCGTGCACTCCGGTCAGAAGAACTACAAATGCAATCTCTGTGGGAAGATGTTTGCCTATGCACAGAGTCTAGTAAGACACGGGAAGCTGCACAGAAAAGGTGAAATAGACAACCAAGGACGGAGGATAAAAGGAGCTGCCGCCGCCATCAGTCATGTTGCCAACTCTGGGAACTCTGATTACTTCTCATCATGCTCCCAAGAAGAAAAGTCTCCAACATCCGGCACCCCCTCTCAAAGGCTTTACACTTGCACAGTCTGCTGGAAGTCCTTCCGCCACTATTTTCACCTCACAGCGCATCAACAGACTATCCACGGTGGGGGGGTGGGGCTGGAAAAGTCCTTTCGTTGTGAAGTGTGCGGCAAAGCCTTCGCCTACTCCAACAGCTTAGTGCGGCACAAATTGTCTCAGCACGGCATCGACCGCAACGGCCAGCGCGTCAACCAGTCTCAACCCTCGGGATACTCGCCCCTCTTTTATGATTCCGGATCAGGTTCCAACTACGCCGGATCATCCCACATACCGCAGGGGGTTTCTGAGCAACAGCACCAGCAGCAACAACAACCGCAGCAGCAGCAGCCGCAGCAGCAGCAGCAACAACAACCACCTCAGCAGGAACAGCAGCAGCTGCAGCAGCATCCTTTTCACTACAACGCAAAAGACTTCCAAAAGCAGCATGGACAGACAAGAAAGCATAGGAAGAAAAAAAGGCGTGTAGTGATCCACAGCATCATGAGAGACGGGAGGCTGGTGGGCGTCCCTCTAAGCGAAGACACGCGCAGGAAGTTGTTGATTCTGAGGAAAAAGAGGGGCAAACTGCAGGCACAGATCAACAAGAAAAAGCTCCTGGCCCATCTGAAGATGAAGAGCGGGGGTCCGAAGGTGAAGTCGTGGTGTGGGGGAGCCGTCAGAGTCACTGGCCTCACCTCTATGGATGTCCCTGTAAAGCGCTTCCCCTGCCCCATCTGCCCCACTACCACTTACGCCAAACGGGGCTCTCTGCTGGTCCACCACGCCATCAGGCACCCACCAAGAAACTCAGGCCGCCACGCCCGCCTGTGGTGCCAGGTGTGCGGCAGACGCACCACCTCGTTACATAAAGCCTTGAAACACAGGGGCCAGCATCTGAAGCAAGCTGCATTCCAATGCCACCGATGCCGACACCGTTTCTGGAACCCCTGGCTCCTGGGCCGGCACAAGTTCTTCTGCCGGGGGCTCGGAAACTGGGGACTGATGAAGATGAGGTCGTCGTCGCCGTCATCATCGTCTCAAGACCGTTCAGATAGCGACCTTTCACCAGTCCAACTGACTGTTCCAGCTCTGGTCCAGCCTGAGAGATCAACAGTACTGACAGAGTACAGTCAGTAAACACAAACAGTTTTTCTAGTCTAGATTGTTTTTGATGTTTATTTTTATTAAATAATCCAAGAAGCAAGCGAGAGCTAGCAAGTTTTTAACAAAAAAAATAAACAGAAAAAAAAAAGTGGGAGAATGGGGGAGGGTTCAGTCTGACTATCCCTGTGTCCCTATCTGCAGAAACCTGCTTATCTCTGTATCCCGGGCAGAGGTGGTTGATAAATTAACAAGGACTTAAAAAGGCCCTGAATCAAAGCCGACCTCATTGTAAAGGCGAAGACACCCACTACCACACGATTTTAGTAGCGGCGTCCAGAATACATTCATCCAGTTTCCACTCCATCTTTTTTTTTTTTATGTTCAAAGTTCACGTTAGCAGTGTTTGTTCATCAATAAGAATTAAATGCTTATTGTCCAAGTTCTTTTTTATTACCAGTTTAGTCCTTATTTGTTCCCAGTTAGGACAAACTCACTTTTATACTAAGTTTCCCCTCAAAATAAATTAAAAGGAAATCCTGACTCATGAAAGCTCTTAGCATAGCAAAGGGTTTATTTGTCAGAATCCCAGGCTAATTTATGTGCTGAGTTAGGATGAAGAAAAAGTGTTGGTGACTGTTTTGTTTTCTTATGTACACTACTTTTTTTTTTTTTAAAAGAGGCAAAAATGGAGAGAAAACACGACTCAAGCTGTTGATGTGTAATGGATTTGAAAAGGACTACAGAAATAACGTGTACTGTACAATTAGTATTATATTTTATTATATATTCAGTTTTTTTTACTCCAAGTATGATTTCTTTTATCATTGTTGGTATTGTACGGGTGGGAGGGAACGAGTTGGGACTATCTTTGTAAAACCGCGGGATGAGTATATGTATCGATGTGATATTTCCCCCCTCCCTTTTTTTTTTTTTTTTTTTTTTAGAGCCCAGTTTACCTGTTCCCTCAGTTCCACGATTATGCCCCATTTTTGTATTAAAAGCGTGTACACATAGTTCATTACTTAAGTCCTGTCCAGATGTGCTTTTTTCTGTTAAACTAAGACATGTAATATTATTACTAAAATACTATTCTCTTCAATGCCTAAAAGTGAGTTGTTGAAAACCCTCAAATAAAAAGAGAAAAGGAAAAAAAAAAGAAATTTTACATTCGGTTTCGGTTTAAATTTTTACTAAGACGAATGCATTATGCAGATGCTCCGCTGTGGTAGCAAGAAACAATAGAATTACTGGATAATTTTGGGTGACTCAAATTATGAAGGAAAGTAGTGATGTTTATTGCATTAAAGGGAAATTGGATTTCTTTAATTGTATAACTTATGGACTTGTCTGCTGTCTAGATTAATTCAATGAAAGGGGTTCTACTTGTTCTTATAACTTAGTTTTTCAAAGGTCTGTCAGTTAAACACGTTTATATCTGTAATAAATACCAAATGACAGTGTGTCTTGGAAACATGCATTTGGACAACTCTTTAAAAGTGAACACAAGTTTCCACAAATCATATCCTGGGAAGGTCACTGAAGGCAACCCGTGTTGATGGATGGTAACTTTAAAGCCTTTTTTTTTTTTTTAAATATACACATTGAAATGCATTTTATTTATTTCCAATGTGCCATTGCCATGAATAAGACAATAACAGGCTCTCCCTACATTTTTTCAGCATGTACCAGGGACCTTCCATAGAAAGTTTTCCTCTTATTTAGATAAACTGTAGATTGACAGATATTTACTCAGAGTTAGGAAAAAGTTAGATATTTATGTTTACATTGGGTTGGTAAGGAAATTCATTACATTTAAAGGTCAAAGCTTTCAAATAGATTGTAAGGTCCTAACTTGAGGTGATCAAAATTTGGTGGTGTAGTTGTAGAAATACACTGGAAGGGCAGATTGAGGTCAGGCTTAAAGTATCGCCGAGGTTAGAAATGGATAAAATGATATTTGTATGAATTTATTGAAGTAACAAATGGTTGCATCCTTCAACAGCTAATTTTAAATTTTGTTTTCATTAATCAAATTATTTTAAACTGATGTGTGTATTCTGAGTGCCACAAAATCTTGCAATGTTAACAAACAGCCACTAGATGGTGCAATTTATGTATAATTGTAGAACATGGTGTTTAAATAGTCTGAAGGAAAGGACAAGAGGGGGGGTGGGGGGGGGGGTTAATTTTGACTATAAAGGCTTCATAAAACTCGAATTAAACATTAGTGCTTCTTTGTGCTTTTTACTCTTCCCCTACATACTTATGCTACAGCACAGTATGGAGCCAGGTATGTATCCCAGGTCCCCTTGTGAACTCCCACTGTGCTGCTACTTTATCTGATTTATGGGTCTGTCAAATTATTATCCAGTAAAAACACAAGGTGTGGAGTTTTTATGGGCGATTTCCTCCATAAGTTCATTTACAAGCTATTATTAAAATTAAGTTTGCCACTTTATCTTTCACTTTGGCTCACATAAAAGTCTAAAATTATTTTTTTATTAAACATAAATAACATAATTTCAGGTTGAATCTGTTTATCAACACAGACAAACCTGGCTAGTTCATTTACTTATCAGAGCATATATTGCTGAGGGATCCTGGTGTTTTGCTTTGATAAACACTCTTAGATAAATTAGAAACGTGGCAGAAGAAAAAAGAAAAAGTACAAAGTGTGAGAAAGGGAAATATTAATGTTAATGGTATGTGCTACATATGGACGCCCATTTCCACAAGTGGATGCCTTGTAAAAGTAAAGAATTGCTTTACAATAATCACACAAGTAATAGTTTAATCAGAAAAAGCCAAAAAATAAGTACAAATATAGGTGTAATAAAACTACCAAATTTCGAAACATATATCCTTAACAAAGTACTATTTACTACGAGGAAGTAAACACGATCTTTAATCGACCCTTCAGAAGTCAAAACACTAAACAAACCTCCCTGTTCACCTGTCACGCGGCAGTAGCATGGGGAAACCTATGGGTGGAGACTGTGACCTATTTTTGGCCAATAGGAGCCAGAGAACGGCAGCGAGTGACCTATATTGAACCAATCGCAGCGCAGCTCAATTGCCGGTAGGCAACGATCGGCGCGTGCAGCGAACATGTGCCGCTTAGTTGAGAGCGCGAGAGGCAAGTAGGGACGTCAGGCGAGCTGCGGTCCTTGTAGCAGCTTTTGTGGGATTAAAACCTATTTAAACACATTTTTAAGGCTGTTTTTAAAAAAAAAACATTTACAGCAAACAGTCGGTGTATCAGTTAAAATAAGTTTTTCTTCAAAGGACAGGTTCAGTTTTCCAGTTTATCGCAGCTGTCATGGTGGCCGTGTTAACAATTCACAATGAGACAGATCACAAGTGCGGAGTGACTATGCAGTCACGTGAGCACTGGAAGTCTGTGTTTGCGTTGTCTAACCCCCTGTTTTACTCTTCCTTGTGGATAGAAATGTTCACATTTTCTTTCCTGCCCTGACGAGGCAGGGAAGGAAAAGCAATAGCTGACATCCGGATCTTGGTAGCGTACATTTAATTTAATTTATTCTCAGTCAGTGGTCTTTGCCTCTCCTCTGGTCTTTAAATGTTTACATGACAGCGTGAGAGAAGGGGACAGGGGCGGGGTGTGTTCAAGGTCCATCCAGGAAGGAGATAAGATTAGAAGACCGGGATTCGGTGCTTAGCCGTCCCAGCATTCAATTGCTATTGGCTAAAACGGCTAGGAGGCGTGGTTTATTATGTTAATAACGTTACGTTCAAGGAAACGTCGGAAAAATAAACTTTTTGTACCAAGTAGGCTTTTAATATGTGAAAAGTGCCCCCCTTTATGTTTTTTCTTCGTTTTTGAAGAAAGTATCCGATAATCTTTTGTAGTTACTCCCCTACCTAAAAACAAAAGCTGTCAGATGCCATTATTTTATAAGTGCATCGTATAGTAGGCTTTAATTAAAGGTTAAATCATGTTATTTGAGTAAAGGTATTAGATCTCAGAATATTTGGATATAATAGCAAATTTTTTTTTTTGGGGGGTGGGGGGGGGGGGTTGTCATTAAGTTTAGCCATTAAAGTCAGCGCTTTAAATAAACAGAAACAAAAACATTCCTTCCTGTAAACGTATCTTTTTCCAGAGCTTTTCCCTTTCAGGAAGATTTTTGCTTGTACGGAAATTATTTAAAATTCAAAGATGACCAAACCAGTGAAAAATGGGTCCGAGGTGATAATCCAGTCCTCTTCTCTAAATAACATGTTGGTATTTTTATTTCATGATGTAAATGATGTATTAGAAAATGCAAAATAATGAAAATCTAGTGTTGTGGTGAATGACATTAAACATTCTCATCTCACTGCACTACACCATACTGCTTGGACTATCATTTTATTATTCTTCTGTTTTTTTTCTTCAATAATAACATTCATTTGTTTTTGTTTTAATAAAAAATTGTATTTCTGTAGCTGCTGAGTACTTTGAATTTCAGTCGGGATGAACAAAGTATTTCTATCTAGCTATCTACTCAAACTTTCCTGTTGATTAGCCTATGTTGTCCACCATGTGGTAAATATTTCCACAGCTTCTTTAAAAACAAAAGAACAAATGCTCTAAAATAAAAGCAGAATTTTGTAAAAGTTAAACAGAAATTTCTGTCCTGCCAGGAAGAAAGCTCACATTTACCACCTTTTTCTTGCACTATGAAAGCAGGGCCGTTGGTGTGAGACTGGGAGGGGGCGTGGTGATGTGGAACAATGGGCGTGGTCTGTCATGCAAATGCTCACGCCCCCAAGCGCCTTTCCCCCGTGAGTGGTGACGTCACGCGAACGGCCCGTGTTGGTTCCAGCTGACAGGCAGGGAGAGAGAGCCAGAGAGCGACGAAAATAGAGAGCAGTGTGTGAGTGTGCGCGCGCGCGTGCGTGTGTGAAGGAGCGAGAGAGAGGGAGGGAAAGCGAGAGAGGGAGGAAAATAAGAGCCATTATCTATCTGACTCTCATACTACTGGATTTTATTATTTTTTGAGGGGGATCTCTTTTTTTCTTTCATCTGCCATTATTTCGCTCATATTAAACCTCAGTTTTTTTGGTCTTGGAGACTTCCCACCGCCGCCTTTCGACTCTCTTCTGCTCTTTTAATCCTCTTTCTTCGGGTTTTTTCCCCCCCAGGAGACCACTGACAGTCGTCTTTATTTCTGCTTTGATTGTCATTGGTTTTGGTTGTTGTTCCTCTCTGGAGTGACATTCTCGCCTGACAACCGACCGCCGGACCTGACCCAGCGGTGAACCACCGTTTCATTCCCACGATCTCAAGCGATTGATCCGGTTCCTAATTGTCCTCCTTGGTCGTGTTTATTAAGTGCAGAGTCGAGTTTGTTTGAGGAGAGAAGCGGTGACAACAACTCCTGCAGGCTCAGGCTGTCTGAAAGGATGAAATAGACCCGGTCAGCATGCTGACATTTCGGTGATAAATCCCCCCCCCACCACCACCCCATCCTCCTCCCCCAGACTCTTTATTTCTTTTGTTTTTTCCTTTTTGATTTCATTTCTTTGCACATTTTCCTGCATGGGACGAGCAGAAAACGGACTATCAGGTGGAGACCTCGAGCGCACACACGCGTCACCTGTCCACGCACCTTTTGACGGCGCGCCTGTCTGCTACTACTAAGTGGATTATTTTGATCTTGAACTTGCACTCTGCAGGTTGTTCTACTCTGTCCTCTCCTCACCTGCCCCACCCCCCTTTCCTCTTCCCTAGAAGTTATGTCAAGGCCTCTCACCCAGCTCCTGCCGCCGGATCTCCCTGCCGGGGCCACCAGCCCGCAATTTGGGGCCAGCAACCCAGCTGGAACTGGCCCCCAAAGTGGACATTTGACCTCTATGACCAACTTGAAGTCCCTGCTACAGCTGCCAATCAAGGCCGACCAGAGAAGCCCCAAGAACTGTTGCGTGATGAAGGGTGAGTGTATGCACGTGTGCATGTGTATGAGAAAGAGGGGGGGATCTTTAGGCATGCAACTTCTTAAAGGGAAACACCTCAATCAGGGAGTTACTGCTTGGATCTAACACAGAAATACTTTGAATGTACTGAGAGTGCATCAAAAAAACTCCAAAACAAAGTGTTTGTGTGATGCATTATTACTTTAGATTACCTAAGAAACACATTAAGAGCAGTGAAGTGCAGCTAGGTTGATATAAACTGATGCATTGTGGGTATATCTAAGGCCCTGCAGAAACAACAGGGGGAAACACCGAGCTTGACGGGTAATTCCCCCCCCCGTGCTTATGTCTCGCAAAAGTTTGCTGCTTTTCTTTCTAAGAAACCAAACATTAACTGAGCATATTTGGGATCTGGACGGATTTCCTGGGTGTTTATTGGACATTTCTCACTAGATTTGAAAGATTTAAAACAGTGTAAAAGAGATCCAGATAATCAGCCTTTAACTGAAAGAAAAACAAGCAGCAATCATTACAGAGCCATGTGTCTCTCACAGGAATATTACAGGGATTATTCATAGTGTATGTGTGTGTGTGCATGTGACTGAGTGGGTATGTGTTATTGTAAAATACAGAGGAGCTGCTTACCCAACACACTCACATGCTCACAGTGTTTTCACCTCAGTCCTCCCCCTCTCCTGCACGCTGGATTATTACATCTAACACTTCCTTTTTGTATTTGGTGGTGAAATGAAATAATTCTAGAGGAGGAGGAGGGATGGAGAGTTTTATTTTTTTTTTGTGTGTGTCTGTAGAAAAAACACACACAATTTGATTTGGATGCCATCAAAATCCAGCCAAAGCAGCAGCAGCAGCAGTTGTTTATGTTGAATCTGATTCTTTGGACTGTTTCAATAAAGGTTACTGAGTGGGATTGAATTGTTTCCCATCCACCAGCTGCCATGACAAATATTAACCAGGCTGCTTCTCCTTCCTTTCTGGCTGTGGGGATGTCATAACTCCTAGTCAGCTGCTGTCACACACACACACACACACACACACACACACACACACACACACACACACACACACACACACACACACACACACACTCCTCAGTTCTGGTGAGATCATGAGGACGCTGCATTGATTCCCTTGCAGATCTCTTTGACTTCTTCTGGAAAGATCTTAGGCCTAGCTTTTTATTAAAACTATAAAAGCAGCCTGGGGCAAAAAAAAAAAAAAAAGTCCTCATAAGAAGAGTAGTCTGTTACAAATGACTCCTCATAAGGGTAGGTAAGTTCAGCACCTACACATTCAGGCATAGGGAGAAAAACAAAAGCAGTGGCCTGTCCATTCGATCCCTGCTGGTTGGCGGCCCCTTGTGGTCTTTCAATGCAACTGCAGCCCTTTCCTTGAGATCTTTTTTTATGTTTGGCCCTTTGCATGAGGTGGGGAAGGAGATGATGGTGAGCTCAGCTGACAGCCTCTTCAAGGAGTCAGAAAGCATCTCAAAGGTCTTGGCTAGCCGCGTTAACACATGCAGTCTTCTACAACTGATAGGTGATGCATTCAGGGGAAGGACAAGATGTTTGTGTATGATTTTTTTTGCCTTTGGTTCTCGTTAACTGGATGCTTCTGCCTCACTCTCCTGCTTTTTTTTTCTCTTCTTCCCCTGGCTAGCTTTGTTTGACGCCTTCGCAAACACCCACTCCATCTAGCACATCTTTCTCTCACACGTCTTTGAGTTTTTCCTCTCACACTTTCCTGTCTTGCTCTCTTCTTGTCAGATCGCTCTGTCTTCCACAGTCCCTCTGCTCATTTACATTTTCTAAGGGTCTTGCCTCCCTCTTCTCTGTCTTCTACTGTACACTATCATCTCTCAGGCTTCCCTCTCCAAAGCTTCATTCTTTCCTTCTTCTCTTGCATCTCTGCTTCTCAGATTTGCATGGATCATCTTTATTCCCCGGTCTCCTCTCCTTTCTGCTGTGCTGTGTTCAGTTCACAGTCCAGCACAGTTTAATTAGTTGTCCACTTTAGCTGAAAGTGTCACCATCACTTAAATTAAGCCCCATCAGTCTCAGTGTATACCTACTATTCATTCTTCCTCATTATTCTTGTTTCATTAGCTCCTCTTGATGCTCTTTAGAACAATCTTCCTGTCTCATTTGATCGCATAATGTTGCTTTGTAAATTTACGCTCCAAATTATTGCGGCCACTCTGTCTGTCTGCAGAAGACCCCTGCAGTTGCTTGTGGAGGTGTTTGCAGCATGGAACAAACAGTTTTTTGCCGCTTTTGTGCCAACAAAACATTTACTGATCACAACCTCTTAGGACCCCTTATAGGCTCTTAATGCAAATTCTATGAGAAGAGATTCCTGCTCCTGACTCTTTGCTGCACATTTTTAACGAAAAAAACCTAAAGAGTGCGTATGGCGTTTCAAAACCAATATATTATGTGTTTATGGTAACCATGGTAACAGCATTAAGGCCCATTTATGCTCCCTTTATGTACATAATTAGATATGTCCTTTACAAACATCAATGCTTTTATTCGTTCACGTGTCCCTTATGTTGGTATGGTTGTTGTCCAGTACATCCACCAGAGGGCAGTGCAGAGTTCACCTCCGAGTTCATATGTCAGTTTTAGGCCCTGTTTACATGACGTTTTCACACAAATCGTAAAACTTTTTTCTTTGCGTATTTGAAAAAAAAAAGAAGTATTTACACAGCAGTGGAATGAAAACTATTTCCGTGCAAGGGGAAAACGCAAATGACACCAGAAACGATGTAGTGCGCATGCCAGGCCTCTAGTGGGCAGTGAAACTTTGCAACAACACACTCAGGTGTGCGCCTCATAAGACCGTGAAACACAGGACAAAGCGTTGCATGCCAAGTTATCTGGCGCATGTAACCGCTGCGACTTCGCCGACGGCATCAATGCTCCACCAGAAACAGGTCTCGCATCAACAGACCAAACAGATTAAAAAGATGCCGCAGCACAAACATGATACGGAGGTCACTCATTGTTGTCGTTGTGCTTGCATGTGCAAGATGACATAAAAGACATCATTGTCGCCTAAACGTTCCAGTTCCAGTTTGCACTGGATGGATTTGCCATGCATTGCCAGAAAGTTTTACTCTGGAGGCCGTTGTCAAATCTTTGGGTTTTTATCCACCCAAAACTCGGCTACCATGTAAATGAGAGGCCGGATCGCAACCGAACTTGCGTTTTACTGTCTCAACGTTGTAGTGTTAACAAGGTCTTAAAAATAACAAACATGGCAACGAAGGAGGAGATCATGATAATATACATCCTCAGAAAGCGCAGTAGATGGTAGTGGTCTGGGCAACCATTAAAACTATTGTGGCTTCTTCTTCTTCTTTTTTGCTCTTTTCGCGGGTTGCATGTCAGCTATACTGCTCAACACTGCCCCCATGTTTCATGGCATGTTTCATGACAGTTTGCTCTGTCAGGGTATGCATCTGCAAAGGCTCCAAAAACTGACCAAATTGCACTTGAAAAAGATGCAGATGACGGACAAAAAGGCTCAGTATCCACTTTAGTGCAGAGAGTAGATGGGCCTTTACAATCAAACCATGTCTGGATCATGTAATGCACCATAATTGTTAGTTGTGCTTTTCTTGCTGCAGTCTTCATCTTAAACAGCAGGTGGAACAGCTGTGAAAAAAAGCGCCTCTAAACCACAGGAATAGCAGTTTTTGAATTTTAAAAAAAATTTTACTTTACCTTTTTGGTTTTGAAGGATGGTACAGAGTCTTATAGAGATGGGCTAGTTTTATCAGTTTTTCAAACACACCACTCATGCTGAGTGCAACAGGTCGCGGAAATCTAAATGTTCGCAATCAGCCAAAACAACACCAAACAAACAGCGTGTCAGATGTCAATTTTGACGCGCAATATTGTTCACGAGGTTGAGAATAGTGATCATAAACCCAAGTCAAGGGTATCAGGGTCTTCTCGTTCAGGCCACGGAAGACACTTTTGTTGAGGACCTGAACTCTTGTATGCATGGTATCCCATTGGTTATTTGGTTTGTCATGGTGGAGGCAGCGTCTTCACTCAGTTAGAATAGAACTGCAAGAAAGTTGAAGCATGTGAACTCCAACTGGCTGGATCTCCTCCCCATGACATGTCCTTATGACGTACGTAGTGACATTCTGCCCAGTAATGTTTTCAGTTTCTGTTTGGTTAGGTTGAGGAAAAGCTCATGGTTTGTTTAAATGCACTATATGATAGTATTGTATAATACCAACATTAACCGGAATTTTCAGGAAATTAGCTGTATTTTATTTAAAATCCACAAAAACTCAGCTGGCAGGTGAGAATGATGCTGCTGGAGAGGGATTATGACATGCATGAATTCATGGCGCCTCTTTCAACCCCCCCCCCCTCCC
>JAOXYM010000018.1:24483052-24493074 GCA_028567055.1 Leptatherina wallacei
GCTGTTGCCCATATTGAAATTATTCTAGCTTGCATTGAGAGTATATAATTTGTAATGTTGGGGAGACCCCATCCTCCCTGTTCTTTTGGGAGTTGTAAAATATCCAGCTTAATTTTAGGCTTTCTGCCAGCCCATATAAAATCAGAAATAGCTTTGTTTATATCTTTAATATTGTTTCCCTTCAGAGATATAAAGAGCATGGATAGAGGGTAAATAATTTTAGGGAGAATTATCATTTTGACAAGATTGATTCTGCCAAGAAAAGATACAGGAAGCTTTCTCCAACTTGACATCTTGTCTTTAATGTGTTTTAGCATGGGGTTAACATTTTCAGCACAAAGTTGATTAAGTTTTGGAGTTATTTTAACCCCCAAATATGTGAATCCATCTGGAGCCCAGCAAAAAGGTATTACTTACTATTATCTTACACATTTCCTGATTAATCAAAAAATAACAAATGAAAACACAATGTACCAGATGGACCACCAACCTCTGTCTCCTGGGTGAAAGTCCTGTGGCTCTCCACCACTCTCCAACCTCCTAATACTGGAGGACGTTGTTAGTTTTTATTTTAAACTTGGCTTGTATTTTTTTTAAATAATTTATGCCAAAAAAGTAACAACTTCTATATCAACTTGCTGATCCGAGTGACAAGTCTTTCTAGTGGTGCTGATGAAAACACCAGAGCACTTCATTCAGAGCGCAATGGCTCCATGAACTTTTTTCAAGCAATGTTTAGCAACTCAAACCATAAACTACCTAACCTTGTTGGTCAATTTACCAAATCTAACCAAACAACTGAAAATCAAACTAACAAAAACGGTAAAGCACTAGATAATCAGGCAAAGGCACAACTGTCTTATTCAGGAATGGAACCGGGATCTTGTGTTTTAAATTCTTCTGTAGACCAAAAGTGAGTTTGTGTTTTCACCATAACAGAACAACAAGCCAACCTTCCAATTGACATTATTTCCATGGTGATATATTATGTGACGTGTAAGGGTGCAGTCCGCTAGACTCAGTACGACTGAGGACTCGGTTCAGTCAGGGGGTGCAACATTCTTCCAGACCAAAATTGTGTTCACGCAGCACTAATCAAACAAATCAGACCTTTTAAAAACACGTTCCACACGGGCTGGGCAATATATTGAGATTTTCAAATATATTGAGGATTTTTCACACAAGATGTAGAATATAGGAATATTGTTTATAACGAGATAGCTTGTTTGAGTCAAAAGTATTTCTTTTTTTTTTGCATTTTGCACAACTGTACTTTTGGTCATTGAAAGTATTTTTCATTATTTTTATATATATCTACTTTAATTTCAGTCAACTATTTTAATGCACATGTGCCGCTGATCCTTAATAAAAGTGCATTAGGCACTCATAGCTGTAAATTATAACTGTCTCTTTGGTTATTTGACCCCAAAAATTATATCGTGATTTAGGTAAAAATTATAAAGATATGAAATTTGGTTCATATTGCCCAGCCCTATGTTGCACCAAGGCTTACTGTAGGACAAGATGAGACACACAACGAAAAAGAAAACTTGTTCATCTATTAGTTATTGCATGACGATTTAGTTTTCTAGCTAAACAGCTAAATATGGAGCTGCATCAGATCCTTGGGTTTATCATATTTCTATCAAAGCTTTTCCCAAATTCTTGCACTTCTGACCGCGAGCCAGTTCTCCCGCCCAGAGCCGTCTATCGTCCCACGCACGCATATGTTTTGGTTGTTTTTACCCACAACGCACTTTGTTTTGTTCTCTGCTTCCTGTATTTGGTCTGCTTGAAGCGGACCAAGACCTGCGTTTGTAGGCGGACCGAGTCCACTTCCTTGATCCGAATCCGAATTTGTTTTTGCGTTTTCACAGTTCCCCGAACAAAGCGGACTTTCCGAGCAAACGGACTAGGATTTGAATCAAAAAGGCTGGTGTGAATGTGCCCTAAATTTCCATTATTATCAGGGTGTTTTTTCTATTTGAGAGAAGGTAACTTGATTTTTATTTTTTTTATTTTATGTCATGTAAATGCAGTCCAGGTGAAAACAATAGGAAAAAAAGTGTAGCTATTATGGTTTGTGTTGAGAGGCAGCTCTGGTAAAACATTGACAATTTAAACAAAACCTCTGCACAGATAAGGAAAAAAATGTTACTCTCGGCCGAGGTGGAAAACCTTGCACATGATTAAAAAGTAAATGGAACTAAGTGCAGCATGAACCACGGTAGGCCAAGGTTGAATAGATAAAAATGAATGACTTCTGAATAAACACGAGGTTGTTTCCAAAACTCTGCTCAGATATTAGTCTGAGTTTCCATAGTTCACTGTGCTCTCTGTCACCAGGCTCTCCATTATTTGAATTTGTTCAAGGTTTGTTTGCCTTAATTTTCCGCTCTTTTAGTGATACTATCTATTTGTGCCGTCTTTTTTTTTTTTTTGAACAGTTTTGGCTGGAAAATTTGTGCCGCCTGCTTATCCCAACGAACCAGATTTAATTAACAAAGTACAAGTGGATGGAAACTAGAAAATATTTCCTATTTTTTGCATATTTTGTGAAGATTCTGCCAGAATTTATGATACACTTGGACAGAAACTGATGTGCTGTGAGAGTGATGCATTTTGTGCTGCGGGCCAGTGTTGCTATTATGTGTTTTACTTTGAGATATTTTACACAAAGGAAATATCTGCCAGCTACACTCCATTCTTTTTACCAGCTAGTTAATATGAATTGAGTCTTTTAAAGCTTTCCCTGCAGATAAAAGCACGGATAATAACTGAATCAGTTGTGTCTTAATGGAAAACCAAAACAACGAGTTGAAAGTTACTAAAACCCTTGCAAACACTAAGAGATCCAACAGGATTGTCATCTTTTTCATATCGTAGTGATTTATGCAGATGGAAAACACTTGAAAGCTAATCATGCACAACAGACAAGATAAGGGGGCGGGGGGGAATCTGATTATGAGCTGAAGTTTAAGAACCACTAAGAAGCATGAGACCGATTATTGTGACAGTTGGACACATGAGAGATCATGAGATGAGATGTGAAATTGTCCAAAAAAGCAAGCTAACTTCAGCTAACTTCATGCTTTGCATTAAATACACAGATCAGGCAATGCAGGGTGCAAACATCAGTATGTCTGCTATATCTGATGAGACACCCCAGATACAAAACAATGTTTGGTCCAAATGTAGCCTTGACTTACGGCGTTGACTAAATGTGTGTGGCTGCCAAAACTCTGCCACATGACCGCCACATGTGGCCCACAAGGAAAGGCTTCTCATATTAGGACCACTTCTGGCCCAAAAAATACTGAATTTGTGATGATAAATCCACCTGTGAGCACTGAGTTTTGGATTTCCTCTCATCATGTTGTGCAGAGTTTTGTCATACCTTTGAGTGCATACCATAAAGATCTTGAGGCAGAGAGAGAGGAAAAGAGAAGGAGAGATGTGCCCAACAGGATCAGATTCTGAGGAATCTGGCTGGGACATTGTGTCTGTCTTTTCATTCTGAGTCATAAACAATAAAAGAGGAGATGTTTTACAAGGGGGGGAAAAAACAACAACTGAGTTGTGTGAAGAAAAACAGATTAAAAAAGAGATGCAGAGAAAAAGAGATGCATGAAAGAAAGCAGCTCAGAGGTTCTGTCAGGATAGAGCTGCTGCCACAAAGAAAAGAGTACCACTGCTGCAACTCTACTAGGAGTCTATGAATATCCTCCATCAGTGTGTGTTTGTGTGCATGCATGCCTCTATGAATGCATGTTTGTGATTTTTTTGTGTTTGTGTTTGTGTGCACTGTGTCGAACTTTGTGCATATGAGTGTCCTCTTTGTTTCGGCATTTGCATGCAACTATGTAGGCTTTAATGGGAACATGCTTTCATCTTTCTCTCTGTGTGTGTGTGTGTGTGTGTGTGTGTGTGTGTGTGTGTGTGTGTGTGTGTGTGCTTTTTATTCTGAATTATAAACACGTGACTGGGTTGAGCTTGATGCATCCAGCCAGAAATCCCTCAGGTCGTTGTGGAGCTGAAGTGTTACTACAGAGCTGCAGAGAAAGAGAGAGAGAAAGAGAGAGATTCAACCAGAGAAATGGATGGAAAATAGACTGGAAATAATAATCTCATCCACATGCACATGTTTCACTTTGATTTTAATTCATGCTTGGTAAAATGGAGATCAGCTCAGAGGGAGGGAAAGCACAAAAAAAACATGGATGCAGCTGTGGTTTTTATTAAGAGCTGTGGTGATATTTTTCCTAAATAATCACATTCACAAGGACAGAAACTGGGGTTCGGGCTGAAAAGGGATTCAATTTTTACATAGAAAACTGTGGTCAGGTTAATACAGTTAAGTGGGCAAGAACATTGAAAATAATAAAAGTGCCCTTGTTTTCCCGTCAAATCCAGACTAAATGCCACAGGCTCAATTTTTTGCCAGAAGACGCAAGACCAAAAAAAACATCCGCAGAGAATCAGCTGAGCCTAAAAACAGAAGCCAGCAGGGCTCCGATGTTTTTCATCGTCTCTGAAACCAACCGAACCTTTTGGACAAAACCATCATGTTGAGATTAACCAGATTTTATGTCCCCATAAATCCTCTCTGCAGCACCAATCCCTGATCCCCACACTTTACAACAAATGCAATCATCAGTTAGAGAGAAATTACAGAAAAAAAAGCCTTTGATCTAGTCCCTTAGGTATTTATCATCATGGCACAAATGAAAAATACATTTCAGCTTGATTTTTTGCTGGAGAAATGTAGTTGCCAGCAAAAGGATTCCACCCCCTCTGCATGGGGGATCCAGTGTAAAAGGGTTGAATTATTTTGCTGGTGCTTGTATAATTGGAAACAATTATCTCCAGTTATAAAAATCACAGTTCAAGCTTTAATACAAAACATGTTTTTTCTGCCTGCACAGCACAGCATATGTCTTGTATCAGGATTCTTAAAATTTAAAGTGTTCGCTATAAAAGAATAAAAAGCCCATGCCTTTCATTATTCAGACATAAAAAGGGGACCATTGAATATTTTAACCTGACACTGTTCATATGTCTGCTTGCCATCAAATGAGAAGCTAGTGTAGTGAAAACTAAGAGGCATCAAAAAGTAAGCTAGCAGCAAGCAGCTTGGTCTAAGGCCCACGTGTAGCCTCAGCAGCTAGCGGTGCTAACTTGCTTGACCTGGGTAGAACCACAGCGGCTAGTTCAGTCACATAGCCAACGGGGCAGACAAAGTCTAGTCTAAGTCTAAAGTCATGTCCACCAGGAGATGAGTTTAGGTGTCTGTGCTAATTAACTAGCTAGAAAATGCAAATTTTTGAAACTGGGTCCCAGAGTGAATACATCTGGAAAGCCACCGTTTCATTTCCATGTTTACATCCCATATTCATCTCTCCAGAACTGATGATGCCATTGTAATGGTAATGATAGCTGATTTTGTGACTTGTAAATATATAGATTTTTATAGAAATAACTGAGTAGAAGTTGAAAACAAAGACGACTATGACACTTTCTGTGTCTTTAACACTTCCTCTGCAAGGAACTGGGGAGCTGCAGTGGGGAAAAAAAGAAGAAATTTGTTTCCTTAACTCAAGAACATGGTCATTAATCTCATTTACATGAAGGCTGTTGCTTAAATACTCCCAGGTCATTTAATTCAGTCAGAAAATTCCCAAATTAAAACCAGATTTTTATCCTCAGATTCCCCCTGAACTTGCTGGAGAATGCCTGAACTCATTAAACTGCAATGTGAAAACATGTGCTGCTCAAATATTTTTCTGTTAATACAAAGGTGCTCTTCAGTCACAACAAAAATGTGACAAATGACCATGATTTGACTCAGTTGTTGTTTGGTTGTCACCACTGACAGTTTGACAGGTGAAGTGAGGAGCTTGAGGCACCTGCAAAGAAATCAGAATAAACTCCTGCATTTAATCAGTTGTTCTTTCGCTTGAGGCTGATCTGTTCGCCAAACTCCATGGGAATTCCTTTAGTTTTAAATCATGCTGACAAAGACCGGGTGAGACCTTCAGATTGACGCAGATAGCAGAAGTTGAGACACTTGAGTGACAGGAACACATAAAAGAAACATTAGAATTTGCCTCCTTTACATAAATACATTTATAGAAAACTAAACAGGCAAATAAAGTTGTTTCACACTGTGATGTTTGGTTAAAGTAAATTTAACCATTGCATTTTTCAAAGGAAATTTTTACAAACTGTTTTTTCTGCAGCATTTAGACAGACTTTGACTAAGTTTGAAGTTTAATACTGAAGGAAACCCTTCCTCTTTTCTTATCTAATGTGGAATATATGGTATAAGATAGCAGATCACATAAAAATGCATTTCTATGTGTTCTACTTGAGTCTAATTTTACTTTTTGTCTTGTCACTTTCTGTACACAACCTCTCACTGTGCAAACACTTTTAATGTGTCATCTGTTTTGTGTTATGATGCGGTATCCCAGGTTTTTATCATTAAAAGTGATGCATCACACCGATTGCCACAATGCTGCAAAAGCTCAAATTTGTTGAGCTTTGGTGGAACCCTGTTCAAAGGGATTGCTAAATGGGTGTCCTATGGGGAACATAAGCCATCCCTACCATCTGACTGGCCCCTCCATATATAGACAATCAAATTCTAACAAATATTAAATGAAAACTGATGTTTAACTGGGTAAACATCAGATGCCCAGATGCAAGTGACTGCAACATGTTTGTTGTTCTGTATGATACTGATCTATATACACACTTGTATGCTCTTTTGCAGCATTCATACAGCATCACCCTGCCGACTATGTGGGTGATTTGTTTGTCCAAACTGTTTACATTAGATGCAAAATTCATAATTCCACCAAATGTGATGGATATGCAAAGTTAAACAGACCAAAAAAACCCTGAAACAAACATTGAAAGTTGTTTTTTCTTATTATCAATGAGCTATAAGTATTTTGTTGTGATGATTAAAGCCACAAAATTCAGGATCATCCTAAATAATTATTTGTTGATGAAAAAAATATCATTGGCCATTTGTTTTTTCACATTTTGCTATATTTTTTATATTAGATGACCACTTTAGTCTTAATGATTAGTTAATTAAATCCTAAAATTTAGACCATTTTTAAATAAAAGGTCTCTTTTCCTGGTTTGTGGCGTCCCCATGAAAAAACTTTTAGACCCACCCCTGACCCTGTTTCTTGTGACCATTGCTTTAATGATAATAATAAAAAAAGGCAAATATTTGATCTCTAATCCTGTTTTTAGTCCTAGTCCAGATACAGTAAAACACACCCAAACCATGGTAGCACCACTGCCATGTTTCACACATAGGGTCAAATTTTCCTCATTCAAACTAAATGTATTATATCTATCTGTATTAGTTTCATTCATCCGCAGGACATTTTTTTGATTTTGCCTCCTGGTTTGTCCACATGATCGTCACCAAACTGCAGACAGGCAGTAATGTTCTATGTGAAAAGGGATGGTTTTCTCCTTACGGCCCTTCCATTCACACCATTGTTGTTCAGTGTTTTCATGATGATGGGGTAGAGTTGTTTAGACACAACCCTGGCTTCCTTTGCGGTTGCACATATTTGCACACAATTCTCTTAAATTTCCTCCATTTGTATACATTATTAGTCAGTGTGGCTTGGATCGGTGGAGTTCAACCACTCCAGAGATGATTTTGTAACCTCAGAAATGTCTGAAGCTCATGATGCTCTTCCACAGGACTTCTGTAGATATAATTGTTGTACTTATGCAGGAATGTAGAAATTTCTAGGGTTCAGAAACTTTTAAGCATCAATTCACATGACTGAGGACAGTATGCCGAACCAGTTTTCTGGTCTATATGCTGACGAAAACCTGAGATCAAGGTGTCTGATGCAATAAATGTAAAAAAAAAAAAAGCTTAATCTATAGCAATTATTTGCAATCCTGCATATGCTGGAAAAGGTTAGCAATCCAGATAATGTAGCTTATGTCACTACAATCACTTTCTCCTGCAGATAACCAAGCTAAGCGCTGATTAGACCATCCCTGGCTGTAGGATGATACCACCGAGTAAGAGCTGGGCTGTGAACCATAGAGCTGCCTCACCTTAACAGACCGGGATCCAGACTGAAGGAATTAGAGATGCACTCAACCAGGAATTTAAACCACACAAATGAGATTTGTGTAAATATTTCAGTCAATTCTGTTTATATTAAAAGATAAACGCGGTTGCATGCAGTTGTACGGTGAGGGAGCTGGTCTGTGTCTTTAAAAGAGGGGAGAGGAGGATAACGCTCCGCCGGAGCAGCCGGTGATTTAACATTCAGGGCTGTGATTAATCCTGGAGAGGGAAGGGTTAAACAAGACACTGACTCTGCACTCTGTAACACAGCACAGAGAGAGCAGTGCCCGAGGGCGGGGGGAGAGAGAGAGAGAGAGTGAGAGAGAGAGAGAGAGAGAGAGTAAGCTTTGCATGTTTTGAAATCTCTCTCGCTCTCTCTCTCTGCCTCTCACACGCTCGGGCCATGTGCGGCCGCCACGTCACGTGCCGCTGCAGAGATCATCCGAGCAGCAAGCCAGCATGCGAGAGAGAGAGAGAGAGAGAGAGAGAGAAAGAGAGAGAGAGCAGGAGATAGAGGGGAAGGGAGGGGCTGGAGGAGGAAGAGGAAGATGGAGAGGGAGAGGAAACAGTGGAGATTACAGAACGAATAAACACTGAACACAAAGCGAAAAAAAAAAGAGGAGAGAAGAGGAGCTTTAGAAAGGGAAAGGGATTTTTCAGAAAATCATTTTCTGGTCAGCATCTCCAAAAAAAATGAGTGAATTCATCCCAACACCAGGCTGCAAAAGCACCAAATTATTCATATGACCTTTTTTTTTATGATTGTCCACTTCTGTGGTCACCCACTCTTCCCCTTTAACCGCTTTTGTTTTAGATAAATGCCAAACAGATTTGAAGTGAGCTACATTTGCATTTCCTGCTTTGCAATGAACACATATCTTTATTCTAAGGGAATGAAAGAGCTGGCGTGTGAATCAGTGAGATATTTGTGTTATTATATTATGTTATTATATTTGTGTGAGGGTGCATAGTTGTTACGAACAAAAACCTTGACGAAGGAAAAATAAAACCAGCTAGCTTGAGCCAAAAAGACTAAAGGAAAGAAGTCATTTTTCTTTTTTATTTGGAGATATTTTGTTCTTCTCCACCTTGGTTTACCTTCATTTATATTTTATTTAATTTTTTTTACGCAAGGTTTGCCACACAGCCGTGCTCTAGTATACAGTACTAGCAGGTTTCCTTTGTTCATTGCCTGATTGTTATCGTTCCTGCCATCTTTTTTCTTACAATCTTTTTTTATTCTTTCTGCTCTGTGTTTGCATTTTCTTGTTTGGACAGTTTTGGAATCCCTGCCTGCCATCTATGTTTTTATCCGCCCTTATCCTCCACCTCATCACACTTCCTTTCTAGAAGTGACAATAGCTTGTTTTGACATTCATGTGAGGTAAATGTTCTCAAAAAGGTCTACATTTCTGTTTATACTCATTTACAAAAGATACTTACCAGTTCGTGTGAGAATAAAAACATACGTAGATATTTATGTATATTTTTTTTTAAAAAAGCTCTTTCTAATGAAATTCCTCAAAATGTGGTTAAACACTGAGCCAGAAACATGACCGATGAAAGGCAGCTTGATGTGTAAATCTTAATAAGAGAAACTATCTTGCCAGACTTAAGACTCCAATGCAGGTTGTTTCAGACTGTACTGACAGCTAGATGCTTACAGAATCAGTTATGTCCAAATAGTACAGCTGAAAGAAGGCCAATTTAAGTAAATCCCTTTGTTACCGGGTATTTTTCAAAGGTGGAGCGTCTCATTCGGCTCATTGTACAAGTCACATTAACTTGGGAAAAGTCACAGGAACTCTTGAACTTTTCGTCGGCCATCCCTTAAAACGAGCTGGCTGATTTATTTCTGTGTGTTTCATCTGTGTGGTGGTGGGATATCCATCCATCCATCCAT
>JAOXYM010000018.1:24503036-24527501 GCA_028567055.1 Leptatherina wallacei
TAATAATACGGAAGATGCGCCGAGCAATAGTAATATGTGGGCTTCAATGCTGCATGCAGCATTGGCCCCCATAATAAATAAACATATTTAAAAAAAGAAAGGAGATTGAATATTTGGAAATGTATCAAATAAATGATCAAAATCCTGTAGATTATTATAATTTAGATTTATTTGATTTCATTTGAGACAATAAAGATGGATCTTTATTGATAATTGAAATACTAACAGCCAAAAAATGCCATGTTAACAGTTAAAGCTTAAGGGTTTTAGTGGCCAGTTGCATTCATTCATTAAACACAAAGTTCCAACGTTAAAACTCTGCTTCTGATTGTTTTGGTGGCACACTGACATTCATTAGTGAAGCAAATAAAAGAGAGAGAAAGTGACAGAGCAAGAGACAAGAGTCAACATCAGATTGACTTTTACTGACTGGAGAGAACTCAGAGAAGAGACAGGATGAAGACAGATGTTGATTTAGCCTCTTTAAGGCCCATTTATGCTCCCTTACGTACATAGTAGGTACGTAGGTGTCCGTTTCAAACGTTCGCGTACATCGCTGCCCTCATACTTTCATGCGTCTTTTGCGTTGCTATAAAGTTGTTAGCCACCGCAACACACTCACACAGCCATTCTTCAAAAGCTCCCGCCATTTCTACGTCCCCTGTCCTCATCATTGTCTTCTTCTACTACTTCTTCTTCTTCTTCCTGTTTCTCTGCGCTTGTTTGTTCCTTTCGCTGGTTGCATGTCAGCTAGACTGCTCAACACTACTCCCTCGTTAAGTGACAGATCCGCAAAGCCCCCGGAAACGCACCAAGTTACACGTGTAAATGACGCAAATGGAGCTGGACGAAACTGTCCATCCGTCTTCTGCGTCGAGCATAAATGGACCATTAGGGGGCAGCAAAGAATCTGCCTAAATTCAGTTTTGCGGCTTTAAAAACACCATCAAATATAGTCAGATCATTCATTAAAAAGACAGATAAAAGCAAAAATACAATACAATCTCCCTAGTAACGGTAAGTTTATGTATGTGTAAGTAGATGCACAGCGACAGAAGGAAGTGTAGAGGAGTGGGAGATGTCAAACTTCTGGCTAAAGTCTGGCTGTTTGATTGGTTTAGTTTATGTTACCAGGTTGGAGGATGGTTAATATGCATGCTTAACAATGCATATGGATACAAAAACCTAACAGCGATGAATGAATCAGTGCAAACTGGTTAAAATTAAGCAGATCTATTGTGATATTTCTACCACAGTCCTCTATCCTTCCTCTGCTGCCGTGTTAGCTGGCTCTCCGGTCGTTGATGAATCATGTTGTGAAGAGTTGTGCTTCATATTGTGTTCTGGGAACTGTTTCCCAGTACTCCACCTACCTTACAGCATTGCTCATTTGCTTAAGTCAGCTTCCAGATGGTAACAAACCATTGTATATTCAGCTTTCTAGAAGTTTCAAGCAGATTCTCAGATTGTTGCACTATGAGTAAGTTTCGTGCATCCACCCTGGACAGACTGCAAGGTGATCAGAGTGGAGAAAGAGCAGAAGCAAAGAAACTGTCTCCTTTAAAAGAAGTGTGAGATCTGCAACTTTTAAACCGTGATAGTAAAACTTTAGCCCATCATGACCTGATCTGACGTCACATCCCTTCTCTTGCCTCTCTTCGCTACTCTTAAACTGGTTTTCACCTCTATGCCCAAATATCAAACTCTACAAGCTGACAGGTCACCAAAACTCTGTTGAGCAAACATGCCAGGGTATCAGTGGGTCCATGTGACTTTTGTTTACAAGCCCTAGATTGGGCAGTGGGATGGCACAATAACCGCGTACACTTAGACTAAACTTTTCCACTGAAGCTTAGAGCACAATGAAGCAGCTGTAAAGCAGAATAACTGCAGAGAGGGAGCGGTGTGGTACACGCATGTCACGGTGGACATAAAATCCTGCGTAAAAGTGTAGGCAGATGTCAATTTCCTTTGCTCCCCAGGAGAGAAACTGAATGTAAACATAAGATCTTATCTCGGAGTTTAGACTGAGTTTAAATCCAAAAACCACCGCCATTCACAAAGTTTACATATCCACTCAGGGAGGAAAGTGTTTTCAGCTGGATTTCGACCACTTGCTTCACATCAATCGTCCCGCTCCCGGCCTGCCAAGCAGTGTCAGCCTGATTTCTCTGAGTCGGTGGAGGATTTTGGTTGCGGTATTGTGGTCGACGTGTATAATAAAATGACTGACAGTGCACAGCAGCGGGCGAGGAGCAAATCAGTGTCAAGTGTGCAGCTCTGACTGACATTTCTAGGTTTGAGAAATGCCTCAGTCGCACAAAGACCCTGACGTCTGAAAATGTTTATTTGACAACTGGAAAAGTCTGTATTTTATTTGACAAAGTAAAACAAGATTAAAGCGTTTATTGTATTTTTATTCTGTTATTAATGATTTGGAATATATTCATGACAATTTATTTAGAATTACTTCTAATCTCTGCTGTAAAAAGATAACTTAAAAGCCAAACATATTTCCAGTAAAGATGTCTCTTTTCTGTTAAATTTTTTGAAGCACCAGAGATCTCTCCTGAACCGCTTTTGTTGATATTTTTCACCAGCTTTGCAGCTATTTATAATCTGTGGCACAGAGCCTAGCGCTCTGAAGTGTCTTACAAATGCTGCCATAATACACGTCTTACTGGTACTGGATGATTGCTCAACTAACATTTTGATTCCCCTATTCCATGGGGAAAAAGAGAGAGAAAAGGTCTAACCAGCCGGTGCAGGGGATTTGGCTGAGAATGGACTTTCTATTTTTGCTTCCATCATGTTACATTGGGGGGGGGAAAAGAAGCAAGGCAGTGCTAATGCAGAATAGCTGCAGGGTAAAAAAAAAAAAACCTTCATGGAAAAATTTCATAGTGTTGAGTTTACTGACAAAATCCAGGCTGGGGTTTTGCTTTTCTCAGTCTTCTAATGTCTGCTAACATTTCATGCTCATATTGTGTTATTTCAACCTCAAACATATTTTTTCTGGCTTGCAAATACATGAAACTATCACATCAGTGAAGTCTCTTTATACCATGGAAAAGAGCATTTTTACATGAAAATAAACACAAAATAACAAATAATATATTCTGCATATGTACTCAGTAATACTTTTTTTTATCTTATCATTCCCCATAAAGGGTTAAAGAGAAAGCTCATCGTTTCCTGCTTGGAAATCCAGCATAATGTGAGCTCTGCTGCTCTGCCAAGTGTTTCTGGCTCAATTCTGACACATGGTGGTGGAACTGTGTCACTGCATGTACTGCAGGAAAAAAAGAGCAGAATACAGACACTGTTTGTTTGTAAAAAGTTAAAGGCAAATATGGAAGGATTAAGCATGTATATAAAGGGGTAAAAGAAAACAGAAGTGGGTGAATATAGTGGTTAAAAAAAGGAGAACACCCTGTATTTTCCTTCCAGTCCTTTTAGAATTAAATGTGAACATATTGTCCATGGCCTATAGGATAATCCTCTTTATGGTCAACTCATCTCAGTGGGGCCTCATTCTTGGCTCGATGCCCCCTTGTTGACCCGTGAGAGAGAGAAAGTGCAGCACATGTGACTCTGCAGCCGTTAGACGCTGCACAGGTTCAGCTGCAAACACTGAGCTAAAGGCTTTCACCTGTGAGGGATTAAAACACAGAAACAGTGTTTTATATTTATTTTTATCCATGCAGAATAGGTCTGTCTGATCCTTTTCTTAAAATGAAATGATGAGAGAAAATTCCATTCATACTCTTTGTAATAGCATAAGTGAAAAGAACCTCTATCTGTTTGGTAGCTTTCAAAGCACAAGATGTAAAGCCCACATCAAAACCAGGCTAAATTAGATTTTTAAGATTTTGAGAATTTAAAAATGTTCTCCCTCAGGAATGAATTTAAACAAATAAAACACAGTTCTGATAATTCTTCTTCTTCATTATTATTATTACTGATAATAATGACCATTTTTATTGTAATGGGTAGTAGAGACCACTGATGTCCTTCGTATGCAAAAATACTTTTAAAAGGTCAAAAACTCTGAATGTTGGGATTCAAAGCAGCAAAACAGGGAAAATAATTAATAAAAGCACATAAATGGAGAAAAAATTAGCTAAATTAATACATTTAAAGTTAGAAAACAACATTTTTTCAGTGGTTCTTCCACATCCTTATAGAAAAGATTAAAGAAAAAGAAAAATCCAGAACAATACCCAGTATTGTTTCGATGTTTTGTTCATGTCTCGAGTTCATTTCCGCTGTTGGACATGATCCGTCCTCAGCTGGGACGGTGTGTTGGCCTCTGTTGCTGCTCTCCTGACATGTGACTGTCCTCAGTGAAGGCAGATGGGCTCTAATCTGCAGTTTAAACTAAAACTGGATGATGACGACTAGACGGGCAAGCGAGTAATTAAGCTGCCGATTCTGTGTTTATTTCATCTGAGTGGAGTGTAAAGCAGATTAAACTTCAATGAGGGAATAAAGACGGTGAACAAGATTTCTCTTTTTCTCATCACTGTCTTAATTCATCTGCAGTTTTTACACAACTGCCACAAATTTCCTGTGCAAACTAAGTAATAAATCTGGCGAGAGCAAGTCGTTTCTGCTGTGTTCACTATATATATATATATAGATCTATATAGAGATATATAGATCTATAGAGATATATATAGATATATATATATATATAGAGATATAGATATATTTATACACATATATATATATATATATTATAAGTATATGCAGTATAGATATTTTTTTTACATTTGAAATCTGACTTTAAAGCAAAATGAACATATTTTCTCTCTTTCTCCCTCTCAGGTGGGCAGGCAGTGCCTCAGGACCCATTACCTTCCTCAACCTGCCCTCCAGGGCCCCCCGGACCTCCTGCGGCTGCCAACGGCAGCAGCGACGTCATGGTGAACTTTGATCCCGACCCAGCGGACCTGGCGCTGTCCAGCGTGCCGGGACAGGAAGCATTTGATCCACGGCGGCATCGCTTCTCGGATGAGGAGCTGAAACCTCAGCCGATGATCAAGAAGGCCCGCAAGATGCTGGTCCCCAATGAGCAGAAGGTACTACATCTCCCACAATGCACTCCTACGCTTCATACATGTCTCAAGCCTGATTCTTCACGGCAGAAAAACTGTTTTTCTTTAAGCTGCTTTGGGAATAATTTTTAGAAAATTAAAATCACCTTCTTATGGGGCCAGTTTGATCTGTAATACATCTCCTAATGAACATTTTCTCACAGCATCAGAAAGATGCTTTACTTTAATAATTTAATTTGGAACATTTTATTTAGTTCAATTTAATTTGAAAATGAAATGAAATGAAAAATACTTTATTTATCCCTCTTAGAGGGAAATTATTGTTGTAGCAGAGTTTTTTTTTTCAAATAATAATAATAATAATGATAATACAAAAAATAAAAAAATAAAAACATAATGAAGACGAAGATAGGGCCTTGTTCCGAATTTGATTAAATTTGATCTATTTTATTTATTTTCTTAGATTTAATTAAATTTGATTAAAATTATTTATTTATTTATTTTTTTTACTTGACTTTTTAATTTTTATTCTCTTAGTTTAATTGAATCTAATTTGTTCATTTCATTTGCTATTTCTTTGAAGAATTATCTGAAGTTTGAGAAATTCTCACAGCTCATGAAAATTGCATCAATAATCAAAAAGTTTTTTGTAGACTTAGTTCAAAGTTACAAAATAAAGTTGAAAAAAAAACTTAAAAATATATTAAGAACTGACAAAAGTCAGACTAAGCACAGGTCCCATCTTCCTTTAGAGTGCAGTTCAGATAGAGGCTGCAGCAGCTCAGACAGAGGCTGCAGCAGCTCTTTAGCTCTTGGCCTTGAGTTTAATCCCTAGAAAGACCACAGCTGTCTGACAGCCTCTGTGCAGATGTGGAAAAAAGAAAACCTTAAGGAGCATGACGCCCACTGGTATTGATGCCCCCCCCCCCCCTTACGAGAGTCCTAAAATATTTTGCACTCAGCTCGTTGCACAATAGGAAAGGCTGTGATCAATGGCTCATGCTTTCACAATTCAGTGCAGAGCAGCTGCAGCTCCTGAGGCTTTTATAATTTATGGAGCGATGAAGAAGCTCACCTTGCTGTGTTCAGCCATTGTCGGTTCTATAAATCACTGGCATGTAGCTTCGGAAAAATGATCTCTGGCCAAAGTAAGGATGAAGTTCAGATCTGCTCCTCACAAACACGCTTTTAGGTTCTGCTCTGCAGCATCAACACTGGAGTTGAACAAAAATCTGGCTCTGATTAGAGACAAGAACTCCTCTAGCTTCAAGACATAAATCAGATTATTATTTTCACATAAACCAACAAGAGCAGTCAGAGAGCGAAGACCTCCTCCAGCAGCGTGTTTATACGTTTAGCTGAGCAGCTCAGCAGGCCAGGATTGTACAGCTGGACGAGAAAAGAGCTTCTTCTATGGGGATTTATTGATAAAATGAGTCACTTTCATTGTTTTCCATTACACAGATTTCTTTGCTACACTTATTGAGATGAATATTACTATTTAATCCTCACATTTCCCTGGTGTGTAGGACTTTTGTATCCATATAGACCATTCGATCCCCAAAAAGCTTTGCTGTGTGACCATGTGTCTGTGTTTGTTTTTTTATCTGGTTATATTTCTGTCAGCCTTTACTGCAAATCTGGTCTAATTTGAATTTCTCATCTCAGAACTTATAGCTATGCAGCAGTCTTACAGTAAACACTGGCCTCCACAGTAACCATAACTTGCCTGCATTGATACATTCAGTAATAAGTCATTACATTTTTTGAGGCTCCAAAAATGTTTCCTGTAAAAGTTTTCCTCCGCAAACTGGAAAATTCCTGTTTTGCGTTCCATTAAACAGCAACAGACGTGATATTGCACAACTACAACATAAAAATAGACACTTGTATAAAAAAATAAATAGATAGACGGAGCAGGAAGTTGTCCAACAACTTTTCATTTTTCAGCTTCATTGTCAGTCATGGTTGGTCAGGTGGATACAAAGAAAAGAAGCAATTTGACTTGAATATTAATAAATACCCCTGTGACAGACTGGCGACCTGTCCAGGGTGTACCCTGCCTCTCGCCTGATACTTGCTGGGATAGGCTCCAGCCCCCCCGCGACCCTGCGTGGATTAAGCGGTACAGAAGATGGATGGATGGATGGATTAATAAATACATACTTACAGGACTTCACCTTAAAGCTGTGATATTCTACTCCTTCAACAGTTTGTGCACCTGTTACATTTTTTCCTATGAGATGGAACTCTTTAGTCTGCACACATAACAGACTGTTTGCAGTTTTTCTTGTTATAAATCCCCTGATTTGAAAAAAATATCTATCAATTGAACCTATTTTTCCACTGATCAGACAGTATCTTATGTGTGCTATGTAGTTTACAGTGGTTGTGAAATATCGCCCCCTAGCGAGCAGTTGTTGTAACTGCGTGACGTTCAGGACATTTGGTCCGCTTGAGTAAAGACCAGTGTGAAAGCAAAGCAAACTAATGGTACTGAATTCCCCCGACTATCCTGATCTGACTGCGCCCTTAAAAAACTTGGATAATGTTTTGAAAAAGTTCAAGCCCTGCTAGCCAATCATAAGTAATTTTGTTCCATGGCTGTTAATTCATGCTTTTGTGTCCTGTGGTTACGACTATTCAGCTGTTGCTGCTTTTTTTTCCCTCACCATCCTTTCTCTCATCACATAACTGACCCCTCTCATCCCGCTCTCTCCTCTTTTTTTTAATTTTCTCTCTCCTCTCCTCCCCTCACCTTCTCCCCCACACACCCCAACATACCACACCGCCGCCGATGACAGGATGAAAAGTACTGGAGCCGGCGTGTGAAGAACAACGAGGCGGCGAAGCGCTCGCGGGACGCCCGGCGGCTGAAAGAGAACCAGATCTCGGTGCGCGCCGCCTTCCTGGAGCGGGAGAACGCCACCCTTCGCCAGGAGGTGGCCGACATGAGGAAAGAGCTGGGCCGCTGCAGGAACATCATCAACAAGTACGAGAGCCGGCACGGAGACTTGTGAGGCGGAAGGAGAACGGAAGAAGATGAAGGAGGAGGAAGGGGGGGCGGGAGGGGATGAGGAGATGAGAAAAGGGTACAAGGCAACCCAACAACAGCAGCACTTTAGTTGAAGTGGTGAGGGAGAAGGCTGGAGTAGATCTGCAGTAAGCACTGTGTGACACCGGGCGCAAACACAAGTGTGTTCAGAGTGTTTTTAGTGGCCGCGCTGTGCTTCAGGATGTCATGACAGGAAAGCACAGCGGCGCCATCTTTTCTTTGCCCCTCCTAGTTTGACTCTCTTTGTACCTGCTGCTTCGCTGAATCCACACAACGTACTGTACGGTCACCTTTGCGACACCTCGGCAGCTTCCGTCACCCTCGGTGCTGTGTCTTTACGCCCGAT
The DNA here is from genome assembly GCA_028567055.1 of Leptatherina wallacei. Taxonomy (NCBI): domain Eukaryota; kingdom Metazoa; phylum Chordata; class Actinopteri; order Atheriniformes; family Atherinidae; genus Leptatherina; species Leptatherina wallacei. Next base: position 24,511,498 of record JAOXYM010000018.1, read on the forward strand.
GTCGCATGGCGTTTTTTGCAGGTAGTGCGTTCCGGCCGCTGCTCTGGCCAGTTTAAACAGGGTGTTGAATTCACAACATACCAGTGAAATCTCACTTTTTAAGCTCAAGGCATGGACACAAGCCAGGAGAGGTCAGATGTGTGAGTTTTTTTTTCTATGAATAGGACAAAAAAAAAAAAAACTTGTATATTTTTGAACTTGGCAGGAAGGCAAGACTAGTCCAGCAAAGAGGGGGAGAAGGAGGAGGAAGTAAGGTTTTCATCCATACTGCAAAGAGATTTTGACAAAGGATTATTGTATATTTTTCTATTAGCAGATATATTTAGGAGGAGGATTTTGGAGATAATCTTTTGTATATTTTATATAAGGGGTTAGGGAGGGGCTGTTAGCTGGACAGTCACGGGGCCACATGACAAAGCGCTTTTTCTCTTAGCCGTCTAATGCTAAAAAACAATCTATTTTCAATGTTACAGAGCTGGTTAGTCGGAGCTGGGGTGTAACAGAGAATGTATCACGGTTGAATCAGGTATTTCACACAGTGCGAGACAAGGCGAGGTATCTTAGTAACGATTGTTTTCTGTGTCGAAGGGAGCGGAGAGGCGCGGTAGAAGGAAGAAACAAAAACTGTATAGTTTTAAGAAAAATTTCTTTTGTGTTCGTTTGCTTTCCTTGTGAGCTCGTTTAAGCACTTCAGTTCTTATATTCTATTTGATTCCTCGTCTGACTTTAACTATTAACAGAGTTTTTGTTTTATGAAGGTGAAAGGGAGGGTGGTGGTGGGGGGTGGAGGAGAAAAACAGGAAGCAATTAGCCATCAGAACAGCTGGATATGAGCAGATGTTTGAGGATTAAAAAGCAAAAAGCAAAGCAGCAGCATTCGCTGGCAGGCTTGGATCGGATTGGGTGAATGTGTCTTGCTCACACGTACTCTCTATTTACTCCTCGATCCGTTCCAGGAAGTACAAAACTGTGACACTGACTGGCTTTAGAGTTGATATGCTGAGATGGAACAGTGACTGAAACCTTCAGCATGCTGACACAAACACACAGACACGCACAGTCCCTCTCCATGGTTTTAACCCTTATTGTTGTTGTTGATGTTGTTATGGACTTCTATGGTGCTGATCTGATCTGATCCTCCACCTGACACACAAATTCACAAACAAGCAGACAAAAAAATCGAACACACACACACATGCAAACTTTCACCTCAAACACAGTACTGAACTGCCTATACCCTTTCTTTGTCTTTTATTCCTTTTTTTTAGTTTATTTTCCTTTCTTTTGTTGCATATTGTATTGATGAATCATGAATAGATTTACACACAAACACTTGTCTATACCTCTCCTTCAAACTTTACCCACAGTGAGAAAGAGAAATGCACCCTACTGCTACTGTACCATACAACTGTACTATTGAATATTAAAGTATTCTCTCACTAGATATATATACATATATTATATATATATATATGTGTAAATGATATATGCTTGAAATATGTGATTATAGTTGTAACATACATAATTGAATATATTCCTGAAAAACCCGCTGAAATCATTTTGTCAGTTTTCTCTCAGGTGTTTTTGTCTGAGGTATTAAATATGCATATTAATAATAAAAAAAAATACATGCACAAAAAAAAATCTTCGATCCAATTCCAGAATTTTGTGGTTTGATCTGATTTATTTTGTTAGAGGGAAGTAATATTTTTTACGTTTCCTGCTTTGATTATATGGTTTCGTTTTAACCCGTTTTTGTTTATTTTTTACTGACTCACCAGCAGGGGACACTCAGTTCTCTCCGCAGACCAGCTGACTCGCTAAGCTCCGCCCCCTTCAGTCACTGTTGCTAAGCTTCTCAAACTCCATGCATAAGCTGCTTCTCAAAGTCAAAGAAGGACCTTTTTTATGGATGCGTATCTTGAAAGCCGCGTCATTAAATCTCTCTGGAGAATTGTTCTGATGTTGAGGATATCCTTTCGAGGATTTAGTCCTTCATTTGGTGAAATTTCAAGCTTGCTAATGTGTATCCATGCCAATTTAAAAGCACCCAAATTCCTTTGTAAATACCAAAAATGTCTAAGATAGAAGATGGATCAACACTGACGTAATATGAATTTGGTTGCCACCTTAAATGTGAAGTGTGTCACAAAATCAAAGGTCAGTGACAGAAGAATTTGATTTATCATTTAAAACTGTGTTTCTAATTGTATCTAATTGCTTTACTAAAATAATGATGTTTTTATTCTCTTAGAATGAGCCATTGAGCCTACTTGCTGTGGGTCCACACATGGCAGCTTCCGTATTTGTGCTCCCACTTTAACTACGGTGTCTCTGAATGGACAAACAACTCTGTGTGTGCAGTGAGAACTTTCTGAGCTTTAAAATTGGAGGAACATAGAAGGAGACAGTTCACATGCACAATTTAAAGTAGCCACCTGAGACCACTGGATCCACTCGCAGATGATAACATGTTAATGTCACTGACGGCCACAGCTGTGTTTGGCATTTGAAGTATTTTCTATGCCCATCTTTACCACTAGATGTCAGTATTTTTTACACACAGTCCCTTTAAAATTGTTGCCATTCTAACATGTTTTAGTAAAAGACAGCCAGTTAACAGATACCAGCTATTAAACAGCCTTGTCAGTTTTTCAGCTGCTGCGTGCAGGGTCTAAATAATGGCGGGACCTTTGGGGTGACCCATCCCCGCCTGTTAGGACTGTTCCATTATGTGTTTTCTGAATGTAAGAGGGACTCTTTCCTCCCAAGATCCACCTTGGAAAATGCCATTCTAGCAGGAAACATCCTTGACTTTGAGAAGCACATTTAGTTCTGCAGGAAAAGCGCACGTAATCATCCCGTCCGACATGAGGCTGACATGGAAGTGCCTTAAAGTGCAATACCACTGATGGCTGCTAGGTGCTGCCTCCAAAACATCTCTGGCTCTGATACTAAAAAAGCATCAAATTCTCATGAAATTCTCTTATCTTTTTTACCAGAAAGTCAATTAGACTCATTCTTTCTGATCAGTGCTATGTTCTCTAGATATTTTATACTCAAAAATACATCCTCATCATCCTCTTGTTCATATGGTCACATCTGGCACCAGAAAGCCCACAAATTAATGGTTAAATGACCAACTGGAGGCTTCATAAAATGTCAAAGCTATTTAAACTTTATTACTCCAAACACACAGTTACCTTGGCAACAGCAGCAGTTTTCCTTTTGAAATTCAAATATTCACTACCTGTGGGAGATGTAGTTAATTTCCTTGCCGTATATCAGGTTCATTACGCTCTGTTTCCAGCTTCCAGATATCTGCTGAGTATTGTTAATTTTGTCCTCCCCAACCAGTTACAAGAGTCTTATGTATCTGTAGCCATATCTTTGAAGTATTAGGGAGGAAAACAACATACAGAACCAGCGCTACTAAAAACAAATATCCCCACAGATGTGCACTGTTTGAAAAAGCTCAACAACAGCTCGACAATCACGCTAGTCCCACCTATGTTGCTAATCGGCTAACTGTTATTGTTCCTGCAGCACTCATTGGACTCTAAATTTTAATTAGAGAAGCTATTTCAAGTCACAGTGCCTGAAGAATCATGTCAGTGGAGCAGATGGAGTAGATGATCCAGATCTACAGGCGGCGAAAATGACTGAACCCACAGATAAACACCAATTAGCAGAAGCTTTGATGGCCTTTGCCATCGTGTTTTGAATTTTGTGATGAATGTTCAAAAATCTACAAACTGTGCAAAAGCATGCCTCTCTTCATTACAATTGTCGTGCTCTGATTGGACAGTCACTAAAAGGGGGAGGGGTTTAGTGAATACTTCTAACTGTCAGGTGATTATTTACGCTTGGGAACTATACCTTTTTGTTTTTCTTTTTGTTTCTTACATTTCCAAGTATTCAGTTTTTTCTTGAAGTCAGAAGTTCTTTTCCGAAGTTTCATGCAGCTTTATTTTCTTCAGTGGAAGCTATGAATTGATTTTCACACAAATCCCCATTGATTCCCATGACAAACTTTCATTTGATTTCCCACGAGTATATATAATCCTTTTTTTTCTCTGCCTTTTTTTTGGGGTCTACTTTTTTGGAAATATGTTCAAGCCTGAGACACAAACTTTTGAATTTGAATCCCTGTAAGATAAGTCTCAGAGCTTCTTACGCTTTCACGTGGAAACGGAAGAACAAAGTCGTGTGCTTTCTTATGATATCTGAGATTTGGGAATTTCTTCACACATGTTTCAGAAACTTTTTTGACAGTGCTATTTTTCTATGTAATTGTGTTGTTGAGCGTGATGCAACTTTTTTCTGGCGGGCGTTTGAGGCCCCCCCCTCCCCTGTTCATGTGGTGGCAGTGACAGTAAAACGGCATTGCGGGTTTTAATGACAACAATAATAATGATAACAATAATGTACACAGCCTTGTTATTTCTTCTTCAACTTTGTGGATTCTCAGTTAACTTCTACTTGTTGTGACTGTTATGAACTACAAGTTCCATGAACGCACCACTACCTGGACTTCTTGCTAGTATTGTGTGCTGTCCACAGGGATGATGGCATATGTGATCTTTCTTTTCCCGCCAAACACCAATAAAAGCTAATCTTGAATCACTGAGAGGGCTTTTCCAGTGTCTTGCTGTGTGATCTGAAAGTAAGCATTGAAGGTCATAATCTGAAGACCCTTTAGTGGACAAAAAAGGTGCCAAAAAAAAAACTAAACAAAAAAAAAAGTTAACATGTATGTTTTAATGGTTTAAAATGTATATAATGAAAATGTATTATGTTTTTTCTTGATAACAAATGTCATAAAAAGTTGAAACCAACCCTTTTTATTTTCTATGTGAGTCTACCGTATGAGAAGAGCCTGCATAAGGAGCTGGCCAGGGCTTCCTTCCTGGGTGTGACCATAGTGTTTTTCACTTTGTATTACCTAAAAGGACATAATCTTTCACTTTTGCTCATGTTCAACTGTGTATAGCCAACAAAACTTCTAATGATTTCGCCCTGGTGAAGAAAAACCAGTGTCTTGGATTATAATGTACGTTTTTTTTTGCCCAATGTTTCCCTTGCAGGGTGGAAAACTATGCAAGGTACCAGTGTATCCTGACAAAGCAGAACTATGTGATGCAAAAACGCCCAAACTTACCAAAGGGTTGTATTGCTGTCCACTATTTCTGCCTATTTATTTACATTTTTTAAATGTATTTTGACTTATTCCCTGAATACACCATCCACCTGCAGGAAAAACTCACTGAGGGACTAAACATGAACTAATCTGATGCTTAGAATAAGGTTAAATAGATACATCCTTTCATCTTCGTTGGGAAATGATGTTGTCAGGTTTGTGTTCAGATGTGAACCCAGATGTTTTTCCCCATAGAAACAGCATTACCCTGCCAATCAATCAGATGTACTATAGGTTCCCGTTCAGACAGTCTTTATTATCCACCGATGACTCCTGGTGAATTTTTATTGGACGGTATATTATCAACTTGAGTTCCTGCCTCCTCATCTGTGGCATTTAACTTTGTCAAACAAACACACTGTTAGAGGACTGTAACTATCTAGTCAGCTACAGTATGTTGAAATAAACTAAATAATCAGGGTATAACACACAAGTTTGATTACAATATGATGTCACCTTGATGAATAATGATTCTATAGTTCTAATAATTCTTTCATGATGTAGTTTTGATTTGATTCGATTCAGAAACCAGTGATAGATATGAGACAATATCACATTTTAACATATAAATATGAATATTTTCATTCATATCACAAAAAGCAACTCAAATATTGTCATTTTCATTCCCGAGTCCAATGAGAAATGAGAAATTTAAATGAAAAACAATCTGTTCCTGTAACGAAGATAAAATACAAAGTGTCTCATTTTGCATATTGAGCTTTACAATTTTCACATACATTAAGAGAAAACTGAAAGAATAAATTTGATTAAATAAAAATCAATTTCATTACAAACCTGACAACTCTATTGTAGGGAGGGGGAAGGAAAGAAAATTAAAAGAAAAAAAAGAAGCGCTGCCTCTAGAACTACACAGCAGCACCTGTGTCCAACTGGACTCACAGCAGTCTGACTAGCACTTTATTATGATGTCCCCTCCTGTTTGATTTCTTGCTTGTGTTGTTCTCACTCTCAGATCTAAGTCACTTTGGAGAAAAGTGTCTGCTAAATGACTTTAGAATAGATTAGAATAGATATAATTTCCACAGTGGTACAGTCTGGAAAATACAGCTAAATTAAATGAGCAGATAAATAGATTAACTAGATTAATTAATAGATAAACAAATGAATAAATAAATAGTGCCAGGAGAATTTTAAAATGAAAGTGCATCTTACAAATAATAATTGTGTTCACATCTTATTGATTTTCTTTTTCCCATTTTGGTCCAGTGCCATTGACTCATTGATCATTCATTTGACTAATTAATGGAGATCAATGCATTATGCTGGAGCTGGAGACCCAGGTTCAAGTCCCTAGACCGGCAACAAATGTGAACCACGGCCCCTCGAAAATATCTTTTATCTTCCACCTTAACTTTGTCTGAAATAAGAAACTGAATATATTCAAAAAGGAAGACATAATGAACCTTTTGGAGCTCAATTCAATGTGTTTCACTGAGAAATACGGATGAATACAGATTTCCTCTTCAAAATGCAACTGTTTAGGCAGCTGGTCTCCGTTTCTGTTCTCTGAATTAAAAATAATTACGTCTTCACTTGTGAGGTTTGGGCCAAAAAGCTGCAGACAAACTGGTGAATTTCCACAAAGTTAAGACTTTTTTCATGGTGCTGTGACTTATTTGTTGTTTACTAAGTATATTTCTGATATTTCTGTGTCATAAAAAGTTTGAATTTTGGTTCAGAGCGGATAACATTTCAGAGCTCAATTCAGTACTTTCATCTATTTTTGAAGACTGAAATCTTTGTTCTTCTTTTCTGTAAAATCTCTTTGCCTGGTTTCTTAGGTGGCTGCCTGGTTGTTCCTCCTCAGCTTCACTTTCTTGCCAAACCTGGATTTCTTAACTCCAAATAACTAAAAGACGGTGAATCTAACGGGACAAATTAACAGTAGAATCCTGTAAAAAGTACGGAGCTGGTACTTTAATCTAGGTTTCTTTGCTCCTGAAATGTGACAAATGCAAAAAGACTAGTTTTAACTCGACAATCAAAGCTGAGTTATCAAGTTTACTGTTTAAAAGTTGAGTTTGAGACATAAAGGTTTGTCAGGCAGCATAAATTGTTCCAAATAATTCAGTACAATAACAAATCAGATTTGATGAGTTGAACCTAAACAGTACCCTACAGTACATATTTTGTGCATAATGCAGCAGCTGGACCTTCGGGAGGCACGCGGACCCTTGATCTCAGAGATAAGATCATCAGAGATGGACTCTGTGTTTGTGTCATCAGTGTGTCCCGTGTGCGCTCATGTGTGTACTTTTTCACCGAACACGTGTGTCTATGTGCACGCGTGGTCTTGATGTGTCTCCATGACTACAGCTATGACTTGTGGGTGTCTCTCTGCGAAGCCCCTCAACCAAAGTTATGTAACACACACCGGCCCGATTCATGTGCGCTGTGTGCATGTGTGTGTGCATGTGTGTGCGTGCGTGGGAGTGGATCGCGTCACCACCTGTGTGCGGTGGGTTGTGTCAGCTGTTGGGTGATGTTGGTGTCACCAGCTTCCCCCTCATCGCGCCGCACACCATCTGCCCAAGCTGGTGTCGCTCCTGGTAGCCAAAGCGTGCTAAGTTGGCCCATTCCGTGCCGAGCTGTGCCATGACTTGGTGCAGCCACGGCTTATGTCTCTGCTCTTATTAATTATTCGTGGTTATTGATTTTAAGGAGAAACAGGCAAGTGGAAACAAGTTGCTGTGCAGGGCCGCAATACTGTTGCGCAAGGAATCTTTTCAAGTAAGTAATGTGTTGTCTGAAATAAAATAAAAAATCGGTTCCACGATAAAAATAAATAAATACAGTAAATCAAATTTCTTGGTGGTAACTCACATTGCCACCATTAAAGTACCCTCCAGCTTTGTGTAAGAGCAGGACAACCCTGCTGTATGCATGCGGCCAAAACTGGTCCTCTTTCAGAAGAGGGTACATGTATTTCTACAGCTGCAATATCTACACAGTCAGCGGAAAAAAAACTAAAGCCATGAACAGTGGGGGGCAGCATATCACCATAAAGCAGTGTTGCTGGTGTCCACTGGCCATGAAAAGAAGCAAGCAGATCCACATTTCTGAGAGGCCACAGAAGATAATATTTGTTTTTTAAACCACCTCTTGCATTATATTTAAAAAATGCTGTTCCATTACTCTAAATTAGTTAGGCTGACAATGCTATGAGAACTAAGGATGAATGAAAACCCATCTAAAGACAGGAAATGAAGATCAGCACAATGTCTTCTTCATTTTCAAGATTCAAGATTCTTTATTGTCGTGTACCATTTAATAAGGTGCATCATTACTGGAAATGATTTTTTTTGTGCTTTTTGTCAACTCAACTTGGCACTAAAACATGTATGAGCAACAGGAAAGTTGAAAAGTTGAAAAGATTTACAGGTTGAACAGGTAAGAAAATGTACAAATATAATCATTTGATAATGATAATAAGAAAAAAACAAAACAAGATTAGAATAAAAACAGAATAAAGATAAGAATAAGATAAAAGCAATACAACTCTACAGTTGAATTATGATATGAAACAAAATAAAATGAAATGAAGGAATGAATGAAATGAAAAATACTTTATTTATTCCAGAGGGAAATTGCAGTTGAATATGACATTTTTACAGTACATCACATTTAATAGTAATGGTTTCCAGCATTGAGCTACTTAGAGCACATTCATTATTGGGCATACTGCCATGAGAAGTGCAAGTAAGCTTCAGAGTGATAGATGCAGATTTTTTCCCATAACCTGCCTGCACAATGTGCAAGAGGAGCGAGGGATGGAGCTGCCGCCACATTTCTGACTGGCAGAGGTTTCTCAGAGCAGCATGCAGGGGAATAAGTTACTGTGTGATAAATTTGGGGATATTTCTCACTGGTAATCATTACACTTTCTCCAAAATTTAGCAGTTCCCATTTTCCCTCTTCTCAACATTACAAGCATTTCTCTTTATATAGGATCCATAGCTAAAATGAACAGATTGCAGCTGCAGCCTGATCGTTCTTTGTGTCTAAAACATCTTGCCCCGGTCTTCACAAGGTAATGGTCAAGTAATGGTAATGGTCTAGTGGGTAATAAAGAGACAGAATATCATCATCTGACAGTATGAAGCCACTGGAGGACTTCTCATCCTGAACACTAAGAACAGCCTGTTAATTACTTTAGGAATAAACGACTCAACTATCTTAAAAGCAGAGTTGTTTCATCCGTCTCCTCAAATGCTCAACTCACCTCATAGAAAGTAGCGTGCAGAGTTTCCTGGTCTAAAAAGCCTCAAAAAGTAGAAGAACTGATCCTTTCTTTCTCCACTAATATGTTTTTAACTATAATTAATAAAGAGCCAATAAACTAAAGACTATTTCTCTACCAAACAGCTCACTTCTCATTTCTTTGAACCTTTTGTCGCGAGTGTTTGGGGCGCCCATGGTACTGGTACTAGGATGGAAGGGCTTGATGTTGTTGTTGATGAGAAGGGGGCCCTGCAGAAAAGGTTTGGAACCACAGCCTGAAGCTGGAAGGTTATTCATCTGGTGAGACACTGAACAAATGAAGAAACAGCAAACTTAAAAGCACCGTTAGATAATTAGCTAATGTAATAAGAACTGAAGAGGCCTTCTGTAGGTGAGATGTTTTCAGGAAGCAAATAAATCCTGTTGCTTTAGTTTAGCACTAATAAATCACGACTGAGGGCACACTGGACTCTGTGTTGAGTTAAGAGTGAAATTCCAGGTCTATATGTAGACATTTAGGGCAGTTTTTGTGCTTTATTTCTTTATAAAAAACACAGCTCGGTATAGATGTCACAAACAAAAACACTGTCATGGTAGCAGAATGTAAAACAGAAACAGAAACTATTAAAAATCATGAGGGAAGAATGCTGCTACTACAAGTTGTTTTAGTGCATTTTTCAAACATGCATCGTGTTTTGTTTCTTTTCTTGTTGCTTCCAAATTTATGACCACAAGTTAACAATTGCTGCTCCTCAAACAGTGAGAGTGAAGCTCCTGCTGTCAGGCCTCATCTTTAATGCAGCAGGAGCACAACAAAGTTCCTACAGATATGCAGGATTGCTTTGACTAATATTTTCTTTGACCTAGCCTTTACGTATTAATGAAAAAAAAAAGGTGCTAAAAGCACATCTTCGCTTTAACTGTCATGAAGAACTAATTAACCTGGATCATCTCACTGCAGCTGCAGGCTTATTTAATTAAAAACAATAACGAGCATCGAGACTGAACGGTGTGTCTGCATCACTCTGCAGATCCCCACCCAGAAACTAAGTGTCAGCCCTTGCAGTGGTATACAGGGAATTTCCAGGGGTGGCCAAGATAAAACAGGCATCCAGCAGGATTAATGTTATCTTTGGTTGGAATCAGTTTATGGAATACAGGGATTCTTCGGTGTCTGGAAAGCTTCGAACAGCTTTGAGTCCTTTCTAAGGTCAAAAACAAAACTCTGATTACAGATCTTAAAGAATATTATACAAGGTTTGAACTTTAAAGAACTCATCAGTATTACAAACTCAGAAAGTCTTTTATTAGAGAAAGATTAAAAAAAGGCATGAAACTTTAATCAACAGAAGTGCAGCTGGAATCCACTGATGAAGGTGAGGATCTGTAACAGAAGGTTACCCAATAAACCCTAAAGCCTCGCTACACCAGTCCCATCAGTTATCCACGTGTATGACATTGGCTCTAATAAACAAATACATCTGGAACATTTATTGTCACCTTCTGTCATTAATTCAGAAAACACAGGTTTATATTTTATGACAATATTCAACTCAGCTTGAATTAAACAGCGATTTTTCAACCAAAGTGCTTTATAGTGCTAAAAAAAGAGAACCATAATGGACGAGACAAAAGAATTCAAGTAAAATAATTAAAACTATAAAAACAGGATGGTGTGTAGCTTAGCTAGTTGATGTGCAGAGATGACATCTGCTCGGTGCAGTCAGCACAGGTTCAAGTCCTGGTTTGGGGCCCTTTGTTGCATTTCATTCCCTGCTCTCTCTGACCCCCTCTCCTGCCCAGCTACTATCAGATAAAGGTCACTAGTGCCCAAAAAATCCTTCAACAAAATAATAAAGATGACAAAAACATCATAATAAAAGCAAGTTAGTACAGATAATGATAAAAGCACGAGGTTCTAATGTTGCTAAATTTGACAAAATACCAATCAGAACTGGGGTGACTAATGAAATTATAGGGGTGGCCCCTCCCCCCCTCCACAATGCAGGAGTCTTCAGGTTGTGCTTGGTTTGTGGTGTGTTCATTCTCTTAATTGACTGCACCAGGCTGCACCTGGGAAGGTTGTAGCTCAGGAGGCCAGTCAGGTTTATTACTCCAGTTGCTCCAGCTTAGCACGCTCATTTTTACATACCCTATAAAACTTTGCCTACTTTTTTAAAATAATAAAAAAAAAACAAACATACATTTTTATCTTTTAAAACTTTTTTTTCTCAAAGAAAAAAAATAGAGTTTGTGGTCTCCTCTTAATGTTGAGGCCTGTGGGCTGGCTGGAAAAGAAAGAATTCAGCTGAAGAGCAAAAACCGGAGAAATTCAGCTCTAAAAACCTGACGGATCAGGAGTCTTATGGCGGTGAGTAGCAGAAATATGAGAAAGGTGAGTAAAGTTTTATTTATGCTGGTTTTTAAGCTGTGGTTCGCTGCTTTTGAAAACTTTCACAATGCTTCTGCAAACTCCCATCGTATGCAGTAACAAATAGATTTTTTTTAAAAAATGTGTGTACAAATGGTGTTAAAAAATTAGCTGTGGATATTTCAAATATTTTCAAGACATTTTTGAATTTAGATTTTGGGAAAATGTTCAAGTTGCTTTTCTAATTCATTGTGAGCTTTCATGCCAGGAGTGCTTATGTGCAGATTTGCAGAGTTTTAGTGCTTTAGATGACTCCATGTTTCTTTTAAACCCAAATAAAGCCTTTCATGTAGCTAAGAAGCTCCAACTGCTCTTGGGGTGAGGGAAAAGTCAGAATAGCAGATGAGAGGATGGTACACCTCAAACAAGCCTTAAATCAGTGGTTTCACAACCTATTTTCCTCGAGGACCCCCTTCATGCAACTGCAAAAAAAGCTGTGGACCCCCAACCGCCCATGGTGAAACCATGCTCGGCTTTATGTTTTCATTATCTAGCTTCTCACCGTAGATGATGCATTCTGGTTGATCCCTTTCCTTAAGGCAGCTATCAACATATAGCCTCCCCCCTCTTTTTTTTTTTTTTATATCAATGAACCATCTGCACATGTGTTTCTCAGACATGAACCACCAGTTTACTGACCTGACTAAACCACACCGTGCATGGACAAATATTGATTGAATGCACAAGTTGTGGCCTTTTCAGTTTAAAAATAAAAATCATTTTAGCTTTTTTTACTGAGAATATATGTTTTAAGATATTGTTGACCCCCATTTATGCACTTTGGGACCTGGCTCCATGTGATCAAAATGTCCAAATGATAGTAAACTTAAGCAGATCCACCTCAGCTTGTTTCTGTGTGGACATGGCCTGAATTTTAAAAATCACCTAATGTCTGAACAGTTAAAGCCTTATAGATGGATATGCATATGGCATCATTAGCTTTGTAAATGTTTTTTTAAATAATAAAATGGATTATGGCCACTGTACAAGTATTACTGTTAAGTGCTTTTTCTGTGTTTGACAAATAAATGTTTGCCCAGGAGACTGAGGTAGATTTTAATCCCCATAATGATTAAAGTTAAACAATGCAACCTAACCCATGGGAACTGCTATTTCTAGTCCGTCAATGAGCTGGTTTTTCATATTTTCTCTGTAATTTTAAATCCCAGCTTGTGCTGCCACGTACTCCTTTCATCATCAGCTGATTCCTGTTGTGTATCTGGTGCTTTTCGCTGGGCATGCAGGGTAATTCATGGAGTCTTTTTTTCAATGGCTTAGTTAAGGGACGTCCAAAGTCGGTCCTCGAAGGCCAGAGTCCTGCAGCTTTTAGATGTTTCCTGCAACAGACCAGAACAGATTAATGGCTCATTAACAGGCTCGAGTAGAATTTGTCAACAAAGGATTGAGGAGATCTATTTAATTTAAATCGGGTGTGTTGAAGCAAGGAAACGTTTAAAACCCACAGGACCGAATGTGGACATCCCAAGCTTAGTTATATCAGTTTGGCTGAGTTTTTTTTTTTTTTTTTTTTGGTAAGAAGAAGAAACCCTTGTGTAAATTCTCATAGCCAGACATTTGAATTCTTGTGACTATTCATGACAAGTTCCTTGAAAACTGGAGAACTGTTATGGACCTGCGATGCCTTGTTTTGTGAAGTCCTGATAGTGAATTAGCATACACGTGTGGGAAAAGGAGAGCAAATTTTCCATCCGTCTATTTTCTTACTACTTATCCGGGATCGGTTCCCAGGCCAGCCGGGAGATATAATCCCTGTAGCGTGTCCTGGTCCTTCCCCGTGGTCTCTTTCAGGTGGGACGTGCATGGAATACCTCACCAGGGAGGCGTCCAGGAAGCATCCTAACCAGATGCCTGAGCCACCTCATCTGGCTCCTCTCGATGCGGAGGAGCAGCGGCTCTCCCCCTCAGCCCCTCCCGGATGACCAAGCTTCTCACCCTATGTCTAAGGGAGAGCCAAGATACTGGAACAAACTAAGTTAAATTGAAGACACCAAGACCTTGTATGCAAGACAGCTGTCTGAGCCCATTTTAACTTTGGAAATCATTAGATCAATCTGGTAAACTTGGGAAGCAAAGGAGGACATTATCAGAAATGCCATAACCCCAGATTTGACCTTAGGTGTAGGTGTATGTATACTACCACATCTGTAGCTGCATTGTGCTCCATCTTGCTCTGGGCATCAATCTAAATGCTTTTCCGAGGCTCCCTTTGACCTCAAAAACATTCAGCTGCTGCTCATCCTGATTGCAACTAGCTGTCAATCACAAAGTCTCTTCACGCTGGTACACCTACATGTGTTTGAACACAACATTTTTTTTCCCCCTCTCTCGCTCTATAGACCATATGGTGACGCGATTGGGTATATAATAACATTCGAACCTTGAACTGATCTCTTTCTTCCAGGATTTCATTGGCTTTCAGTTTTAAATGACACATAACTGGCACACGTAGCCGATTTGAGATGGAATTGGCAAAATGACTCATGCCCCTTTGTCAACCTGTGAGGTGGAAGCAGCCCATGTTGAAGTTTGACCGATTCAACTCGGCTTTAAAAAACAAACAAACAAGTCTTTAAAATCTGCAAGCTGTATTCTGTTTGTCCACAGAAACTATATTTTTTTTAGCTCCGGCTTTCCAAACGTAAAAATTGTGTCCCTTTTTATTGATCCATGCAGCACTACTGAATACGAACGGGTCTTTTGAATTTCTAACTTCTGCTCCTTTTCTTGTTTTAGTTTGTTGGTGGAAACTCTTTTTATTCTGTCTGGAGACGTATATCTGTTGTGATCAGAGTGATCCATGTTGGACAGGCCAACAACTGACATTATGGAAGCAGAGCTGAACCTGGTAGCTTGAAGACTCAGAAAAACAAAGAATACTTGGTTATCCTTGTAACGCTTGCTGCATTGCATTAAGGCCAGAGGTCTAGATGACAAGCCAGCTATGGTGATACCTGCTGGATTAACACTTTAATCAGGTTACACTGTCACAGGAAGTTCAAAGTATCCAACTGTAGCCAATGCAGGCATATCTGAATGAAAATGGACCTTTTTTATTATTTAAAAAAATTACTTTTATAAAGGCCCATTCCTAAAGTTTTGTACCTTTTTTTAAAAATACGCTTTCCAGGCTCGTCTGATGACACAGTGAGCCGTCGCGGCCCAGGAGTGTTAACTTTCTCATCCGGGACGCATGCATGCTGAATTTTGCTTTGCATATGTGATGCATGCTAGCAAGCGGATGTAAACAAACCGGCCGCTCTGAACGCGCACAGTGGCGTATTCAGCAAAGAAACATTAGAAGACATCATCAGAGGAAGAAAGGAAACAAGAGAGACAGAGCTAGAGATGAGACAAGAGTCGAGATAGGACTGTGTTTTACAGTCTGGAAGAGCTCACAGCAGGCTACAGGTTGGATGCAAGATGGATGCTGAATTAGCCGTCGAAAGGGGGCGTCACTGAGAAAATGGCAAAAATTGAGTATGTGTCTTTAAATGAAGAAAAGGCAGATGGCTGAATAAGCTAAAACAATCCAAAAACCCAAGCATAGTGGCTTCAAAAGTAAAGATTGAAGAGAGGACATAGAAAAAGGAAGAAATGAGACCAACATACAGACGACCTGACAAACTAAGACATAAGCTGTGTTTCCATTACCTAGAATTGCGCAAAACCTAAATATCACAATAAAAATCTGGTAATGGAAACGCCTACATTTCCAAAAACTTCTCATATCACTAAAAAGTTTCAACGCTCTCATGAGGTGGTTTTTCAGACGTATCGATAAAGTATTTCGCAAAAGTGTCATGGAAGCACTTTTTCCGCATTTCTACTTCACTGTAGGGGCGGGGTCACGTGACCTGTTAATTTAAAGTAAAGATGGTGCAGAATGTATGAACGGAGGAGGAGATGGGGAATCTTTTTTTACAAATGATTAAACAAAAATATAACTGCCATCTTTGATAACAAACAACAACGAAATGCTCCAAAACATAAAATGTTTCGTATGTCCATCTTCCTCAAAGTGAAGTCTGGTGGGACGAGATTTTACGAGAATTATGGCTTATGCACTAAATACCGTTTAATGGAAAAAACGCAATTGTACTTTTTTTTTTT
>JAOXYM010000018.1:24552886-24568032 GCA_028567055.1 Leptatherina wallacei
AGTCCCCCAACCCCCTCCCTTTTCATCTCACTACCCCAGTTCAATGTTAATGTCCAGTGGTGTCCACTCTTCGGACGTCTCCCTCCAGAGCAGAAAAACCCGGAGAAGAAAGGAGAAAAAAGAGAAAGAAAATCAAACTTTCCCTCCTTCTTTTCTCACCCTGGCCTCCTCTTGTGTGCTGTCCAGCTGGCTGTGACCCCTGACCCCCTGACCCTCACTCCTGACCCCTGGACCCGTTCCCACGCCACGCCTTTTTGTGTCCACCTCGCCATGGCAACACCTTGGTCACCGCTGCTGCCACGGTAACAGATGGACAGGGGCCTGGAAATAACTTCATTCAGTGAAGGGGAGAGAACCATGGACAATCTGCCCTAACCCCCACTCCTCCGCTCCCTGGTCTCAAACACACACACAGACTTGGACACACACACTCTCAGAGCGCCCCAAACCCAACTTTGACACCTCCTGTGCTACATTCAAACACCCCAATCCCCTCGGATCCATTTCCTCAGCAGGGGCCTCTGAGTATCGGGGCCTGATAGAGTCATTAACACAGAGATCCCAGATTCACCCTGGCATTTACACAGGACATACATTGGAATAAGAATAAGTTGCCATTGCTGGCAAAGAAAAGCGCATTAAAAGACACCCCGAAGTCACCTCCATATCCCGTTTTACACTCCTGCGACACACGGTTCAGGGCGTAGGCTAACCTCTTTGCTGTGCTGTAATTATCTCTCTGCTTCTTTTATTATGAGCCCTGTTGTTTTCTCACATCCTCAGATGAGAAGAGGGGGCTTGGGGAAGAGTTGTAAAGACACAGAGCCGAGCAGCAGGGGATCTGTTTGCCAACTCAGAGACAAACGATGAACTTAATGGAATGGCTGAGGAGCTCAATAAGGTGTAGCGGAAAAAATGAACTGCAACAGTTTTGTGCTAATCAGTAACTAACCTCTAAGCAAGGTTGTGTGTGTCTTGTCTCCTTTTTTTGGGGGGGGGGACATCTCTCAAGCAGAGATGGTGAATAGATTGAAGGAGAATGGCATAATTACTTGAGCTGAATGGAGAAGTTTTATGCTGTTGAAACACACTAATCTTTGTAAAGAGAGCAGTGATCCTGGGCCGTCATCTTGCTCTCCCTGCAGAGAGCAAACAAACAAGTAAACAAACAAAATGGCAACTGTTGACACCGAGGTCTTTAACTTTATCTTCAACAATTTTGCAAAAGGAAAAAAAACAGCTTTTAGGTGAGATTTTCATACAAGTTATGAGAGTTTTTAAAATATTTAGTTAAAATCCTGCAAATGAGTGCATGCTTAATTAGTAAGAGCAACTAGTTTGAATGGTGAGCAGGTTGGGGGGATGGGGGGGGAGCAGCCATCTAAAGACTGACCACTGAAGCAAAATCACACAAGCGAAGCCACTTATTCAATTTTTTCAAATCCCCCTTCAATCGCTGCATGCATCTGCATCCCACTATCTTTCCTTGTACTTTCACCCCACCTCCCTTCCTGTGTCCAGCACCCCCCCCATTCTACCCTGCCCCCCCTCCCATTTCTCTCCTTCCCCCTCCCCTCTGCCTCTCGCCCAGTTCATTGTACCAAAGGAGATTTTCTCCATTGAGGCCCAGTCTCTTAGGTAACCCCAGCACTGCATGAAATGAGGATAGGGAGAGAGCGAGAGACAAGGAATGAGTGAAAGGAGAGAGAGAGAGAGAGAGAGAGAGAGAGAGAGAGAGAGAGAGAGAGAGAGAGAGGGAGAGGGCGGGGAAATTGAGAGGAAATGTAAAGGCGGAGGGTGGGCCTGACGGAAAGGGTTGAAGAAGGAGAGGCAGAAGGATGCAGGATCAGAGGAGGTAGAGTCTCAGAGAGTGAAAGATGGAGAAGTAGGACAAGTGCGGTCACACGTCGACAGCGATGCGGCTAAAACTCGACCCAGAACGGAGGGAGGATGGATGAGAGGCGAGGATGTCTGGCGCACATGTAAGGATGAATTCTCTGAGGTTGAGAGGGACTTTATCTCGTGCTTTTTGCAGTAATCCTTGATCCAGATTTTAGGCCCCAAAGGGTCCTAATACCAGCCACAACTGGACTGTTGCCTTCTTCTTTTCTTTTTTTCTTAAAATTTAGGTATTGCATCTTTTTCAGCACTTCTAAACCCAGCAGCTCTGCATGATGTTAGACAAGTTTAAACCAGAAAAGTTTAGGGTTTGAGGCCTCTTTTATTTGCAGCATGACCTCTCTGTGATGGATATGAATGTTCTGTTCTGGAGTTGTTCTCAGAATTAGTTTTTTTTTGTTTTTGTTTGTTTATTTGTTTGAAATAGACACTGTAGAATGCCAATGTATATAATGCATGTATAACACAGGCTGGTCAACTTTACTGGAAATTATCACTGGAAAAAGTTTCAGCTATCAAGTTGTCTTGACGTTGAGATAACAGAACATACTTGCATGTTCATTTAAAAGATTAGTCAATTGTTTTTCAGTTGTAAACCAATTTGTGTATCCCAGGACTCCAGATAGCATTTAAACCCTTTATACTCTCAGTTAGTTTTTAAACTATGTGATATTTTCTGGTTTTACAACTTAACCACAAACTTTGCTCTTAACAGACTTAAACTGTGAGGAATGGACTCTGAAATGCTGCCATCCTTTGTGACCATGCTACTCTGCACCTCAATGGTGGGCACACAGCACATGGGGTTCCCATGAATAGGCCAGGCCTCACCAAAGACCACATCATTTGGATAAAGACCGGGTCCCACAGAAAGAGAGAACGCCTCACAGAGCGAATCAGATAAAGAGAAAATGTTGCGTTGGGCAAATCAGATTAGAGCGAGTCACAGCTTTACTTTTTAATTTCCAAGCCCACCTCCTCAGTCCTCCCTCCTTCCTCTAACTCGGGGAAATTTACTACCGCTGTTGCTCATGTGTCTGATCATAATGCGCTCCACTGCTGTGCTGAGTTATCATCTCGGGCTTTTGTCCTCCTTGATCCGTGTGACCGTTGGGGGACCCACTTCTTCTTTTGTACAAGGTCACAGTGCTGGCTCCTTTAGGATGGGCCTGCCCCCGGGTGGTGACCCCTTCGTTTATCATGGTGACACCGGCACAGAAGACAAGCATGAGTTAGAGCTTAGTCCCTCTATCGTTTCTCTTTTCTTTGCTCCCGCTTATTCCTCTGTCCACGTCTGTCCATTTTTCCATTTTCGTCCACATGTGTTGACCTGAGGTGTGCAGTCAAACACGGTTTTCAAACTTTGCTTCATCCAGTGGAGGAAAAGATGGTTGAATGGAACCAAACATCAGATTTTTTACTTTTGTGCGACTTGAAACCAAATTTATTTGAGCAGCTTTTCACCACCTGATAGATAACGTGGTCGTGCACCTGACCATCCAAGTTAACGTACCAAAGACCAAAAGAAGGATGGAGGTCCGGAGCTGATTGTCCAAACGCAATTCTTGCGTCTGCCTTTGTGAAACCAGGAGTTGTGGATGGACATCACGCCCCTGACCTCTGAAAGCTCAGCGAGGGACAGACCACCATGGACGGGATCAAACTCAGCGGCTCCGTGGGTGGACGAGCGAAGCACACAGAAAGACAAACAGAGGGAGGGAGAGCGATATTGAATGAGGGAGAAGTGTGTGTTTATGTAAATGTAAAGCCTTGAAGAAGCTCACTTGACATCTTTGGAAGCAAGCTCTACTTTTTTGGAATCGCTGGGCCTGTAAATGCTTTCAGTTTTTATTTCGGACAAAAATAACAAGATTTCAACCTAAACAGTCAGCTTTGGTGAGAAGAGAAAAGCAAAGGAAGCTCTCCTAACGCTCAACTTGGGAAGTGAATTAATCAGCTTCATTTAGCCTAATTGAAATTTTGCCAAGACAAAAACGAGTGTTTCAGCAGGTCTCATTTAGACAAAGCTTGTATTTACTTTAAATTACTGTAATTTTTCTGTTTTTTTGTTGTTTTTTCCCTCCACATACAGGTGCAAATGCTTGAACACGTCTGGCTCTGCAGCTCAGGAGTGTCCCATTTTGGAAATAAGGTTAGAGTCTGTCTACGAAGCAGAAAAGGCTGAATAGTTAAATGTGTCCGGTTCACACTTTAGCACCAGAGTCTAGAGAGGGTCTTGCTAAATTTGCACTGGATGGGGTGAGAGTGACAGAAAAGGATAATGAAGGAGGATGGGGGGGTGGGGGTCTGTGTGTGCATACTCACCCACTTTGTGTTTGCCCCTGTGAATTTGCTTCTGTGTGTGTTTTCCTGTGTTTGACAAAGTTCAGGGGGCCAGACTTGGTGAAAGAAAAGGGAAAATGAGAGCAAGTGAAGGGTTTGAATGAGGTGGAGAGACAGGGAGAGAGACGGTGAGCAGGTTGAAAGAGAAGGCAAAGATCTGACAGGGAGACAGAGGACATTTTTTGGAGGGAAAAGAAGACCGGGCACCTTGAAGTTTGTGGGACCAGATTGTCCACTGCTTCACAGCAAGAGTGGCGTAAATTGGTGAGATTTATAGATTGAAGCCGCAGGAAGCAACAACTCAGTCTGGGAAATATGTATAGAGAAAGAGAAAGAGTGAGAGAGGGACAGAGCGGGAGAGTGAGAGGGCGGGAGGGAGATCAAGAGCGAGGCTGCATTAATATGCTAATGTCTCAAGTGAATGCACAACAGGCCCACTGACCAGGCTAATCACTAGTGGACACACACTGGGGCTAATCCCTCATGCAGCACTCACACACATGTAGTCACACACACATGCACATTCAGCACAGGTTAAAATATTTGAACAGTGGCATGTTTTGCATTGATTAATCTCCAGCACAGGTTTGCACCAGATCTCAGGTTAAGGTCTGCTTTCATTTTCTAAGGTGTTTATGACCATATTTGGTGATTAATGAATCATATCCTTTATAATACAGAAATAAAACTTTATGGATGATGATTCTGAACAGACATGAAAAGATAAAATTGTTTGAACTGCCTTTATGAGTTTAAAAGATAACACATGATAATTGATAACAAGACAAATATATAGTGATGCATAAAGGTCTGTTAACACCATGTTGCACAAGTTAGGACAGCAAATGTTGTGATTTCGTGAAACTGTATGTTTTAGTTTGATATGGAGGCAAAAAATGTCATTATCCTAAAATTAAAGGTGAAAATAGTCTGTGAAATCAGTCTGAGAATTTTGGGGGGTTTTTCCCCTTGCGTCTCCTACTTTTAACATTTATGTAATGAGTGTGAATTTTTTCTATATTGCCTTTCTGTTTATGATGATGTAACCATACAACAATTAATAAAACCAGTATTTCTAAATATGTTGTGTCGACTATCTTGTGTTTCTTTTTCTGTGGTAAAAATCCTGAAATCTGTGGTACTACCAGGAAACAGTGATAACAGGATGTTTTGTTAAAGCTAACAATTTTTTTCAACCTATATTGACTTGAAAACAATATAAAACATTTTATATTAATAAGAAAATGTATTTTAATTAGCTTTTCCACTTTTCTTCCCTAATCAATGACTTCAGTTTTCTCTCAAATGTATAATCTAACAGATGAAAAACATTTTTTTTTAAAACAGAACCAATAAAGTCAAATTAACTTTGAATAAAAGGTGGGTTAATGGGTCAGGTTTTTTTCAGTAATGCAGTAAATATCTAATATCTTTAAAGATCTCAACGTATGTGGACATATACATTTATTTCTAAAATATTTAATTTTGTTGTTAAGGTAATTTTGGACAAAATTAAGCTTTTTTGTGTAATGCCATTTTAATCCCCCTGAGGGAGATAAAGCATCAAAAACACTGTTGGAAACTCCCGACTTGCAACAAGAAATAAAAGGAACAGTGTGCTTATCATTCTTATTGCAGGCTGGGTAAACTTTATATTCTATTTATAGTGAGAGGGGTAAAATGGAAAACATTATTGCTGATTATGACTGAACACTTGTCATCTCAGTGGTACTAATATATATATTTTTCTTTTTTTTTAAATTTGTACAGATACTTTTCAGGGTGCTAAGTAAGTGTTATATGTCTTGTTGTCTAGACTGGCATATGTAGTACATAAAATAATAAAGTAAGCAAACTAAATTCTTATATTGCATGAAATGCTGATCAGTATTGTTATTTTGATCACTAATGGTTAAATCATATTTTGAATGACAACAGCTAGCTGTTTTCAGACAGATATGAAAGCAAGGTCTGTCTAGACAAAAACTATTCATTGCAGCTCTTCTAAAAGCATATTTTCATAAAATAGCTTTGAATTTGTGTTTTCTATTTCTATTCTATTTTTACTTCATTTTTCATTTTTATTCTTTCATTTCTTAATTTCACTTTACATATTTATTTACCAATTTGTATCTTTTGTTATTTCTGTTTGAATGATAGATTCAAACAAATTATTATTATTATTATTATTATTATTATTGTTATTATTATCAATAATAATAACAATAATAATGAAGATCATAAAAATCATTCCAACTGGTGGCTTTTAAACCACCTACATAGTAACTATCTTCAGAAGAGCACTGATTTACTGTTTTCTACAAAAAAAACAATATTTTTTTAGTCAGTTGTTGTTGTTTTTTTGGTTTTTTAAATGACATAAAAAATGACTGTTATATTCACAAAATATGAAAGTTTTAAACCTTGAGCGCACATGTAGATTAACAACGAAAGAACTCGTGTTTATGTTTCACTAAAACTCGTATTGAAATAAGTGAATTATTTATGTCTCATGTTTGAAATAAGACAAAAATTTGCAAATGTGCTAAATCTCTGATATATTTTTATCAGGCTAACATGTTCTCTTGAGACAGCATCCGTAACATAGAGAAGAATCACTACAAAAACAAAGATTTGGGGGCTAAATTCTGAATTTTGTACAATTTTTAGTAAATATCTTTCCAAAATTCACGAGTTCAGTTTACAAGTTTGTTTTTTATTTTAAATTAATGCTCAGATGATTGATTTAAGACTTTACTTCCCCAAACAAAAGACACAAAGAGGACAAAATAAAAGAGAGAGAGTGAATGATGCCAATATATTATTACTCAGCAGGGATTTTGATAAGTGAAGCAGAAAAAAAACAAATTGTCTCTTCAAACTCCTCCTAATTTCAAGAAATTATGTGGTTAATAGAAGTTGGTTCCAAAGTTAAATAAAATCTTAGCTCAGGAGTCTTGCAGTGTCTGCCTTTTCAGCCACAGACATCCTAAGCTGAACTCATCTTGACCTCCTGACCTCTTGCACTGGATGCTCTCCATCACTGAAAGACATGTGAGCCACAACATGACCACACAACCCCTCTCCTGCCTTCAGGATCCAGCCTGCAGTGTGTTGCAGTGGATTGGGGGCCAGTGATCAACTGTAAGAGAGCACCAAGCCAAATCTTCCACCATCATCATGTTTTCATCGTCGCAGGGGGAGGGAGGGCGGACTACGAGGCAAAGCGGGGGGAGAGAGACAGACACACACGGGGCCTAGTCGCCACATCTTTTCATGCGAAGATCTGCGCCGATAAACCGTCAGTAACTCCTTTTTATTTGCACGAAATATGCAGTTGTATATTAGCTAGACTATGCACAGGAGAATGACAAAACTTAAGAACAGACAGTAATAAGCTGGTCTGTTCTGGGTTCATCTCCCTTATGATCCGTTCGTGCTATCTAGCCTGCTAACTGGTTTAGGTGGCTAATGGAGTTAGCTAAAGCGCTAAGCTTGTTTTGACGATTTAAGCTATGTTTGGCTCAATTTCCTCAGAATGTTATATAAAACCTCAGCTAGCTGTAAGGGCTGTGACGAGAGGTTTATACAAAATTTAAAAACCCAGACATTTTTTGTTTTAGCTCGGACATTTTAAGTTGGCTAGTAACGTTAGCTTGGTTAGTTTACGAGCTGTGTGATTGCTAACGCTAGCTGGCTCAGAGGAGCGTAGGTTTGTTGCCATCTGTCAGGTCTTCGTCTATAATATGTTATAACGTGACTTTATATTTAGTGTGATAAACATAGAATTGGGTTTTATCAATTTGTGTTTGTTGAGGATCATGGTGTAAGAGCAATGAATTATACCTGACAAGACAAACTTGGCACCAGCCGAGCACTTGGCTGCGTTGCAAACTCGTACTGTAACGCAACACAAAATGCCCAAAAATGCATCAAAGGCATAAATATTTCTGTTGACAAGCGGATTAAAACCTCGAAGATGTGTTAAGAACTGGATTGTGACTATTTTGTTTGGTATTTTATGACTAAATGGCCAGTCGCTGTCACTTAAATGATCTTTTTCTTTCTTGTGTTGGAATTTCAGACCCGTTTTTGGTTTCCCAAACCAACTTCGGCCCGGGCCTCAGTCCGCGGTCTCGAGTTTGATAGCGGGCTGTTAAAGACGGAAGCACGTCGGCCTAACACTGCCAGTCAGTCCCTGCGCCCCAACCACCATCATGGGAGACAGCAGAGGTGAGAAGGAAAAGGAAAAAAAACCCCTAAAGGACACATTTATTTATCGTCAAAGCAGCAACAGGATTTTCCTAGAAAAGACTGCATCTGTATTCTAGTATTTAATAGTTACAGCTTTATGACATATTTTATCCTCATGTGTAGCTGTTATAAAATCAAAGCTCCCACAAATCGAATTATGATTCACCACAAACATGTTCAATACTTTTTTACTTAAAAGGCATGCACAATTGTCACAGTCGTCCATATGGTATGGTTATTTGCATTATGTCAGCCCGGATTAACTGTCCAGATCATCCCAATATTCCTCCAAAGAATAGGAGAGCATTAATTATATTGTAATGTAGCAGGTAATGTAATAATGTGCAATTTACTCTGTCATCATCAGTTTGTACATGAAACAAGAGCTCATGTATGTTTCATTTCACATCTTAATTTTATTGTCTGACTTTGCTAATGATGTCTTCTAAGATGTTGCCATGCTCTAATAAAGTTTTAGACTGTAGCCTTTTCCCCCGTTTTTTATTAAGCTTTAACTACTTTAAATCTTGTTCAGAGAGGCCATGAGTAATTATGCCAGTACTGATGCCATATACAACTTTGTGATATTAAGTCATTTGAGAGAGAAGTTCAGCACTTTAAATATTGTACAAAGAAATGTCCTCAGAAATTATGACTATATTTCCTTCTGTTTGTTGAATCCATCAGTATTGTAAGCATTCTGTTCACTGGACTACAGAACGCGATTGGTCAGTGCACATAATCAGCTCATCTTTGTTTTTCTTACCCCTTTAAACAAAAAAATATACAACTAAATCTGGAAAAAAATATAGAGTAGCTGAAGCACTGAGCTGCAAAAGAAAGCATCAGCTTTTAGGAGGTATTATATGGAACAATACAGTTAATTTGCCAACATGATGCTGAAAAATCTGAACTCAAAAGGAACAAAAAGTAAATAAAATACTGTATTCATATTACAGAAATAAATATTGTATTAAATTTCTCTTTTTTGTTAAACCACATTCAGATAGAAAAACTACACAGCTGAAGACACCTTAGATGCAGTGTTCTCTTAACTGGCAGAAAAATCCATATTAAACCTATTCTAAATTTTACTGGGAGCAAAAATGTATTAGTCTATATTTAATGCCTTGAAATAGTGCAAAGCTAAAATAAATTGACTCACTTCATAGATAATAGATAAAGATAAACACCATAACTAGGCTGAGGGAAAAAAACTTCTCTACACCAGGGCTACTCCATTCGGTCCTACGAAGGCCGCAGTCCTGCAGGTTTTCTGTGTCCCTGCTCCAACACACATGACTCAAATGAACAAGTCACTGTGCAGAACTTCATAGGATGTTGGATCCATTTACTTTGAGTCAGGTGTGTTGGAGCAGGGATAATTAAAAATCTGCAGGACTGTGGCCCTCGTAGGACCGAACTAAGTGGCTCTGCTCTACACTTTTAAAGCTAATATTGGGTTAATAGTTGTTCCAGCGTATTTGTTTTACTGTTACTGTCAAAGTTGTAACAGAGAAGATTAAAATGCCTTCACTTCTTTAGGAAGTATTTGAAAACCAAGCATGAGAGTTGAGGGGCTAGAAATAAAGTTGCTACTCTGCCATCATTAGATACATAAAAATTTAAATCACTTTCAGGCCTTTTTCTTTCTTTTTTTTTTGCTACTACAACTCATTACAACATCCTATATCTGCATGATCCTATTTTGATAATTTCTCTCTAATTTTCTCTCGTCAGATTCTCGCAGTCCAGACAGCTCGTCTGTGTCTTCCCCTCCTTCGGGTCAACGCTCGCCCCCACTGGTTCCCTCCGCAGCTTCCATGACCTCCCTGCCACCCATCACCTCCTCTGGGGTCAACAGCCCCGTCAGTAGCATCGGCTCCCCTTTTTCCGTTATTAGCTCATCCCTGGGCTCACCCTGCCTACCCGGCACTCCGTCAGTTGGTTATGGCCCGATTAGCAGCCCTCAGGTAAGGAAGAGTTGTCGGATTTGTTGTCAGTGGTTTAGCGCAGTTGTGACTTGAGTACAATGAGGAAAAAGATCTCCCTTGTTATTTAAACATTTAAGGTGTAGAATATGTACTGTGTCTGAACATCAAGAGATTTTAGTTTTAACCTTAATGTCTGTTTGTGACTTTCTTTTACTTTGGGGTATTTGTTTCACACTCTATCCAAACTCTTTTTTTATTGTGTTTTAGTGAAGATCTTAATCTTGAATCATTTTTAGTGAGTAAATCCTGAAATGCGTATGAAAAACATCCTTGTTGTCCTTGGGTGCATCATCTTTTCTGTTGTTCTTTCAGATCAACTCAACAGTGTCCATGTCAGGGCTTCATGCAGTGAGCAGCTCTGATGATGTGAAACCCCCGCTGGGCTTGAAGCAGCTGTCACCCCACAGCCCAGGTCCGATGCTTTCCCAGAAACGCCTTTGTTCCATCTGTGGAGATAGATCCTCTGGTGAGTCGACACCTTCCATACCACTGTTTTCACTTATTAGCTTTGAGTTAAGGTCATATTGTAATGAAATTAAAATAAGGTCGAGGGGGCTCGGGTGATTTTTTTTTACCATCTTTTTTATTTAAATTTTCCCATTTCCACACTTTTCAGGTAAGCATTATGGTGTGTATAGCTGTGAGGGCTGTAAAGGCTTCTTCAAGCGAACAGTGCGGAAAGACCTGACCTACACCTGTCGGGACAATAAAGACTGCATAGTGGATAAGAGACAGAGGAACCGCTGCCAGTACTGCCGCTATCAGAAGTGCCTGGCCATGGGCATGAAAAGAGAAGGTGAGTTAGTGAGGGGTTAACCATGTAGATTTTTCTTTTTTTCTTTCTTTAGGTTACATGCTCAAAGTTTAGCTAGTTTTAAAACTTCATCAAATTTAAAACACATCAATTGTGATTTTATTTCTAAAGCACTTTTTATGCCAAAAAGCAGCACAAAGTGCTTTAAATAATAAAAGCAATTCATGCATACTGAAATAAAACAAGCCTGGGTCACCAACTCCAGTCCTTGAGGGCTATCATCTTGCAGGTTTTAGATGGTGCAACACACCTGATTCAAATGAAATGGTTCTCCAACAACTTGTTAACGTCTGCACCAGCCTGTTAATATGCCATTGATTTGAATGGGGTGTGTTGCTGCAGGGAAACATCTAAAACCTGCAGGATGGTAGCCCTCAAGAGGCCAGAGTTGGTGACCCTTGATCTAACACCTCAAACCCTGGTTGGCTCTGAGTTCATGAGCTGCAGCATTAAAAGTACATCAGTACACACAGTTGATCATGTGTCTCTTTGCACAGGCTCTGTCATAGGAGATCCATATTTTAGCCTTAAATAAGAGAACACAGCACTATCCTAAAATCCTTTATACACCAGCATTTTCTTCAGTAGCCAAAGAGTATTTGCTTTGCTTACAATTGTTTTTTTGCTGTTCATCAAAACCAAATGTCTTTATTTCATCTAATGTGATCAGGTCTTTTAAAATAATTAGTCAAGATAAAGTCTTGCTGGGTATTTTCAGTTGGTCATACAGAGTTTTGTTGCAGTTTTGTAGCCATTGCCTGGACAGATCACATCATATTCATCAAGTTTTTGTCTTTATCTCACCATCTGTCATTTTTAAATGCATCCTATAAGTTGGATCAATGCAAAAGCCAAAGCATCATAGCAATCAACTCTCCTTTTTGGCTTTGTTCACAACTATAGAAAATGGAATTGATTTCCATCATATTTAATTATTTTTCCTCTATTTTGTTTTGTTTAATTAAGGATCTAGATAGTGCCAAGCCAACGAGATATGTTCATCCATGTAACTCTGAGGTAGCAACACAAGTCCAGAGGCGTAGAGACTGTAGTGTTTTGCAAGTGTCAAAATGATATGCAAGCTCATTTTAAACGCATCCATCTGAAATGATCTGCTACCAAATGTAAAAAGTGATCAGATTGATGCAATGCTTTCTCTGGTCATGGCAAGAAGACATTCAGATTGTATTATAGGCTGACTAAATTGATTTTAGAAAAAATTAAACAGATGCTGTTATTTTAATTAGACAAAAGGCACATTTTAGAGAGACATGTACCAGGTACCATCAGTTTATAATCAAGGAAGCTTCACCGTCTAAATCTTAAGCATAATGTTTTCACTCCATGCATTATTTAAAATTATGCTCAATAACTAATCCATAAATAGTCAAATGTATCAGCTTGTAAATTTACATTTTTCATGTGCATTTTAACCAAGGAAACATCAGTGAAAGCCCTTTCATGCACACACATCTTTCCTCCAATTTAGTAGCAATTTAAAGGGAGTTTAAAGTATTTTTTCCATCCTTTTGTGTTGGAATTATTAACAAGAACCAGAATATGTTAAATCGGTCCAATAAAACCCAATAGAAGTTGTGTGATTATTGTTGCTTAAGTAAAAGCATCCATTACCTGATTAGATCTGTTTAGATTTTCTGCATTTCTGAAACATTTGATTCATTTATCCTGTTATGCTTAATTGACTTTGTATGTTTTTATATATAAAGTAGTTTCTCAGCTTATCGTCTCCTAGGAAGTGATTCATAAAAAGCCAGAATGTATTTTTAAGCTTTACAGCTGCATGTTTCCTGCAAAGGCTTTTTTTTTTTTTTTTGGGGCCAAAGTACTGATTGGTCTACCACTGAGATTATAGAGTTGCTTTCACTTCTTGTGAAAGATGAGATAGTCTTGCAGTTCAGGGGAAATCCCAGAGGACTCGTGATATGTAACTTAATCTACTGTATAGATTTCCATATTCAGGGCCAAAATTGCACATATGTGGTGTCATAGAAGTCTGGGCCTTTTTTTTAAATGATGCTACGAGGTCATTCCAGTCTAAATGATACATGACTGCCATTTTAGCAGCTTTAATAACAGTAGTCTTAGATATTCCATGTCTGAAAGAGGCTTAATGTCTGTGCAATAGAGGATAGGAAGAACGAGTAAAGAGTGGTAGAGAGGGAGGTGGGGGTGGGTGAGTCTTGTAAACACTAACCCCTTGCCCCCTCTCTTCCTCTTTTTTTGTTTCCTCTCGTTCTCTCTCTCCCCCTCCCTCCTTCTGTAGTGGCCAAGATGAACGACAGATGTAAGAAGAGGGAGGGAGGGGTGTGTGACAGTGTCTGTATGAGCGATCAACACGTACAGAGATATAACATTTCCTATCACTGAGAAGGAGCTCATTTAAGATATTTTTCCATTGTTTCTTGCCAGTGCTCAGGCGTGGACCTGAGCAAGCCTTGAATTACTTCCACATGTCTTTTTTTTTTTTTTTTTTTTTTTTTTACCTTTGTGGATATGCAGACAGTTGATAAATATCTACACTTCTTTTAATTATCACCCTTTTATACTTAAAAAGTTATTTGTTTACTTCCATCTGGGTGCCGCCACCACAGAGCAGTTTCACATCTGTTCAGAGGTTAAGAGATGCTTTAATGCTTGCAGTGTACAAATTATAGATGCTGACAGATTTTTTTTTAAGCCATTTGTAGCATTTAAAGTTCACTTTTCACATTTTGTGGTCACTTGTGCGTACGCACAAAAACATCTTAAGACATGAATTATATGAGTTTTCTTTCAAAGAACATGTTTTGCATGGATCTTAGTGCACAGGATGAAAACTTAAAGCACATTTAATGTTCAGTAGTTAATTTGACCACGTGACAAGCATAACAGTTTTATTTACAGTGGCATCATTTAAACAACTCAAAGTCATTACTTTTTGTTACCTTTCCATGTTTAATTCATTCAAATTTAGTATTTGGAATAGAGTCATTTGCATGGGGTAGATTTAATATGATGATAGTTGTTTGGAAAGGGAATATTTCTGTTGAATTGTTAAGTGAGTTTGGCTGGTTGGTGATCAGGTATTAAATTCATGCCTTCCATGTTTGGTTTGTAGACAAAGTCAATTGAAAAGAATCCAAAGCAAAGTTTAAACCCACTGGTGCTTTTTTCCTGACTGTCACATGATCTCAGTTTGTGTGAGATAATTTCCTGGAAAGGTAAATATTTGACAAAAACTGTCAGGACTGCGTAGGATTTGCAACTCAGTATTGGTTTGACTTTGAATTAACTTTAGGAATATTTTTATTTGGTTGTCCCACTCTGTGTTTGTTCGTTTAAAAAGGTGACTGTGAATCAAAAGAACAAAATGGAAAATACTTGCATAGAGGCGTAGCCGTTGTTTTTACAAGTTTTCTTTCAGCAGTAACCTGATTTCTTGAACTTTGTAAAATAAAGAAACCCAGATTACTTGATGTTTAAAAATACAGACAAACCTAGTTACTGCACATTACTCTAAGATCAAATCTTGGGGGGGGGGGGTAAAAACCTTCTCTCAGATGATCAACATTACATTTCATGTACTTTGTTTCTAATTGTTCCTATAACGGTTTGTTATTTTAATAATGTGTGTTGTTCATTGTCCATTTTTTTCTTTGATTATTGGCTTGAAATAAGTTTGAGAAATATCTACTTTCCACTAGCTTTTGCTTATTTTTCCATTTAACTCCTCATGCTTCCCTCCTTCTCTTTTTATATGTAAACCTTGTCCTTCTGAAATATTGCTTTTACTTTTCCTCATCATTGTTCATACATACGGTCATCTTACACACTCTCTCTCT